>VWZT01003234.1:463685-577683 GCA_013397055.1 Pachycephala philippinensis | reverse complement strand
CACCCCGGAGCGGCTTCACGGGGCAGCTCCGCAGGCTGCGGGAGCCGAGCTGCGCCGCGGTGGAAAATAAACGCGTGTGAACGCCCAGCCCCTGCAGGGAGCCATGGAGGCGCCCGCCCGGTGCCCACCTCGCCCCTGCCCGGGCAGCAGCCGCACGGTGCCGCGAGAAGGCGGATCCGGGAGCGGCGTTGAGCGGCCGGCGCGGGGAGCGAGGAGCACCGGGCTGTGCTGAGGGCTCGGCCCGTGCCCTCGCCCCGCCGGGCCCGGCGCCAGCGCCGGGAGCCAAACCCGGCCCTCCTGGCGTGGGAAAACAACCCCGTCATTGCCGCTCGCCTCAGAGTGCTGCTCTGCTGCCCTGGCATGAAAACCGGGGTCACGCACATGGAGTAGAATCAGAATCATCAAGGCTGGGAGACACCTTTCCGATCATCCAGTCCAACTGTGCACCCAGCACAGACACCTCTTGAACACTTCAGGCATGGTGACTCCACCACCTCCCTTGATGGCAGCCTATTCCAATGCCTGATCACCCTAAAAGTGATTTTTTTTTTTTGTTTTGTTTTGTTTTGTTTTATTTCTAATAATGGAAATCTCCCCAGTGTCATCTTAAGGCCTTAGGTAGCTCCTCTTAGAGTTACAGTACAGCCAGGCTAGGCTGGTAGCCCTGGTTGGTTGTGCACCACCACATTATCATATTCTTGTAAATGTTAGCAGAAAAAAAAAATCGACTCAATGCAAAATCTTAAACACATCAGGTGTTAACTACTTTTAAAGGTAGGTTTTAGCTACCAATCATGAAACCATCAACCCTAATAATTGTTGAATTCTGGGGGGGAAAAATGCTTTATCAACTCAATTATGCTCATCTAGACACCATAGGAATATTATTTGAAACTACTGTTGCAATGCTGAGCTCTTCGTCTGGGGAAGTTTTTAAGTAAAAGTAACTTCCACTGAGATGATTAATTTTAATTTAAGGTATGATGTACACTACTAGTAAGAACAAAATGCCTTTCAACTTTCAAGGTCAAAATCTAATGAAGACATGCTAATTGCAGGCTTTACATCCCATTTCTAAAGGAGCAGTGACAACATGGTCTGAAAAAAGCACTTGCATTGACATCTCATGATTAACGACCTGTCACCTTGGCTTTGTTTTTCTTAAGCAGCAGAAAAAGCCAAACTCAGTCTTTGTCAGTTCATAAGCAGCATTTAACAGAACTGAATTTTAACATTTCAAATAAATCTCACAACCCATAATAGCTTGCCTCTTGAAGCTAAAGAGCATCCTTGCTTCTTTTGAAGCTCTTGACGATAACTTTGACTGCTAATATAATATAGATTTGTCAATATATTTTGAGAAGTAAATAAGAGTTAGAAGTGTTGCCCTAAAGTAAAGGCTCCATGTATTTGCATTCAGGGAATTAAGATGACAACAGGCAGATTAATGGTTTGAGATTACCTAGCACATAATTTCTGACCTGTCCCATATAGTTGCCATGTTCCTTGAGTATCTCCATGGTTACTCCATGAAGTATACCACTAGAAGTAGCAGTGACTCTCCTCCAAGACAGCGCTTCTGTTAACTTGTATGTAAGGCAAACTAAGAACCATTCCAAGATACTCATGACATGCTCACAGTTATAATGCCACAATTTCGATGCAAAACTGATGCACTCAACAAGAAAAACATTTAATTACTTTGTTAAAACAGGTAGCTCTTGCTATCAATATCACGTTATCATTAAATATTAAAAACTTACGTAAATATTTCATGAAGAAAAAAACCAAAGCCTGTAGGTCCTAATACTGTTTACATCCACAACGTTTGGACTTCCTTACATCGTGAAAAGTTCTGGGGAGAAGATTGGGAGTTCCTGAACATTACTGAGCTTGTTCACAATTGAGACCTAAATATCTGTGACAAAGTCTGCATACTAAGAAACATTCTGTGTTCATGTATCTCACACAAAGAGAAGTCAAAAACCAAGTCCTACTCTATAGCAACAACTAAAAAAGTTTCGTCTTTGAGGCTTAATCTCTTTCACATTATGTACATCTGCCAAAACTACGGCCTGTGATGCTGCCAGGCAGCTGGGAAGTGCCTCTTCAGCATTATACAAGGACTATACCCATCCTTGAAAATTATATTACATTTTCTGCCATATTCCACACCTGCAAACAGTGGCTGTTTAATGAACAATGCTCAAAGTATTTCATTTACAGCTGCTGCTAAGTGTTGTTTCTTCAAAAATCCCATCCTTAATGTGAGCTTGATGCACAAGAGTATTAGGACAGCCTTAATATCTTCAGGAAGCCTCATTAAAGTGTGTGGCAAAGGCATTATTTGGCGAACCAAAGCACATTATTAAAATATGATTGCAGAGATAAGTCTGAAATTTAAAAAAAAAAGGCTTTGCTTACAGTAACCTGTTGTAGCCAGTTGTACTCACAAATTACAATAATATTTGTTTTTCTTCTTCTAATCTTGAAAAAAACGTCTTGCAATAAAATGCTCCTCTGAATTTCCAATGAGCAAACATGTCTAGCCCAAACAGAATAATTCCAGTGAAAATACATATACAAACCAGAAAAACGTACACAAACAGTCCTTAAATGTCACAGTTAGGAATCTCTTTAAAAAAAAAAAAAACAGTACTTGAAAGGATATGCAATACTGATAGGTTTTGGGGGGAAAAAGACTGATCACTGGTGGTTGTTAGCTCAGCATTTTCTCTTTCCAGTTCACAGTCCTGAAAATACTTTATAAAAGCAAGCAAACCTTCTGGAAATAGGTTTGCATTCAGGAGAGCAGAGCTTCATGAGTGTTCAATGGCAGCTTAAGCAGCCCCCTGCTCCCAGCATTCTCCTTCTCCTTCTCTTGCTGTGTTGCCAGGTTTCAATGCCACACAGCACCACCTTAGGGTTCTGCATCAACAAAAAAGAGTTCCTGCTACCCAATCACCACCACCACCACCCCATCCCCTCCCTGTCCTTTTCCCCACAGATTTCTCATCATTTACCTCCTATCAATGGCCAAGTCAGACTTTGCCTTCTGTGAGGGGCTGTCAGCAGCAGGCAGCAACTAGATTATTTCAGACCCACAACCCCAAACTGACCCACAGCTAAGTTCATGTGGGAGCTGATTCATGTCTGGAACAACCCAGCACATCAGTGAATATACACTTCTCTAATTAAATCAGAAGTGGTTGTTCTGGCACAGCCAAGAGGGTGGAACAGGTATGGGGTGCAAGAATAGGCACTGCTGCTTTCAGTACTTTTTCTGCTCCCTTAGGCTTTCAGGGCTAAAAGCTAATGATTTGATAAAAGGAATTGGTTGTCTAGATTTTGTTTACTTGTTGGGTTTTTTAATAGGCAGCTGTAAAAAAGCATACATAGCTTTTGTATGAATCTAGAAGCAACACAAAAGGCTGGTTTTAGCTGCTTTTTCATTTCTTCAGGACAATTAAAGGCCTCTGGGAAGCTTGGAAAAATTAAACAGTAGTAAATACATTACATTTCAGGAAGTGCCATCCATCAGTTGGAAGCAAAGAAGGGAGAATTCAGTCTAATGGTGTTAAACAGATAGGCCTTAACCTGCTGCTTGTCTATATGCAAGTTGAACTTCAAGTTTGGTTTAGTCTTTGGGATCTCAATCAATTCAGCCTCATCTCAATGGCTCCCTTGTGCTACAGCACTACCAAAACAGTAAAATGTATTTTAAACATAACAAGGATGCCTATAACTGCATCATTCACAGATTAGAGATTTATTACACAGAATCCTGTTGAAGTCACTTTTCAGACCATAACAGCACTTGAAATACTTGTTGCTCTGAACAAGTGAGCTTCCAGATCCTTTTAAAGTATCCTTTTATAGTATCCTTCTGAAGATGCATTTGTTTAAAGTCTGTCAGTGTTGAGTAATGTAACTGAAATCTATTACAAATTTTGTTAATCTCATGAGAATTTATTTATACATTATAACAAGAGACATTTTTCTGATAGTATTTTAATATGGACAAAGGCTTTCTACAGCACTTTAGTTTGGGTCAGAAAGGGTTCATATATGATCCTTCTGTTAAAACAGGCTTCTGCACTGCTTGCTTACTTTGCTTTAGGTATAATTGAGGGTAAACAGCCCTCAATACACTGAGCATCAATTAGCTTTCATGGAAGAAAAAAATTTGCTCTGGTAAGACGGACTTTCGTTTGATTTAATCTCATTGTTTATTGTCTTTCAACTGGAAGTCAAAAACTCACCAGTGCTTTTACAGTCCTCTACAGAGTACTTGTATGACTGGAGTCAGGAGAAGGAAGGGATGATACTGGAGCTTCTCATTTACACACTTTAAATGGCACGTCATTTGTAAAGCCTGTGTTGCAAATTTCATCTCCACATCCTTTCCATCCATGCTGTTCAACTGATAGCAGATAGAAGCAATCACCTCATCTCCAAATAGTATTCTCCGGAGGAAAACCCAAGGCAATTCCACCTAAAGTTCAAATGTTTGTATGTTTTTTTTTTTGTGTGTGTGTGTGTGTGTGTGTGTGTGTGTGTGTATAAAATCAGTTCAAGTTTAAAAGAAGAAAAATGATACAGTTTTCCCAGAGGAAATAAGTGCTCATTTAATTTTATAATTCTGAGCATGTTAAGATGTAAGAAACATAACTACATTTTCAAATTACCTTAGCTCAGCCCTGTCTTGATACTGTGCAATTATGCTAATTAAGAAACTTTGGTTTGTGGCAGTCTTAAATTATATTTCACTGATTTTTAAACCACTTGAATTTAACCCTGTCATCCCATCTCTAAGCAGCATCCCTACCAATATTCTACATTCAGAGAAGGAGTGCAGCACCATAACAGTTTAAGCTGACATAAAATCAGGCTTCTGTGATTGCCCAGTGGTGCCAAGTTCTGCATGGCCCTGACACTCTCCTCTCTTGGTAACTCAGCTCAGGAGGACTGATTTAGCCAAGAAGAAAGCCTACCTCAGAAAAGGCTCCACTGCTGAACTCCCAGAACTAGTGCAGGAAGACTGTGGAGCAGTCACAGGACTAAAACCTTTAATCAGTTTGAACTGTTGTGAATGTATACTCAGAGCATTCAAGAAAATCAGGTTTAATCTATCCTTCAGGGAAAGACTAAATTAATTCATTTTCTGACCATAGCTCTCAATTTATCTCAAATCTGTATTTAATCTTCCATACTTTTCTTCTCTGATACCTTACATCTCATGCACATATTCAATATTCACCTGCACTATCCTGAAACAGTTGAAAGTATTAATTGCACATTTTCCAGAGGGGTTTCCCTTCCCTTTATTTAGGACACACAGAGCTCTTCAGCTGTTTCTGTTTTACCCTCAGTGACTGTTTTCAAAGCTGACTACTCCAGTAAAAGTTTCACTACTAATGTGGAAGCTCTCACAAGTGCCTCTATCCTATCTTCTGGAGGCTTCACATTTCCAGAGACATTTTGTGAAGTAAAGATCTAGTTTCACATTGCCTGTAAAAGACGGCCAAGAAACATGTGCTCTATAATTGGAATATGCTGTGAAGCAAGTTACTATTGGAAGTCTTGGCTGAGGCAGGCAAAATGCCTTGTTAGGATGTCTGCTACAGGACAAAGGCTCCACTCCTCTGCATTGCCAGCTGCAGCTACCATCATGACGTGGCCTGAATACAGCAGAAGGTGGAAAACTCTTCCCTAGTAAATGTTTCTGTCTTTCTGAAGGAGTACTGCGATTTATTACGTGACAAAAAAGGCACCCCATTTACTTTTAAATTATTTCAGGTACATCATAGCAAGATGTCTGTGGTGGAGAATAAAGACATTTCAACAATGAAACTATAAACAGCTCAAAAAACCAGCAATAGCAAAGTACTTTCATTTGAGTTGATTCAAGGCTAATGTGCCAAGAATTTCAGGAATGCTGCATATATTACAGACAAGTAAGCTTGCCAAGTCTCTCTTGGAAATTCTTCAGGACTATGGGTGAGAGCAAAACAGAGTAAAGGTAATAGTCAGTAAGGAGCTGGCAGTTAATAAACAGATGTTTACATAGCTATAGGATTTCAGCTCCTGGCAAGAATAAGTTGATTTGTTTGATAACACACTTAAGCATAATATGCTGGGCTGTGAAATTTTATTCAGGCTCAGAGCCAAAAAATGTTATCAAGTGAAAGCATGTGGCAGCTTTTCAGGTTGGGAGGAATTCGTTACAAACTTTGTTTTACAGGAGAGACCATATACCCTTTTATTTTCAGTATTAATACGACTTGTATGTAAATGGAAGTAAAATATACAGAGGATTTTCTCCTCCCTTATGTCTTAAAAAGAGTGGTGTGAAGTCACATTTTTAAAGCTGGTAAAGGTTACTGATAAAAGCAATTAATGTAGCATGCTTTTATTGGAACTATGTGCTCTATCATAAAGACCCCTGACTTTTAAGATAGGTCCAACTGGTGAATTGAAAGACTAAATCTATATTCAGATACTTTCTAGTCAAAGTCAACAATAAAGCTGCAGGGGGAGGAATAAAAACTGCACACACAGGTTATGTAACATTTAGAAACTTAGTAAAGTACACTCAGAAAAAATACCCAAATTTAATAAGGTTGTTCTGACCTCATTCCCTATCCAACTACACAAGCTTGTGCTAGAACAAAGTGGAGGTGGGAGAAAGTGCTCAGGAGTGTTTCCATACCACTGCTAATGAATATCACTCTTCAGCACAAGGGAATTAAAAAACAAGCACACATTTCACAGAAGGCTCCTGTCTGCCTTGAAAATAGGTGCTAAAATATTACCCAGCAACATCACCATCTTTAGTAGCCTAACTGTAAATAATTGATCACATATTCAGTCCATGCATCACCAAAGGTTGGATACGGCCCCAGCTGAAAGTGACAGGAGTGGATATGGGAGGGACAAACCCTACAGCTGTATCATATCAGTTGGGAGAGTATATTCTAGCAGGCTGTTGCAATGGGAGGGTTAAAAGGGCCCTGAGATGCCCCTCGGTCTCCCAGTAATTTAGCAGCTAACATCAGCTGTATTCTGTGCATCTGCAACAAGCCGAGAAGCACCAGAGGATTTAATTTAAAAAGAGTTGAAACTCTATCGTAGGCCCTCCTCCCCACCATCTGGCTAGTGGGGACATTCAGTACAATTCAGCATGTCAACTGCCTATTCAGAAGGAAGAAAAAAAACCCCAGCATTTCACATTCAGGAAGAAAATTAGGCAGTTCCCATTCCATCTTTGGGGGCCTCCAGCCTAATCCAGATCTGTTGAGGAGTTCTGAGGATACAACTATAAATAGAATAACAGAAACTGGTAGTGATAAATCAGCGAAAATCTTGTTTCCTATTTGAAGTTCAGCTCAAAGTAAATTTTAACCCTGAATTTCCTACATACTATTTAAAACTTGACCAGAATATTTTGATATCTAATAAGAGGCATGATTTCTATCCTGTATCTTTCATGTGTCATACAATTTATTTAAGGTCAGAAGATTATCTTAAATTGTATTAAGATACTGTTATGAGAACATACTTATCACATCACATCAAATATATTGTACATTTCATATTTCTATGATTCCTGTTATAGCTATGATTTACTCAATCATAAATCTATTTATCATTAGTTTATCTATTATTAGGTTATATCAAATAATATATCTATCCAGCCATATATCTATGACTTACTTAATATGCCGAAAAAAAGATACCAAGATGTAAATGTTTTTGATTCATCAGTCATTCACCTGTGGAAAATCATCCATCCAGGGAAAAAACAAAACAAAACAAAACAATCGTTGGAAGCTTCTGACATTGTAGTAGCAACATGGATTAATCAGAAATTACTTACATGTGTATGTATTCTGTATGTAAAATCTTGATTTTGCTTCTCTTGAAGTTTCAAAACAGGACTCCTGGATTATTTTCTTCAGTAGATACAGATTTCAGTAAGCCAGGTGCTTTTAAGAATTCATCTTTCATATCTTCCACAATTTTCACTCCCAGTTGTTTTCCCTTTTTCAAGAGTTGATCTTTGGTTGTTTACAGCCTCACATCTTCAACATTTATGTACAGCCTGATGCTGTTTTTCACTTCCAGGGACAGATTATAAGGGATTCGGAATAAACTAACCTTAATGTTGCAGTTTTTCCTGTTTTTAAAGTCTGTTTTATCCTAAACCATAGCCTCACTGTGATATCTAAAGAGAGAGAGCTAGATTTGAATAAATAAAGCTTTGCAGCAATTAAGCTGTTACATCCTACAGAGTGTAATCACGATCCTGCTCCTAGGGTCAAAGCATAAAGAATGCAGAACTGTAGCAGAGAAACTGAAAATTGGTGAGGAAAAATAAAGTCCATTTTCAGACTTGTGAAAACCTCTAAAACATCATTTCCTTTTGCAGTTTGTGGCAAAAGGAATACCACCATTTCCCCCACCAAGTCCCAGGCCACCTAAAGAAGTACATCCACACTGAAGAAAAAACCAAGTGACTTCATTTTTGCAACTCTGCACACATTGGCTTCTGATCCCAATGGGAACTTCTTAGCAAATATTTTCTGATGAGTCTCAGCTTTATTGCGGGTATGCAAGCTTCACAAGCACTTCTCTTTAAACAGAACTCTTTTCTTTTTTTGATACATTTAAATTATTTTGAAGCAGCCTAGTCATTGGTGACAATAATTCCAAGCAACATTTTAAAATAGCTGTGGCGTGATATCCTGTCCTTCCATGTGAAATTAGCCCTGCTCAAACACAGAGCCCATTGCAGCACTGTAACTGAAGGAGCAGCTCCATGAAATTTGGTCAGGTTTAAAAGTTTCTAGCAGCACTTCTGAGTCCTATATATAGGGTGGTTGCAAATATTTTTTTATTTTAGCCCTCAGTGAAAATGCCATGTGTTACTATGAAAGACGAGATGACCACTCTTATTAAGACTGCTTTTACCAATTCAGGTTCCTTGCTTTGTCCTCAGGGCTGGGCTTAGGCTGGAGCTGCCTAAAACTTACTTCCTGTGGATGCAAAGCAAATACCATAAAGAGGGTTGACATGGCATGAATGCCAGAGGAAGGTTACAACCCAAAGCCTAATGCCTATAACACTGCTGTGTTTAAGCTTTTGTAGTTCCTGGGCTTTAATATCGTATTGTTTGATATTACAAGCTGGTTTGTGGAACAGTGCCATTATATCAAAGAAGTTTGCCTCTGCTGAAAAAGGCTTCTAATCCTTTTAGTTGCATAGAAAATCTGGAAAGCATGAACCTCAAAACTTGAATAGAAAGGCCAAATGAAATTTCTCTGAAAAGAAATCAGAATTTGAAAGGCGAAATCATTTTTGTAATTGTTGCGATTGACAGTCTTGGAATTTCTAACATTCAAGAGCATTTTCACCTAGCCCTTTTTAATGCCTCTTGAGCAGTTTCTGCTCTGATTATTTTAAAAATACGGTAAAAAACTAGGGCTGCTGTATTTCTGTCTAATTTCCTGGGGAGAAATGTAAATAAATACATGTGTTACTGAGTGCACATGAGCACAGTACCTCTTAACTGTGGCACATGTTCGGTACATCTGATGGTGCAAGAAGCTAATTTGACAGGGCACAGCTGAGGAAATTCAGTTAAGAAAACAGGAATCAAGCATCTGTTTTGTTTGACTGTCTCAGAACTTTAAATGCTCCCTAAGCTTTGTTGGGTTCCTTATCTTTCCATGACATTAGAAAGGCTAACATGAAGGCTCCAAAAATTAAATCTAATCTGTCTGTATCTGGCAGACATATTCTTATATGAAAAAGAGCGGAAACAGGGGAATAAGACAGATTTTTTTTAGTTACAAATGATTTGTTTCATTTGTACTCAAATAAAGCTTCAGTAATTGAATATATCTTAGTTTTCAAATCTTTTCTCTTGGCATTCAATCCTTGACATACTTGTGTTTACATGTACTGTTCTACCAGTTACTTAAATACAGCTGTAAAAGTTGAGCTTAAGGATTAAAGAGAGAATAAGCTTTCTACTGCACAGCCTATTCTGTTAAGGTTTTTCATTTCACTAGATTTGAGAAGTAGCAGTCAGCCTGCCCCACTCCTCTCCCTTCCCAAGCAACAGCTGGCAGCAGCAACCATTCTGTCATGATACTGGCCTAAGTGAAGAACTGTGGAAATACAAAGTTGTTTGGGTTGGAAGGGACCTTAAACATCATCTAGTTCCAACCTCCCTGCCATGGGCAGGGACACCTTTCACTGACTAGGTTGCTCAGTGCTCCATCCAACCTGGCCATATCTGATTGATGTGATATTTATTTCACAAAAAGTGCCTAAATTAAAAACAGTATTTCAGGAAACGTAATACAATCCTATTTAAAATGTCAGTGGTGTAAGATTTCTTCAGAAGATCAAAACTTAGACTCCAAAAATAGGTAAGCATTGACCATATAGATTAATACATTTTCAACATATTAAAATAAGAATTTGAATAAACCATTAGGCAAGAGTGGTCACAGTCCATCAGCAGCTAGATAAGTTCTGTGATTTCTGTTTGGAAAACAGCTCCTTTTTTGCTTTTGTGAAAAAGGCAGAAGCTCAGTGCCGTATAATTAGGATCCTTGGTTAGCCTAGTGGTTTCTTCAAGTGGTTTATATTCGTTGCTGGCTTCTTATGGCAACACCAAAACCTGCTCATCTTAAAATGTGTCTATATAGATAGACATGGCATATGCTTGAAAAATTGTCTAGTCATGTCTGACACAAAGCAGTGGAGACGCAGCCTATGGTTGAAATATAAGATGGTAATTCAACAAAGATGTTTATCTGAAGAGGCAAAACATTCAAGCTTTGATGCCACTGATCATAATTCAAGCAGAAAATCTACTTTGGGTGAAAAAAGAAGAATCTGCATATCCTTGGAAAACTTCATACCATCCTGACAGGAATTTCTGTACGACTACAGGAGAAAGTCTAGCACAAAGCCAAATCAGACCAAATGGAGATTTGTTCTGATACAATCTCTCAAATGTTGATCTAAATGAGCTTAGGAGAAGCTAATGTGACAAAGAAGATACCCGAGATACCCATCTCTATCAGAAGATTTAGTTTTCCAAATGAATTTGTGAACTTCAAGGAACAGTTAGATCATAGTAATTGTTTTGACACAATGGATTTAAGCATAAAATATTAAACAACATATTATCCATCAGCCCCAGAGAATCAAAGTATTTTAGATTCTGGACATTCAACATCCCAGGGATACACAGCACTCAGAGCTTTTTATGCTTCAGAACACAAATAAGAGAAATAAGGGAAAATGTTTCATTAGAAAAATGAGCCAAGCCTCTGTTTAACCACAAAAATCAGAGTGCCTTAGTCATTCAAAGCAAGCAGGATTTTTAAAGTGTCATCTCAAATTTAACATATATATTAGTTTTTGCATACCAAAAAATAAAAATATCGTTGTTATGAAACAAATTTAACTCGACATGACCTAGAAGCCATTACAATGAACTTTTCATTAATAGCTATACAGATTTCTTAGCTGTCCTAGTAGAGAAGTACTATGTCATCTGTAATACCTATATATTTCATAGATAATTTACCCTGTAAACCTGAGACACCTACACCTGTATCTTGAGATACAGAAACCTTTAGAAAAGCAAAACAAAGCCAGAGTTCCTCTCTCTTTTCTTCCTCTTTTTTTTTTTGTAAGCCAGTAGTAACACTTGAACTATCACAGCCCTAATACAAGCATTATCACTGTTACAACACTACCAACCACAGATCCCGTATCTCCTGAGAGAGACGTCTCTCCACACTAAGAGACAGCATCACTTCCAGCTAGAGGTTAACCTGTGTGCAATGGGAGGTATTGTTCACTCAGAGCAGAGATCAAGCGCCAGCTATTTCAGCAAAAGCTGCCAGATCTTTTACTGGATAAAGTCATGTCCTGTTCAGACCCTTTAGCTGCATCCTCAGTATCTCATCTCCAGGCTAACTAACTAGATGTCTGAAGTCTTTCCCACTTGGAAGAGCTGATTCTTGCAAAAGTCTTAGATTGTCACATAAAATGCGTACTTTAAAATGCCTGTAGTCCTGTAATTTCAGGAACTGTGTGTCAAACATATGTCAGATTCAGTTACATTAATGTTGCTTGGTGTACAACAACTACATTTACAGATGAAGTTGAACAGTGCCAATTTGATTCAACTAATGTAGATTTTAAAGCTGTAAGGAATTATCTCTTTATTTCAGTCTGACTGTATATATAACAGAGAACTTCCACCTGTAAACTTTGCACAAGGACTATAACCTCTATTTCATCTGTATAAAGTCTTTTATAAGCACTTCTAACCACAACTTCAGAGTATGGGCTGACAATAGATAAATTATTCCACATTATTCTTATTATTAACAGATGACGTTAAATACAGATTGAAAGGTGGTACCTTATATCCTATTTGCAGCCTGTGAGCTTTTTTCTCCTTGATTAAAGACCCATCCTTTGTGAGCACTGTCTTCCTCAAAGATAGTGTTAATTCCTCAGTAACTTTGAGATAAGACCTTGACTTGAACAGGGTTGCCATTTTTGAGGAAAACGAAAGATAAGGAAAGAACAATGCACTAAACAAGCAAGCATCTGATAAGCTCTGTTAGGAGGACATCCTTACAAGAGGATCTGTAATCTGTTCCTACTCAGACCTTAGAAGAACTTATAAATCCTGCCCATCACAGTTAGAACAGAAATTTGAAGGGAAGACAGCTTAATGGAACTCAGCATAGATGCTATTATCCAACTCTAGTCTCAATTCAGTCACTGCTTTCCAAGTTAATTTGGTAAGTGAACTTGAGAAAGACAAATGTGTTTTAATGGCAATAGCTCTCTATGCCTGGTCTCCAGCAGCCTGGTGTCCTCTGGCTGACTGACTTGTAAACTGACTGAGCTTCAGCAATCAACCACTACCAGGGATATGAGTCAAGGATGTTCTCAGTTATGTTCTCCAGGGTAGGCTTTGGGAATGATTCTTTTGAATATTTGAGAGGTGCAAACACTGACGGGAGCTTTTCCACTGCACGAAGTACTGCTGATTGTTCTCCCCTGTGTGATCTCTTTGATGTAATGCTGCTCTTAAAGGCAGTTTTAATAGGATGCCTCCTCTCTTACCAACCAGCCTCATTTTCATTGAGTGGGTGTTTCACGTCTTTGAGAGTCTCTATCCATGAGTTGTGCAGTTACTGGGGGAAAGGGACAGATCCAGCTCACTTCCTTCAGAAAAGAGGCTAAAAAGGGTTCTGCCAAAGCAGCTGTGTTAATTGTTAGACACATACTCTCAATGCCAAGCTCAATGTACAAATCACTCCGTGTTGTCTCAGTTCTTAACTGCCAAAGCTCACTTGGTGGTTTCCCTAAAGGACAAAGTCCCATTTGTTAATTCTCCTGTATAGAACCTCATCTGTGGTACCACTCTTATGTGTGAACTATTAGCTAGAGAAATTATTTTAGCATTCATCTTGTGGCTGGTGTGTAACTGGGAAATAATTCTAAAGAAGCATTGGCTGGAAAGGCTGTAAGAAATGTCTGTTTACTGCTGGGATTCGGGAGGAAAGATGGTGGTTTCTCATCATAAAATGATGGTTCCTCCATTTACTTCAGCGTTGGTCACATGCCCTTTGGAAACTGATTGTGAATGAAAAAATCCTCCTGTAATTTCTTCCAGGAAAAGATTTTATCTGGGTCCAGCTGGAATTTTCAATAGGAAGTCTAAGTTTTATGGCCATGTTTTGGAAAGAGGTAACCTTACAATACTCTTGAAAAGTAATTTCCTCAAATGTTAATGAGATATACTCTAACTAGCAACAAAGGCAAAATAAAATAATTTCTTGCTTTGCCAAATGAATTGAAAAATTATTTCAAGGAAAGGAGATAATCCTGCCAGCATAAACACCATTAAATAAGCCACATACATGCCTTCTATTGTTTTTTATCTAAGCAGAGAGGCCTCTTAAACATGTTGAAACAATAGGTCTTTTATGTTTGACAAGAAAATAAGTGGCATGTTACTCAGACTGAATTAATATTAAAAATCTCATACCTTCCAAGAACTTAATCATAATCATTTTAATGGAAAAATTCAATGTACAGAATTAGATAAGAATTACTCTTAAAAAATACATATTCCCCTAAGAAATAGCTATAGAGGTCTAGATAAAAGCCTTATTTAGCCAGAATTACCTCCTAAACTCAACTATGCTGTTAAAATGTGACTTGCTCTCGAACTCTACCATGTAACCACAAAACACATTTTCATACCATTTCTGTAACATTTGTTTAAAAGCTTTCAGATTTCTGTGCTTTAAAACATTCAAGTTTGAATTAAAAATAAGGAAAAAATCTCAAAGATCATAAATAATTCCATTATTGGATCATCCTGATACTCCCTGAAGTCCATGCTCCTGGGCCTCGTGTGTTCAGTAAGGAATGATTCCAGAAGGTGATCCAAGAAAGGAAACATTTAATACACTGCCAATATTGAAATAGTCTTCTTAAACCATATTGTATACCTGAAGCAAGCAAGTGTATCCTTCTTAGCGTAAGTCTGGATGTTCTTATCTATACACATGGCCTTCTTATAATCTGTTTATATCTTGGACTTCATGAAAATCTGGGGTAATTTCCAAAATCTATCATTTCTGAACAATACACATTTATTTCCCAGGTTTAGTTTTTTACTGAAATATTTGATATCTAATGCTCTTACTGATGATCAGTTTCTAAGCAACTGGTAAACAGGATTTTTTAGCTGTCAGTTTCCAGAGGAAATTGCAACTCATTAAAGTGAGCATGCAAAGCTAACCTCAGATTGTAGCCATTACACTTATTTTAATGTTGTATTTCATTTAAAATGTTTGATCAGAGAACAATTCTCCTAGGATGCATAACTTTTCTGGAACATCACAGTGAACAGCAGTTCTTCAACAAGCCTCATTACATTCAGTGCACAATATCAAGCAATGTAAAGACAATGAATAGTAGTACCACATTCAGTTCATTTTATATTGATAAAGCTTTGTGTCTGGGGACTAACATGCTAATAACCACATCAATGCTTGTTTTGATTAAATGGATTTCTTCCAGCAGTGGAAGCAGCAGTGCCAGGAGTACATTGCACTAACGATATTCACATCCTTATGCAAGCGGAATGATTAAATTTAGCATCAAGTTACAGGTTGCTCTCTAATTCAATCTCTAATTCTCTCATTGAACTCCACCAATGAATGTTTAAGTTACAACTGGCCTGTGCATCCTCTGAAGTTCAGCTGTCAGGACATATCTTGAACAACTCAAAAGTTATTAGCCAACTAGCCCTGCATGCGTCCTTTCCTTGTGATTTTTGCCTCTGTGACTGGACAAGCATTGCTATGTGCATCAGACAAAATCTATCAGAACAGAACATGACAATAGCACAGTTAGCATGTGCTAAGCTCTCTGGAGCTTTAATTTAATGCCCACTGAGATCGGTAAAGGTTGAATAGGGAGAAAACAACAAAAACCCTTGAAGAAAAAAGCATTTACCTACTGATAACATTTATTAAAAGACATTCAGTCAGTATTAAGCAAACCATCCCAAGGACTTACCCTGCTAAATAAAAGAATGTGATCCTCAGAAATAAAGAGCTTATTTTCAACACCATGCAGGGCAGCTTCCAGAGCAAAACTGCACTCTGTGTTTGTAGAGTCAAAGCAGCAAGTGTTACTATGTGGTGAGTATCAGCCCTGCCAACATCTGACAAACCCAAGGAGAATGAACATGATGTTTCTTTAAGCATGTAGTGCTTGAGCTGTTAGCCATTGTAAAAACATTAGGAGCAAGAAAGAAAATAATGAACATTACTGTACCNTTTTTTTTCCAAAATATATCATGGCAAAGGAATGTGTCTTTCTTTGCCTGGTGACCTCTGATTTGGAGAAGTATGCTATTCAGCATCATTTAGCACACAGAGAACAAAGAAGGTTAACTGTTTCAAAGGAATGCAGAATTTCTGCTCTTGTTATAGAGTTCTTCCGAATGTTCACCACACAGCTCAATATCCAGCACATATTGGATGAAAAGGAACAGTAACTCATCAGAGACGGCCTCATTCCAGGCTCACCCCTTCTCCCCCTGCCCATCCTAAACAGCTTCCATTTCCTGGTGAAACAGCAACAGCCTCAGATTACAATTCAGTTCTTGTAAGGATATTCATCAGTCAAGAAATCATGATCTACCAAAACATTTAAGAAATCAGGTTACAAGCGCCACTGCCAAGAATGCAACCTTTTATTTAACACAGATTTACATGACAAAGGGCCCAAATACTGGCCAGTGCCTACACCTGATCTAGAAGAATGGAAACCTCTTAGCAAAGATAAAGCCCTTACAGAACAGAGAACAGCACAACATAAAGCTTATTGCTAAGAGAAGAGTTAGAAGAGGGAAAGTCTGGGTTATTTCATATACCTATTTAGGAATTAATTTTGTCAAATATACCGGCTTAGCATAACAAGCAGATTCAAGCCTATCTTGAATATAAGGAAGTTTAAGAATTATTTACCCAGCTACTATGGACTTGAGTGGTTCAAGATGAACTGGAATTACACTGAAAACAACTCATGACAACCGTGAAATATGGACTTCTGTGATCCTCAAGAGGCAGGCAATGACTACTTAAAGCTTCAGTCTCAGACTCCAATTGCTTTAATTGCCCAGTAATTTCCTCAGAATCAAAAATTATTTGTTCTCAGAGCAAATCTTTTCAAATTCACGGTGATCTCATAAAATCCTAAATAGCACCATTACTCACAGATACTGACATTTAAAAAACAGTGCAACTAAACTTCTGATCTTCCCCTTTAAGATATAGCTAGGTCACCCCCAGGGTTACAAATTAAGGTTTTGTTGTTTTGTTTGGTTTTTTTTTAATTTGCTTTTACCTTTTCTTGAATCCTCTTGGCTTTCACCGTCGATACAAGTTTCCCAATTGCATGGATAGGAAGCTTTATAAAACAGAAGAGAGACTTATGCAGCAGATTATCCATGATTTAGGCAGTTTCTCTTACTGCTTCCCTGTCTGGAGTTCTGAATGCATGTTTTCTGCCTCTTCCCAAAGACTCGTAGTCGTCGACTGTTGCACAATCCTTTTCTGCAGAGCAACTGGTGAAAATCAAAACATCAAATGCAGAGCCTCCAACAAATGACTAGTGTTAAAGTGCCACAAGGGCAGTGAGAGCTGCAAGAACCGAGGGGCAGTTCTACCAAATGCAAATCATCTCCCTGGCAGCCTGCTCGAACAGCTCTACTTCTGGTAAGAACATTCTGCTGCAAAAATCAAATAACAGTAACTAGGTCCTGATTTTTCCTACCCCTCCTAATGGCTAATGCCTCTTAAAGCTTGTTCAGCTGCAGTAAAGAGGTTAGAAAACTGCTGTTTCCAGCACATTCACCCCTCCTCCTCAAGCTGTATTTCACCGACTGCGCTGTCTGGTTTCACTTTTGTTTCTCACACAATCCTGTTATGTGGATTTCAGTCAGATTAATGCTTTCTTTCATTCCCCGCTTTCTAAACTGGAACTGCAAGGCACCAGTTACAGAGCCTACAAGTGCAAGCTCAGATAAAGCTTATCTTGCAACTGGGGGCTTTGCCTTGAATTTTACCTGCAAACTCATTTCCTTTCAAGTCACTACATTTGTCTTTATGACCCCTTCTCTCCTTTACCCCTTTGATCGGCAGACAAGTATTTGTCTGGCTTTTGTAGTGGATGGAAAAGCAGAAAAGCACATTTCCATCAATTATCATCCTAAGTTCTTGAGTTTCAGTGTTATGGAAGTTTGGGTGCATGTCTCCCTCTCTCTTTTGTTGTTGTTGACCTTTTATGCAGAGAAGTCACAGGGCTGGGTTCTTATTACAGTGAAGCAATTCAGTCCTCACTACAACTGCACAGCTATTAACTCCAAGTCTTTTAAGTCTTTTCTAAGGTGTGTTTCTGTGCGTAATAAATTATTTTAAGGTCACTCCCAACCCAGGCCATTCTATAATTCTATTATTTAGATCTTGGCTAATATTACAGAATTTATCCTGAAGCTATTAAATACAGCTGCTAAAGACTAACCAGCCAGAGAATGTTATGTGCCTCCTGCACATCAACATTTGTGGGAGGCAAAAGAAATAATTTCTTTACCTTGTCAGCACAGTTTGTAGAAAGTGATCCACATGGTAGGGAAACAATTCTGCTTTGCAGGACTCTTCCCCCACTTCTCCTTTCTAGGTCTGACAGCTACAAAAAAAAATCTTTCAATGGATTCAGGAAAGAATCCAAGACAGATTTACATATTTGTTTTCAGTGTTAACTCATCCCACACTACTTGCACATATCCCTCCCTTCAGGTTTGCTGCTTGACACAGGCAAGCATTCTGACATTTCATGCTTGGAAATGTGCCTTCAACAAATCCTTTTTGTGTTCCTAAATGACTGTTTGGCTGCTTATACTTCAGCCCATCTGCTTGGATGGCACCAGGCCTGCTTACAAGGTGATCTTCCTGTTTCACTTCCTATCGAGAGATGCCAGCCAATTTTGGGCTCTCAGCACAATACCTCTCCTGCCCTCACTTTGGTACAAAGCCCTGCTGAGTCAGAAACACTGCTTCTGTGCTTTCTAAAATTTGTTGGCACTTGTGTGGCTCTGACCACCTGAGCAGCAGAGGAAGAAAACTGGAGTTGTCAGCACTGTAAATTGCCAAGTACACTTGTTACTGTGAAGCCGGGGGGGATGTTACAAAGATCAATGACACATCGTAGCATGGGAATTTTAATTGCTCTGCAAAGCCAGGATCACCACAAGCAGAAGGACAAGAATAGTAAAACCAAAAACACAAGCCACAGGCATAAAAGTGTCAAGCAGGGGAAAACACTGTGCTCCACTTTGCTGTAGTGGTTGCTTTAAAATGGCATATACTGGGATATATTTGTTTTGTACAACCTCAGACTTTTACCTAAAATCACAGTGTTCTGGTTTATGCCATTCACTGCAAAATCATACCAGGGTGAGGATGCTTCTTTGCAAAGTTCTGAAGTGCATGACCAAGCTCTTTCAGAGGAATGAAGCACCCTAGGCTTGTTTCAGATTGGCCTAACAACAGTGTTTCAGCAGGCACTTGTACACTCACCCCTTCTACGCTGCACATGGGTGCTTAGGGAGCACAAAGGGAGACATCTGCAGTGATTCAGATGGATGGAACCTCAGAAGTGTAGGACAATATTACCTGGTTGTGCCATACCTTGGCCTTGGCAAATATCAGAAATCTACAGTTCCTTGGTTAGCACCTAAATTCTTTATTGAAACAGAGATAAAGATTTCTTAATTAGGAAATACTTGCACTGTCAAGAGTAAGTCAGTGGTACATATCACAAATGTTCTCCCTCCCTCCACCCCCTTTAAGAAAAGCAGTAACAAGCCAAGGAAAGCAAAGACAAGCTTTCAACATACAATATCAGCTGTCAGAATGTTTTAGTTTAAGGGTTTTAGTGAAAAAGTCTTCTTTCTCTGGTGTAAAATAATGTGACAAAATCTCCAAACATGCATTCTGACACCTGAAAGAACAGTTTCATTTTGTAGCCTGGGTTTTTATCAAAGAAATCTCCTCATTTCTCATGCCATATATTTAAAAGAAAACGGAAGAAATTTAAACATTTTGACTCTACCTAGGAATAAATCAAATTTATACTAAAATACTGGTACATTATGTGCTCAGAAAACAGCAAACAACAACGACTAAACTCCTCAGCTCTGGCCTGGCAACTATCCAGTATCAACAAGAATAGCACTAACCTATTTGTTCAACTAATTCTTGTGGTATCAGTAAAGGTGAATTGAGCATCTCCCACACAGCACTTAGACAACATCTGCCCTGTATTATAAGCTTCTCTAGTGACAGTAATAAAATATATCACTCGCAGCCAAAATCTGCAAACAGCATCCAGACCCTGTGTAAAAGTAGGAAATAATTCTCTTTTTACTGAGTGAAAAAAACCCTCACCAAAACAGAGATATGTATGCATCTCCATAGGTATATGTGTATAACTATATAAATGCAGGTACCACATATATACACAATGCCTCCACCCTGAAAACACATTTAAGGAGCTGATCAACAAACACAGACTTTGTCCTACTCAGTGCAAGCGGGTGGCAGCAGGACAGGCAGCAATGTGTAATTCTTGCTCATTGTGAGCTGTTTAATTGTCTTCTCCTGCCATCTTGGCGTCTCAGCCAGAGACCTGCACCTTCTAAAGCCTTTCATTGCAAACTTCCTCTATCCCAAGGAAGCCATGGCATTTGGGTCCTTGAAGCATATCCCACATGCATAAAGCAAGTATGGCATTTTGGTTTTGTGTACTTTCAGAATGAGAATTTTCTTCTTCCCCCACCTGCCCCCATCTCATTGCTTTGATAAATAACAGTAACTCCAGCAGAACTGTTAGTCCAATATTTTCAACTAATCTAATTTTCTGTATTTTTGAGCAGGATTTATTAGCTCAATTCTAGTTAAAATTTGATCCAATTACTTTTTTTTATTTTGAATGATGCAAACTCTACCTTTGATATGCATCAATAATTTAGATTTTCTAGGATTTTAATGCTTCAATTTTAGTTCCATATCCAGTCACTGTCTCCCTAGTCCTAAAAAGACATGTTTTTACTGGAGCTTGTCCAGAAAAGAGCCATAAAGATAATTAAGGGACTGGAAAATCTATTATGGGAGGAGAAACTGAGAGCTCGGACTGTTTAGTCTGGAGAAGGGCAGGCTCAGGGGGATCTGCTTCATATGCATAAATACTTGAGAGGCTGGAATGAAGGAGGATGAGCCTGACTTCTCAGCAGTGCCCTGTGAAAGGACTGGAGGAAATGGGCAGAAAATGAAACGCAGAAAGTTCCATCTAAGTATAATTATTTGTTTATTAAACCACTGTTACAGTGATGAAGCATTGAAACCTGCTGCTAAAAAGGTTGTGGAGTCTTCAACTTTGGACATGTTCAAAGCCTTGCAGTCAGTCCTGAGCAGTCTGCTCTTTCTGACTTTGCTTTGAGCATGGTATTGTACTACATGATCTCCAAGGAGTCCCTTCCAACCTCAGCTATTCTATAATTCTGTGCAATTATAAGCTATTACTATAAAAAAACCCTAAGGATATGCAAATGGCATCATTAATTCTGCATAAAAGTAAGTGCTTTTTAAAGAAAGAAGATACGGTTAAAGAAATGTCACCAGTAAACTGATTCCCAAATATACAGATGCATTGCTGGTGCAGTGCCAAAATATAATATTTCATTTTATTGCAAGAAAAATTGCCTGAGTCTCCAGAATGCTTCTCAAACATAATACAGCACTCTTGTGTAGAGGCATTCACACAGACATCAAATAACTACATACACTGGCTGCCGAGAGCTTACTTGAAACTGTTGGGCCAGATAACTGGTCCATAATTCCTCCTAGATGCTGAAGTATTTTCAGACTTTTTTCTACCTCTCCCAAACATGCATGAAGCAGTTTGCTTCCCCCTTTTCTTCCTCATTTCCCAAGAATACAAAGTCATGAGGAGCAACTGGCTGCAATGGTACTTCTGCTTTGCCAGGGCTTCAATCTAGATGATGTCACTCTTAGAAAAGAGAGACCCCAGGTGTAAAATAAGGCTCAAAACCCAGCACCCCCTTCTCAAAACTTTGTTCCTTGGCTACGCTGTTCATGTTCACACGATTTACCCTGCCCAGTCAGAAGATAATGTCAAATATTCAGTTTTGCAGGAACAGGAAAGAACAGATTGATAAGATGGTAAACAGAGGCTGAAACTTCTACGTTTATGTCCTGCTGGGTTTTCCTTGACCAAAGCAATTTGGTCCATTGCATTGTGCCAAGTAAAGGAATGCATCAGAAGTCAATGGATCATATGCAGAGTGTGTGATCAGGTGTCACATGGCTGAGAGGTGGGCTGCTGGTGGAGCACACTGTGTCCACGTGCCTCTCAGAGGCTGTGTGCACACATCTATCAGCACAGCATTGCTTTCAGAAACTTAATTTCTTTGCCATCCAACCTGGAGTTCACAATCAAAGGGTTAATTTCACATGGATAATAGATTGAAGCTTTACACCCATTTTGCCACACTAGAAACACAGAATAGATATTCTTATGGCCACTGTCCTACAAACGACCTACCTTTTACTTTCTGTGCAGCCAGGAAAGCTATTTGTCTTTTTAAAGCTCCATGGTATTGGGATTTGGGCCCCATTTGTTACCCACTCTCCTAGTTCTCCGTGTTAATGAGCTCTAATCAGCAGTCTTCCATTTTATAAAGTGTCACCCTCTAGTGCGTTGTTTAAATTTATCTAAATTAAAATCTCACCCTATTTAAAATTTGCCTCTTGCTCTAAAATCTCTTGATCAATCATTCTGTAGCTTCAGTCTAGCCTCTACAAATTTGATCAATGCGTGCTTCATTTTGTCTTCCAGATTGTTTAATAGAAACCTTAATTAGTGCTTCCATTAATTAATACCAGACCCGATACTGATTCAGAGATATCCCATTTGATAGCTCCCTCACCAGTGCTGTTTCATTGTTAATTATCTTGACATTGTAGCCCAGGCAATTCTGTATTCACGTTACAGGTTTATGAAGCTGGGAAGAGCTTTTTTCCTACAGAATTCTTCCTGGAGGGGCTTCCCACACATAGCAACCAGAAGCCATGGTAGAGTTAGATAACAGAAATCCACTGTGTTTTCACTTGTCTACTAAACACATAATATACTGGAGCTTATTAACTTAGTCTGAACAAAAAAGTTCAACTAATTATTCACATATGTCTCAAAGGAGCATGAAAACCTCTTCTTCACCACACCGATGGACTGTGGGTTACTTTTAGTGTGCTTGACGGAGAAGTGGGACTAGAAAGGCTGGGCTGAAGTTCACTGCTTGTGAACCTGGCAGCTAGAGGAGCTTTTTCTCACCTCTTTCATCCAAGGTTCTACTCATTACGCCACCGCAGTCTCATCTGCCTAGCACAGTTA
This sequence comes from Pachycephala philippinensis, assembly GCA_013397055.1. Lineage (NCBI taxonomy): Eukaryota > Metazoa > Chordata > Aves > Passeriformes > Pachycephala > Pachycephala philippinensis. The sequence goes on along the minus strand of VWZT01003234.1, from coordinate 554,577 downwards.
ATCTTCCTATAGCCTTGTTGCACTATCCTCAAGTTTGCCTTCAAACACAAGAAAGAAGCCCATCCAAAAACCCACTAAGCTCCTAGTCAGAAAATGTCTGAAGGGTGGAAGAAGAGGGCTTTTACTTGTTAGTTTTCCTTTTTTCAGACACAGAACTCTTTCAGCTCCAAAGAGGACTCATCTGAACTGTTTCCATATCTTACTCAGAAGAGCCCTAAGCAAAAGTACTTTCACTGGAGGTTTGCCTAAGATGGAGAACACTTACAGCAGAGTCCAGGTCCTAAACAAGTGCACTTATTTAAGGCATAGTCAGAGACACACCAGGTCAGATTACTGAGAAAACCCTCTCTTATTCAAGTACAAGTTTTACAGAAATTGCATCCTGGACACCAAGGACTAGATACACAGGTGTACTTAGGGATACAAGACTTGTACTTGCTAGGAGCCCCATAAGAGACTGTAGGAAAACAGGAAAGTCTTTCTCGAACTGATTCCAGCAATTCACCTTCAAACACTTAGCATTAGCTTTTCAGAATATTCCCCTCATAAGACTAGTGAAAGATAACACGGAAATCCAACAGGCATTCTGCCAGACTTGGCATACAACTTTCTCCTTGAAATTAAGGGGTCTCTTCACGAAAGTGAAAGTAGCCCCTTCTAGCAATTTAACTTTACTCCTCAAACTTCTTGTACAATTTATTCTGCTGTATTTTCTTATGGCTTTGGACCTATGCAAAAAGTTTTTGCTTTCTAAATGTAGCTATCATTGTCAAGATAATTCAACAGTTGAGAAATAAAAATAACTAACCTTTTTTCCCATCTTCTCATAGTCTAGAATTCTTTTCCTTTTCCAAGGCTCTTCCAAGTGTTCCCCTAGGAACATTTCTCTTATATGAATACTACACACCAGAGAGGAAAGGAAAAGGATTGCAATACTGGCTTTTATAATGGCTCACCTTAGGTTCCCTTCCTCTCACTTAAAGAGACCTAGCCTGGTACATAGATATGATATAAGGAGAGTACTGCTAGGTAATTCTAGATTTTTTCCTCTTGTCTCTGTGAAGATCTCAGATTTGAGGCACGTGCGTTAAGCAAGCCAGGAGAGGAGATGGTGTGAGTGCATGAAATGTGCCTTACCCTACAGTGGAAAGCATGAATCCTGCCACTGACAGGATGTAAAGGATCTAATTGAAAGCATATCTGTGATTTGAAAGCTGGTGGAGAGTAAGGAGCAATTGCTGAGCACCTGAAACTCCAGGTGCAATTAATAATTCAGCTGCTTAGCATCTACTGAAAAAAACCCATACCCTACTCTGTAAGAGATTCCACTTTAAAATATCTATCTCTCAGGGCAGTTCATTTATCTATTGATCAGATTAAAAGAAGAATGTGTTGGAAACCTACATACAACTAAAAGGAAGAATCAGCATGATAGTTTAGAATAAAAGCTTGCCCAACAGGCTCTGAATTCCATGTTGTAAATTGGCAAACATCTGACTCGAAGAATGGTATTTGAAATTAAAAAGACATTCAGAAAATGGATTCTGAAAAATTATGTCTGGTTTAGACTTTATCTGTTTATATATCAAAGGACAATCTTCGTAGTAGCTACATGTCAATCTCTTCTTTCTGCCTTGTACACATTCCAAAAATTATTTTAGGTTTGAATTATGTGTCAGTTTTGGATAGCCTGGATCTCTAGCGCAGAGGATATACAGTCACTTTAAAGACATCAAGGAGAAGCTATTGCTCTCATTATGCACAGATGATCAAAAAAGTGCGCCTAGAGAATAAGAGAGGGCTGTATTATTTTCTGCTTTACAAACTAAGGATGTGTCTAACTGAGAGCACCCATAGCCAGATTTATCATCATCTCACAAAATCCAGCTGCAGGAATGCAAAGACACGAGACAGACAATGGTCATGAATAGTCCTACAAAAGCTTTTCTATGAAGGACTGAAAAGATGCAAACTGTTTAGAGCTGGCAGGAGACAGACACAGGGAAATGAAAGTGTGGAAGAACAAGGTACTGCACATCTGAAAGACAGGAAGGAAGTCTGTTTTTTAAAAAGATTTTCTTTTGAATAAAATAGGAAGTGATTAAAATGTGGAAATTTTTTTCTGCATGTCATCTCAGAGGTCAAATGCTACTCCGTTTTAAAGGGAGATTGAACAAGTGTATAATAGGAACATTCATTAGAAAGGGTGCAGGCTGGAATATCAAACTGTATGCTTCAGGGCAAAGGTTCCTCATCAACTCTAAGGAATAAGAAAGCAGACTTTTATAAGCAGTTATCCTGGCAGGCAGGGAAAGAATTGTTAATTCATTTATAATGCCTTTGACCTAAAACACAAGGGGAGGATATAAAGGCAAAAAGGAAATAAAAACTGAATTAGTAAACATACAAATGAATCAACGTAGTGACTTAGAAAGAAAATCCCCAACTTACTAGTTAGAAAAACGAAAGGGATGAAACACAGTTAATCAGCCAGAGAGAAACAGAGCGAGGTTCTGAGGTTAGGCCCAATGAGGTGGAACTGTGAAAAGGCAGGAAAAGTTTGAGTAAAAGAGCATCACAGTTATAGAGAGGGTGAATCAGAAATGTGACATATTGAAGAGAAGAATAAATGGATTTTTTATTAAAACAAAATTTACAGTGAACCAAATAAAAGAGCAGATGCAATATTAAATGTTTAAAATTTTGTTAATATAAGTTGATGGTTTACCAGGGAGGCAATTTGTCTAAATGATTTGCTGTATGTACTTTCTCATCCTGAGCCTGAACATGGCTCAATTCTAGCAGAGGTAGAAGGTAACATAGAAGGGATCATTCCCCAACAGACTGAAACTTGTTGACAGGAAAGGATGATGAAACCTGAATTATGTCTTTTGTGCACAGAAATGATAATTTGTCAGGGCTGTTTGACATTGGCTTCCTCTGCCAATGAATTCTCAAGGAAGGAAGGCAGGAAGAGAAAACCTGCAACCGATTTTCTGTCTCATGAGGCAAATTAGATGAACAGATTCCAGTTGCAGAGTTTGCTGTGTTATTAACTTCTCTCAGCTCTGAACACTGCCTATGTTGATACACAACCTGTTGGTAGCTGAGTGATCTTCATTACCCTAGCCTATGACTACAAGTGAGCCATAAGCCATGTTTCAGCCCAGGCCATTTTATTACCTTTGTCTGTTTAAGTCAAAAGGACCCTCTGACAAACTTCTAGAAACCCCAGGCAAAACATGTCTGAGTCACTTTACAATTATTATGGAAGTTCATTGAGCAGCCATGCCCATAAATACCCTTAACCTTTGTGTTTAGCATGGTAACCTTCAACCTTATAAATCCTTGTAGGAGAATCTCTGTAAAGATGTAACTGGATTATAAGATCATGCTGCTGTGTTATCAAGCATATGACTGTCAGACCTATAACTTTTTCTCCCAGTATGTGGAACCATGTGCTAGATTCACTTGACAAAAGGCAAGCAGGGAGGGAGTGGGGTGTGTGGCAGCTGGAAGGTGTGCCTCTGCCCCACAGCTAAAGGTGCATAAAAACCAGAGAACAACAAAACACCAACCTTTCATCACCTACAATGCATCACAGACTGGGTCAACAACCTGGTCATGGCACCCCAGAGTGGGCTACGGGTGTGGCACTGGATGCTGGTGTGGCATGGCAACAGAGTGAGCTCTCAGGGTAAGAGGTGGGTAGCTGTGAGCCACAGAGGATCTGCGAGCTGGGAGGGCATGGCCCCACCAGCCAGGGCTCATCCCACTGCCCCCATGGAGGGAGCAGGACAGGCTGGAAGGGGACAGCCAGGCACAGCAAGTCCGTGGGTGATGAGGTAGCTCTGGGGTTAGGCTGGGAAGCCAATTCATGGGTCAGGGGCAGTCCATCAGAAGAGTCCACAGACAAGCATGGGCATGGCCGTGATGCAGCTGCAATGTAGACTGGTTGGGACCCAAGAAGCCAGAGCCTGAATTTAAAACCAGATCCTGGGTGAACAGCAGGTGAGGAGAGACCTCACTGAGTCCTACCAGCTCTCTCCCTAAGACCAGCAGCTGTGTCACAGGGCACTAGACTGGCCCTGAGCCCTGGCAGTCAAACCCCCAGAAGGGGTGGAGGGTGACCTCAGGGCCCTGACATGAGGTGAGAGGCTGTCTTCACCCATTTCTGCCAAACAGGAGGAGTATTGTTGTCTTCTTATACCACAAGTTCCAGTGCTGGGGGGTCTCTTTGCACGTCTCACCATTTGCCTGAAGCAGTTCACAAGAGCAGCCGTACCCGGTCAGAGGTCGTGTCCCCCGAGACCTGCTTCCTGCAAGGGCTTTTAGCAGATGCACACACAACTGACTGGAGCCAGAGCAGGAACACAGCATTGCTTCCCCCAGGTACTTTTGTCAGCTTCCAGCAATCTCCAGGTCACGGAGTTCCTGCATCAGGAGGGGTCTCTTTGGGTTTAAGATTAATTATTCGTGCATGAATTTCTCTAAATCCTCTAAGAGCCCGTATAAACTGCTGGTGCCTGCGACATCCTGTAGCAAGGAGCTCCCCTTCTTATCATTCCTCTGGCTGTTGAATTCCTTTATGAATCACACTCAAAAGCAGAAACTATAAATTTGTGTAGCTAAATTACTGCTGAATTCTTACAGGTAACTGAGAACAGACCTTGATCTGGGGTAGCTCTAGAAGTATCAGTTGCTTTGAATGATTTGATACTACTGTGCTCACAAGCAAATATAAAATTTGGGGCTTCGAGATATTAGGAAAACTACTCTTGGGAAAAAATGATACAGAGTGTTTCACTTATGTAAAATCTGGCAGCCAAAATGTTGAGCAGATTAAAAAAGGAAAGTACGGGGCATGTTAGTAAAAAATTTATTGCATAGAGACACCTCCAGAGACTACAAGAGCGGAGCAATCACAGTGTCAGTGCCATTTATCACCAAGAGAAGACTCGGCGTTCCCACTGTAACCTTGTGTTTCTATGGAGAACGCCTTCTTTGGCTTTCTCCCCATTTTGATCAATACAATACACCAAATATGCTCAAATGCTGTTTCCAGACTCAGTCAAGGTTCCCTGATAGAGAAACAGTACACAATTTGTCAGTCAGAAAAGAAAATTGCCTTGCAGTCATAATTGGGATATTCAGTGCAGCATATAACTGGGAAATGCTCACTAACTCTGTGGATTATGGGGAAATTTTAAAAATAACACTGCAGAGCTGGGACAGATCAAGACATCAGCAGAATGCTATCATCCACTGATGGTGTCAAACACAGGGACTTTTCCCCATGTCTTTGCAATGGGAATGTGCAATGGGATGAGGATGCTCTGCTATTATACCTTAGTTGCATTGCCTTTTGAAGCGCAGGAAACCTTGTAACACCAGGAAAAAATATTCCAGGATGGAGCATGAGAGCTTCGTGGCAAAGTTAGCTAGGAGTAAATGCCACAAGGCCCAGCTTAAAGTGTCACATACTGTGCATTCCCAGCCTAGCCTGAGCTGCTCGAAGCACCTTCAGGCTGTTGCTGCTCCCCAGCAGCTTATCTTGTAAGAGATGACACCCACTTCCCTGTCTGATGCAGAAAGCTGATGCCAGGTGCTCTGCTGGCTTTAAAACACTGGAGAAAAAGGAAGCCTCCATTTTCCTCATGATTCCATTTCAGGTGTTCCCTGTCAAGAGTCATCTCAAGGGCTTCCTGTACACAGAACATTGCTCTTGAGTCTTTGAGCTGCTATGGTTTTTGAGTGGGGGAATGAAGAGTTGCATTTCATACTCTCAGGAGATCATTTCAAGACAGAGTTTCTAGTGGAGTTAGTGGTGTCACAACTGGAGCTATCAGGGCATCTCACCCCTCTCTTCCCCCCTTTTTCTATTTAAAACCCATCTTTAGCACACAGGTCACTCAATTTGCCTGTAGATGCTTACAGTGCATGTGTAAGACATTACTATTCTCCTTCCATTTGTTTTTCCGTGGCATTCCATGAAATAACATGATGCCATTACCCTGGGATTTACTACTGTTCTGTTTTGCTTCTTATATCTCTCCATTCCAGAGCGCAGGAAGCTAACCTCCTGCTCTGTTGTCTCAATGCAATTTCCCTTATCACCTCCTGGGATATCTTCTTCGTAAGCCTTGGACTCTGCTTTAAATAACAATCTTCAGACTGACTTTACAAAAAGCACACTGTACTCCCCACTGTCAATGCAATGATAGATTCTCTAAATAAATGTATTATGACACAAATCACAAAAAAAATTATTAACAGTGCCAGAAAATAACATTTGTATAGACTGTCAATTAACCACCTGGGAAGCCTGCATATGGGAAACATCTGCATTTATTTTTACTGTATCAGAATATCATCCAACAGTACTGGGTTATTTCATTCCCTTGATGAAATGAGTGCACGAAGTGCCTATTAATGGAAATAAAGTAAATGTACCGTGTGAGATAGGAGAAGATTGTGTGGATAGAAACAAGCACTTTTGGGGGAAAGGAAAGCAGAATTTGTATGTGGGGGTTTTTTGCCTAAGATAGAGTGTTTGTGCATAATTTATCTGATGTATTTGCAAGGAGCTGTCTACTCATGAGATATGAATCTCAGGCAGCTGGAAATACAGGCCAAATCTCACTCAAGGGTAAGAGGTTCTTTAAGTACCAGTACCCACTCAGTCTCATCATGGCCACTGCGATGAAATGAACATTGGTGTTCTGTAAAGTGGATTTTGTCACCACTGATTCATTGCATAGTGATGATGGAACAGTCATATATAAAATCTCTTTCTGCCTGCTGCCCTAGATTCCAGCTTTTAACTATGAAAGGTAACTGAGCTGCAAAACTACCTCATGTATTTTGTCCAGTGGTGGTCACATACATACAGGTCACATATAAGTGGCATAGAAGTAGACATACAGGTAACATAAGGAGTGTTTACCACACGCATTTTCTGAGAAAAGCATGAAAACCAAGGCTTACTTCCATTCTTAGATTCAGCTGTGATCCTCTCTACCAAAAGCTGAAGGGACACTGGAAGGGAAAACAGGCATTTTACAAGAGCATGGCATATTTACATCTTGGCTGCAAATAAAAGGCTTTCCTTTGTACAGCTCCTGCACATGTTTGCAGTGGCTGGACTCAATCTTAAAGGTCTTTTCCAATTTAAACAATTCTATGTAAATCCAGAGTACCTCCAATAACGTTGTGAGGGATGTAATTTAGGAACATGGCCATAAATTCACAGGAAAACACTTGTCACTCTTGCAATATTATTTTCTAGGTCACAAAACTCTGATAAAAAAGGTCATTTACAATATTATCCTTTTTGTCCCTCAAAAGCATATGTGTTTCCAGAACTGAAGAATTCCTCAGTACCTCTTAAGTTCAAAAATGGCCAGAATGAACAACAATCAGCAGCACTCCCATGCTCTTCCAGCCAAAGGACAATTCAAACGTTCTACCCTAAATATCATTTACTCAGGAGCACAATTGTCCCACTGAGTCACTTTTGCCAGGTAAACACAGCAAACAAAAACTATCTTATAGTGCAATGTGTCATGAATAAACATTGTCAACAGAGCAATTTTGACTGAAATGAAAAACAGAAATTCCAAGGCACTAGAAAAATAATTCCCTAGGTAAATCATGGGCATATAGTCTCTACCATCAAGGAAGTCACTCTGAAATTACATTTCTCCCTCTTCAGCATAAAATTCCAATTGTACTGAAAATAATGGAAATGCCCTTATCAATTTTATGAGAGAAGGTTTTCAACCCAGTCTTTTTAAAGGAATAGCACCAGGAAGTAGTCACGAATAGCATTTACAAAGTTACAGCCTTTCTTTGGAGCTGGCAGACGGGTGGGAAGTGTTTTACCCTCACTTCACCTGCAACCCACAGGTTGTGAGTTGGAATTTCCATCTGGAGCAGCTGAGCCATTGAAATAAATTAGCAAGTCACAAAATTCATCCCAGCATTAGAAGAGGGGTCTTGTTTCCAGTGAAATGAGCTGCCTTCTAATTTCATACCAGATGGTGAGACAAGGTCAGACCTCTTATCACTTGTGTAACTGCTCCTGAATTAGTCCATCTTCTCAAACTCTCTGACCAATTTAAGGCATTAACCTTCCACGAGGCAAGAGAAGGGATAGGTTGGGCAAACCAATTTCAGTATGTGTCACAGCAAGTTCCCCTGAGGGCTTTATCAACTGTTTGTTAATGGTTGAGGAAAAGGTTGATAAAAACAGCTGTGCAGAAAGATTAAATATATTTCCCATGCTGACATTCATAGTGACTCCGAGTTCACAAACACCTCATAAAGTATTAGTTGTAAGGCGGCATGTATCAAGGCTGTTTTTTAAAGCAATTACACTTAATTTGTCAATCAGAACCTTTCACCAGAAGTAAAATTAATAGAAGCAAATGAGAATTTATAGACAAATCCCTTGCCTCAAAATTTGCTTTTACAAGCATTACATACAGCTACTACAAGAAAGGTCACAGAAATAATGAAATTTGGATGAACGGGCTGCAGACAGCAGCAGTAAACATTTCTGTTTGCCCTGGTAGCTTAACAGTGCAAACAGAGCAGGGGAATGCAGGGGAAGGTTTTGTATCCTCACTCTTACTGCTCAGAAGTGAATGGTGCAAGTCAAGTGCCAAGGAACAACTACTTGCAAACAGCAACATATCGAAGAGCTGTAGAGCAAATGTATAGAAAGGACTTGTAGAAGTTTCCTAGTTGAGTGCTTCTCAACAGTTTTTCACCACTGTTTGATCATATCTTACATGGCACATTTTCCAAACAATTTGAAATCCCATAATGTTGGTGAAATATACGGCCAAATACAAGCAAACAAATTAATAAAAATGATAGTAGAAAGCATGAATGATCCCATTTCAATGCACTTGTTGTTTAGTTATACAAGTAAACAATTACGACGAAACAAGTAAGACAAATCTTTCTTTGCTTAATTTTGGCTTGTTCTTCAGCTAGTAAAGGCTGAGAAACATCGACATAGACTATTGCTGAGTCCTAAATTTTGTGTGTATTATTCCTCATTGTGCTTGTTTGCTCTGTAACCAAAGACTTTCAGGGATGGAAATTATCCGTATATATATGGAGCTTTCTTCAGTGACACACAGACCAATCTAGTGGTCATTTAAGCTGAGTAATCTGTTGGTCAAAATGTGCCCCCTGTGATTCATTCATCCTGCAATTTGTTAAGAAAATTAAAATGAGAATGTTGTCAAGATAAACTGTGAAGTTCTTGGTTGCGGATATCTGGATTTGAACAGAAGCTGGAAAGAGGCATGATCAGAGAAGATTCCTCCTTCTGGAATTCATTCTTCCTTCCCTTCTAACACAATCCTGGTGCTTTGATTGAAGCATACAGTTAAAGACAGATTGTATCAGGATAGTTTTGAAACACATGTTTGTTCAATTTGTGCACATGAATATGAATTCATAATACTTTAACATGCTTCAGCACTAACGGAATTTTAAGTTTTTTTTCTCAAAGTTTGTATGTAGATAATGACCAACTCTTACTCTTCCTTTTGTATAAAAAAGGAAGATAATTTTCTCTCAGGTTAGCTTACACAATAAGAAAGATAATCAAATAGCTAGTAATTAGGATACCTAAGAGGCAAATTATTAGATGTGAAACACATTTTTTCAAATAATCCTCTGAAACCCTTCAGTGCAATGCATCAAGGCCTAACTAAAAGTTGCTCCGCATGCTATGTAACCTTAGTCAGTGAACTTCAATTAACCAAAAATCCTTCTTAAGCAAACAGTTTAGTGTCCTGAGATGCTGATTAATTATATTGGAAATTCCCTTAAGCATTAAATCACTTGGTTATCTGAAATAGTTCTTTGCCATTTTCTGCATACAGGTAATCAAGCATACGATACAGTACAGATGTCAGCTTGTTATTTTACCTAGTAGCTCCAGAAATGAGCACTAAATTGGAAGGAATACTGTAGCACAGTTATCTAAAGTTATAGGTAAAGAGAACAGAATTTCTATTTTCAAGACCTTGCAGCTCCTAATGATGGTTTTAAATTATTCCTTACTCCTCATGAGAAATGTCTGGTCTACACAGTTATCGTGTTAGCCTTGACACCATGGGCTAATTAGATGTTAAGCATAACAGCTCAAAAAGGAAAAAGTCTTCTCCCAACATTAATTCTTAAGAGGATCGTTTGAAGGGTTTGTATGGCAAACTGTTCCTGTGCAGGGTGCACAGAGGAAGCCAGAGAAACACCAGCACTGCAGATAATTTCCATTCAGCAAGAAAGCCAAGCACTGTGGAAATCAGGATTCTGCCAAAGCCTGGACTGCAATGGTCATGTGTCTCTTTTAGAGAAACACCTGTGTCAAATAGCAAGCCATGACCACTCTGTTGATTTAGCTGAGAAATGTAATCTTCCCTGTCCCAGGAGATGCTGGTGTGAAGCCACTTTCCTGCCTGCTCGTCTGAAAAACAGCTACAAATTCCTTCTCTTAGCTGTTACTCAGGTTTCCTTTCCTTTTTTTAATCAGGATTATGTTATTTGTGTACAATCACTGGTATAGAAAAAAATTTTAACCAGGACATCTCCATGGATGCTAATTTAGCACAATTACACTTAATGACAGTGAAACTGCTCAACAGGGATATATCCATTCAGTGATACAGAAATAAAGTATTACAAGCTCTTAAATCACTGTGAAATGCCAAACTTCCATCACAAACAGAGATTCCAGTCATAATAAGGAAATAAATACCAAAGGCAAATTAAATGCTGTGAGTAATCTCCTTATTGCTGCAGTTTTACTTTGATGGCTACTTTATGTCATGGCAAGTTTTTTCAGAAGCATTTTTGTGTCTCTTTATCAGGATAACTGTTTAATTGAGTTGGCTGTCTACCAGTTCAGAGGATTCTATTGAATTAACACTCAGATTTGTTTAGCTTTAGCTAATCAGATGTGCAGGTGTGATGTTCCTGCAGGTCTTGCAGTAAGCTTATGTGTTGAAGAGTACCGGTTAGAGAAATGAAGAAGATGTGTTGCAGATATTGTATGTTCCCTAGGGTACCAGACTGTTTTTCTTCCTTTTATATTTTATATAATTATTACAAATCACTATTGGAAGAAATCTATGTTTTGTTTACAGTAAGTAATTATATATCTATGAACTGGATGTTTAGATTAAAAACAAGAAAACATGAAACTAAGAAAAGAAGTCCACTATATATAAGGGAAAAGTGGCTAAATCACTACTAAAATTGCCTAGCAGCTAGTATGGCTGTTTTTTCCAGTGATACACCACCAATCCAAATCACTCTAGAAATAAGGCCACAAACTCAATTTCCATCTAGCCCTGCAGGTTATCTGCCACAAAAACCAGAGGAAGAGACGTCTTTTTGGGGGGGGTGGGGGAGGGAAGTAAGGAGAATAAATTACTTCTAGAAAGGAATTAATGAATATTTAATGATAGCTTTACTTCCAGCAGCTCACACGTAATCTCAAGACCAAAAGCCAAACTTGGCTGTTTGTGTGAAGATTTTTGGGCTGTGCAAGAACAGGATGGTCTTCATCTTTCTTGAAACACCTACACCTGCCCCAGGGCACTCAGGACCCTGGACCTTGTGCTGGAAGGGTGAGGAGAGAGAGTTTCTACTGTTATGGCCAAAGATTAAGTGGCCATTGTGCAAGAGAACCCTGACTGTGTCATTGTCCCCCATGTCCATGTCCACCCTCCCCATGCTCACTACAGCACCAGGAAAAAGGCATGGACATGAATCCTTTCCTGCCAAGTTTTCTCCCCTGCGTCAGCAATCCTCTGCTTTTGTGAAGGTATATTTCAGATAACAAAAATGATTGGGAGAACGGAGTACACCATCTTTTGTGCTTCTTGAACTTCAGAATTATTTTCTTCCTTCATGATGGATTTTTTGGTTTCCTCTTCTTGCCCACTGAACTCTTGCAGTGAGAATATGGAATTTCCTTCCTACACAGGAACGTTTAGGATTTTTGGGAGTAAACATACAGGCCCAGCTCTGCGTCACTCAATGAGGCTTTTAAGGTACCACTGTCTTCATCAGATAACAGGCTGTTATTGTTGGTTACATCATAGAAATAATTTTTTTAAGCATGTCAAGGCTAGAAAGTAACCAGCTTTAGCTACAAAGTCATATTTTTTGTGTGTTACTGTCTTCAGAGGAGGAATAGGATTGTTTTGCGACTTAGGAGTATGCTCTTTTTACCTTTTGTCTTTCTTCCCTTGTTTTGCCATGCCTTCTTTATGTTGAGCCAGACTGTACCTGAGAAGAAATTTGCTCCTTGGCACATCAGCTCCAGGAGCTGTAAAAATGTAAGAGCACTGCTGGAAATCTCTCACTTTCTGAAATACATAGCAAACTGTATGTGTCAGCTGAGTAAAAAAGATTCCAGCCTTCCTGTAGCAGTAGGACATGGGGCAATTGTGTTAAACGGAAAGAGGGATGATTTAGATTGGATATGAGGAAGGCATTTTTAATGATGAGAGTTTCTGAGAGAAGTTGTGGATGCCTCATCATTGGAAATGTTCAAGGCCATGTTGGATGGGCTCTGAGCAACCTGGTTTGATAAAAGGTGTCCTTGTCCATGGCAGAGGGTTGGACTAGATGATCTTTAAATGTTCCTTTCAACAAGACATCCTGTGATTCTTGTCATTGAAATTGTATTTCAGAATACTTCCAGTATGGAAACTCCCCAAGAAGCAGAAGACCACGACTTTCCTGTCTGATACAAAATCATGTAAATTTGCTAGTAAAATAGGAAGGCTGTGTACAAAAGATCAGGATGGAATCTTAATATAAACTATATAGGATGTCCTGAATAGTTTCTCTGCTGAGTTTCTGAACTCTCTGCCAGGCTGTTAATAATGTAAAGGATCTCAAATGATGAACACGGTTCATATTGTTTGCAGAAAGAAAAGGTGATTTATTATTTACAAGAAGATCTATCAAATAAGATGTCAAATCACAGGTGGTTTTGTCCATACCGACAGGCTGCTGAGTGTATATATACCAGTTTTATACTTCAGTTTATCCTGATTCAATTTCATTCATAATTGACAACTGCATTTGCCTTTTTATATTTGCAATAAAATACCGTGCAAACAAAATTTTGAGTATACGTGCAGCAAATCTTGTATCAACACTGACTGGCTGCCAGATTTGGAATCAATTCACTGATTAGTTTGAGAGCGATTAATGTGAGTGCTTAATTTAAACCCCTGATTTAAAAATATTTATGGAAAGAGAATTGACAGCCTAAATATCACTTCAAAGTGCTACAACTGTTCCTTCCATGGGTTCTGCTTTTGTGAAGTGTGGGGGTAAGTTTTTGCTCAGGTACAACGTGCCATAAGGTGATGATGTTCAGATGCCAAATTTTTCATCCCTCCTTGCAGTAAGAAATGATAGCTGTTAACAGGTTTTCTGAGAAAAAACTGGAAGAAAATCCACTTTTTTCTTAAAACTGAAAGGAACACTAAGCAATGGCTGAATAGGGTACTAGGATTAAATATTTCATTATACCTACACTTGGAATTTCAGTCTGTTTTATGTACTCTACTTCTAGCTAGGACATGACAAGTAAAATTGCATTTTGGGTTTAGAGAGTAAAACAAGTCCCCATAGAGAGTCCAACAGTTTCCTGGTGTAACTATTAATTCCTCTAGAAGCTTTCTTCAGCGCTGTCATGTCAGACCTGGTGCTTTCCTTCTCTGCACACTTCTGTCCTGTACGGATGGGAAACCCAGTCTGGGTCCAGCCATGGCTTTCCTGGCTGCCTCTGTGCAGTTCTCCAGGAGCAGTGCAGAAGGGATCTGATGTAATGAACATACCAATAGCCAAACGTCAGGGCTGACACTGGAAAAGAGGGGTTCTTGACACTAGGCCTGGTTTTGAAAGACATTATGAAAAAAACAAGTCATAACATCAAAAAATGCTCTCTTGGATTGATTATGAAGGAAAGAACCCTAGAAGATCAAATAAATTCAATTATTTCTTTTTATTAGGACACAGCTGCATGCTCTTTCTCAAACAGACTGAATACATCCTCTTGCATCTTTGAACTCACCCAGCTTTGGTTGCTTGCCATGAGATACTGCCTTCTGATCCTTCTCAGGCTCTTCCTTTCTCAAAGTCAAAACCACAGTAGCATTTTAATAGCTAAAATAAATTACTGAACACTCTCATATCTTAATTTATGTACATATACAATCATTGTTTTGTTGACCCTTTCATCTGTTTAAATCTGCCTGAACAGGGTGGAAGCAGACAGATTTCAATGGGAAATGAGAAATGAGCTGTATTATGGATTTTTCTCTTCTCCATCTCCTTTTGGAAAGATTTATTAGTTAAACCCAACATGTGTGTAACACTGTCTACTAAGATCCAACATTACTGTTTTGCCGGGGCAGAACTCCCAGATATTTGGAAGAGTTCAGAATTGATGTTTCTCCCTGACAACTTTATTTTTGTGAACTACTTTAACAGCCTATAGGAAATTCCCTTCTATTTCTTATGGGCATATGCAACATGAATAACAGTACAAATTTGTTGTGCTGCTCTGCATGTACCTGTCTAGGTAAGAAAATAAAATTACCTTTTTTTCCTATTCACTACTTCAGGCTGCCAATAAAAATGAAAAATCACAGTAACCACCCACCATGATTAGAAGAGATTGTCATTGTTTTATAGCAGTCAAGCAACACAGAGCTGACCTAAAGTGCTCAAAATTGACATGGATTATATTCAAATTAAAAATTGATGGGAGAAACCCTCTAGACCTCATCATTAGTTCTTCCAAAGCAGGTCCACTTTATTTTTGAGTGAATTGAACCCTGTGGAGTTGGTATGTAGAATCAGGGAGAATGGATTCTGGCCTTTTATTGCCTTCTGTCAATGGAAAAAAAATTTATATTCATACTTAACTAGTATGCACACACAATAGTGCAATTTCATGGACTTGTTCACTGTTCTTTGGGAAGACAAAAAGCACAGGTTCTTTCTCCTTAAAAAAAAAGAAAGAAAAAAAAAAGAAAAAAAGAGAGAAATTGCTCTGCAAAAACTTTTTCTTCATCTTTTGAAATAAGCTCATGGCAATCTATCTTCATTTAAACTGTAAGAGATCTGGCTTGGGTCCTGGAATAGACTCTGGTTCCTTTTAAAATGGGGAAATAGCTTCTAAATACATTGAGCTGCTTTTTAGAATTTATGAAGTAGAACACAAATCTAAGAGCTGGCAACATTTAGTGGTAATGAGGCAATTCTTACATGAGAGAGTTCATTACAGGATCAGCTCATGTTATTTTCCAGCAGCTGGAAAACAGAATGTTTCGCAGGCTGGGAATGAAAAATCTCACTTTAAAATTATCTTGTGTATACCCTAATACACAATTAGTATAGGATGGAAGCATAGCAGAATTCATCCTGCTGCTTCTAATGCAATGGGCTTTTCACAGAAGAAAGAACAGGTGTTTTACTGAAGGAAGAAAAGACGTTTTCCTCATACATTGCTGTTGTGCCAGCTGACCAGCAGCACATGGTGAAAAGTGGGTCTTGGCTGTGCTTTGCTCCTCTGCAAATGTTTTGAGATGATCAACATTGCTCTTGTATGAGGCAGAACCTGTCCCTGTAGGCAAAAAGCACAAAGACAAGGAGCGTGCCTGGCTCTGTGGTGCAAAGAAAAGGCATTTCCTTACACAGGAACATTTCTTAATAATCTGCCATAACTCTCCAAGTGGTTTTTCCTACTGTATTTTTGCCATCAATAGCTTCACAGCAAAAGAATGGCCCAAGAGGAGCTTGAAGTCTCCTCCCAGTCTCAGAGCTGGAGCGAGTTTGCCAGAACTGAGCCATGTAGACGCAATTCCTACCCACCAGCTCAGTGTTAGTACTCTTTCACCACTTAGATTTTGATCAGGACGAGTTGCAATAACTCTGTTTTTCAAAGTGACTGCATTGATCAGCCAGTGCATGCTACTACAGTAGAAAATCCAGCTGTTTAGCTCCTCCTTTTGCTTTCTTTTTTTTTTTTTCTTTTGGTGGTCTACAGTGTGTATGCTGAGAGATTGTCTAAATGACCCAGGGCTGCAAACACGATCACCACAAAATGGGAAATATTTTCCCCCTAACTTGCACTCTGCTGCTGTTCAAAGTATTTTCAAAAGATGCCAAGGCAACTGTTTCACTTCACTTGTTATCCCCAAGTGTCCCCAAGTTTAAAAGATACTTAAATCAGTTGAAAACAACAGGACAACAAAACATCTCACTCGTCCTTTCTAAAGGTTGCAGAAGCCCAGAGAACAGCTGGAACTTAAGCTCTCAAGAGGAATCCAGTCATCCCAAGTCATCTGCAGTTCCTCACCAGTTACTGAGCTGGCTCCCACAGTCAGTGCTGGTGCAGAAGGGGGTGGTGGAGACCAAGGACAAAAACTGCTTCCCCAGCACTCAGGTCCCTAGCCGGCTGAGGCAGCTGGCTGTCATCACTATTTCTTTCCTCCCCAGTCAGGCATTATGCAAGGCTCAAACATGCCTTAGGAGTGAGGCCACAGAAAACACAGTTAGGGAATCAGGAGGGGTTGGGGAAAGGACGAAGATGGACTGAAACCTATGAGGATGTTTAAAAGAAGGGCATCTTCTTTTATAAGAAGCTTATTTTCTTGCCGAGGCTTGCAAACCTTATATTAGCAGCCTGACTGAAGTCAACAGGTAGGCAGGCTGGGCACAAACAGCAGTGTGAGTCAATGCCAGCAGTTATCACCGTAATTCTTTGTCTTGGAAAAAATGAATTATAGAGAACTACACAAGTTAGGTAAGAAGCAATATTTTTTTAAAACATATGGATTGCAGTGCCAAAAGTCAAGGAAGCATGAAAACTCTTGACTGGAGTGTTGAGAAATCACAAAGTGCAATGTCAGACTGCTGAACCAAGATAATTTTTTGCTTCAGACAGAAAATGCAAAAACAGAAATCAAAAACAAGAGAAAAAACAAACCACTAAAAAAAAAAAGCTGGCAGAAAAAGAACCAGGTATCTCAGCTGCAAAAAAGGCCAAACTGTGAGCCAGAAACAGATTGCCAAAGGAAGATACCCAAGCAAGTCAGCCAAGTATTTATTTTGATTTATACCAATGCTTGGCCCAAAGCCCCAAACACTTTAAAATATACTACTTGAACAGTAGGAGTATGAGTGAAATGGCAACTTTAGCTTCAGATTAATTTTATAGCAACTTAAAATTATTGTTGACCTTTAGAGAGCAACTACTAATGGTTTGAATTTCTGAGACAAGTGAATAAGCTCTGAATGAGACACGAGAGGGAGAGAGACAGAGATAAAATATACTCCAATAAACCAATACCAGTAGCTTTCCTGGTAAAAGTTTTTTGTTATTGAGGCAAAGAGGCTGCAGTTCTTGGCCTACAGCTCGCCCAGGATGTATAGGTTTGCAGCAAGTTTCTGGCTGAATTTTTGCCTCTCTCTACAAGAATTCAAACTAGCTGGCAGTAGAATTTTCTGTCCTGAAATCCAGTCTATAGCTCTAAGAGACTATCATGTTGTCATGGCTCAGTGAGACCCAAAAAGAATTTCACTGTTGTTTGCGAACAGATTGATATGGCTGAAAGTCAGGGTATGCTCTTCTGTGCTGGGGAAGATATAATTTAACACTCTTGGACCCAATTTTACCCTAATTATAGGCAACTGAACTTTGCAGTGAAGTCAGTGGGCAGAAATCAGACCTCTTACTGTAGGCTGACAGACAAATAACAATCTGCTACATAGCAGAATGTGATTTACCCTGCATGCTAAAAAATTATTTTTAAATAGCTCTATAACATCAGGGATTCTTCAGAAATAGAGGACCAGTGGATTAAGGTGCGTAAATGACAAGGCATTAATATGAAAAGAGCCAAGATCATTTGGTGAACACCCTCCTACTCCTGGATGCATTCAAGATGCACTTCTTGAAGCAGTGAACAGAAAACAGCATGAAGGAGTAAAGCCTGAAATGGGGGAAAGGAAGCAGGAGAAGGAAGTTCTCCAAAGATTAATCTGCTATTATATTTTTAAGACCTCTTTGTTATCACCAGCTTAATTATAACTGGATTTGCCTTGCTTTTTCTTACTCTCTTGCTGTAGCCAGAAGTGGCAGCGACACCGCAATCCTTGAAGTAAGTGCTGATAAAAGGAAAATCCACAGGGAAGCCCGGTGCGTTGCTTTCCAGGCACTTTGCGTGCAAGGAGCGAAGCTGTGGTTAATTACCTGCCTCCAGCCACTCCTTAAAAGCTGAAGAGCTTTTCTTTGTATGGCTGCAGTAGCCATAGCAGCTGCTCATTTATTAGTTGCAGCACACATTAGAGCACGCTGGGTAACAAGACTGCGTGCAAGGTAAAGATGGCAAATTTCTATTTAAGAAAAAAGAGGCCAATAATCTGTTTACTGAGAGAAGGTAATGGAGGTGCCAATCAAAACCCGAAACTGCCGTGCATTTCACCATTAGGGAAGAATGATTAACAACTGAATATTGCACTGATGTATGTAATTATGCTGTGATCTAACTACCCCTGGCAGCTGATAATAGATCCTTCACTAAAGATGGGCCTGAGTCCATCTTTCTCTCAAATTTGAAAAACAAAATCTTTGACAATATTAGTTGTACTCAGACCAGGATTTAGAGCTAAACACAATCTCACTGCAGCAAGACAGAGACTCCAGCAGTGAATTTTCCTGATATTTTACTGTTTCAGTGGGGATGGGTAAGAGTGGAGAAGAAAGGGCACTGTTCGATATCACAGTATAAACATTACTGCTTCTATCTCTGCCAGAAAGTTGTCACTGAAAGAATAAGGTGCAACTGTTTTTAATGCTGTATGTCCACATGAGGAGATCATGAAGAGCAGTGATTCTGTTCTCAGCCCTTTTTCCTGGGGACAAACCCAGTATCACTGTGGTTGCTCTCACACACGGACCTGGAGGGTAATAATACTCAGTTATGGGACTGACCATAACTATTTCACTGTCCTCTCTCCTGACATTCTCATAACTAACACCACTGACCCGCCAGATATTCCCAGCCCTGCATCACCTCCCCAGATGTTGCCATTCCAATTCTTCTGTCAGTTGTGTGCCAGGCAAGCTTAACACCTGAGTTTTCTGAGTAGGCTTTCTCCAAAGCATTCCTATTCCCAAAGAGCTCACTCTCACATCATCATCTCCCTTGCAAGAGAGGAATCGCTTTTAATTTCATCCAGATTTCACAGCAACTAGCACCTGCTAGCTGTTTTTTGCTGGGAAATTTAATGTTCAACCCCAGTTCTGTGCTATCTTTTGCCTCTACAATTCTGGCAAATGAGGACATGCATTTGCAACATGACACTCAGCCTTTTGTCAGTAGATGCTTTGAACAGTCTCCTCTATGTCTTGGTAAAATTATTTCCTACTGAGACAGGAACAAGTGGGGCATGGGAAACCAAAGCCCTGGAAATGGTGAATTATAATTGTTTGGGGAAGGTATCCACTTTCCATCAAACCTGCCTATCTAAAACATGTTTCCAAAATGTGCTGACCACTCTGTTACAGCCTCCCAAATTCTCATCAGCACACAAAATAAACAGACGAAACACACAAACCTCTCAGCTTCCAGCAGAGGCCTGCTTCCTTGGAAACACTTGGCATTTCTGTGGGGTCACAGCCGAGACTGAGTCTGAATCTGGCAGAGAGCAGCTCGTTCAGCACAGGGCTGGTACCTTTATTGAAGAACACATTAAACTGTGCCCAAGAGCACAGTTTGAGATTTGTACTCCGGATTTCAAAGGAAGACTTACTAGTTTCTGTATAAAATAGAATGAAATAAAGTAAAATTTAAAAATCTAATAAAATAAACCAAACAAAATAATAACAAACAAAACAAAGCAAAATACAATAAATTTTAAAGTAAATTAAATTAATTAATTAAATATGTAAGGTGTTTGGCATTGGAGCTTAGGCTAAACTAAAACTAAAATACAAGACAATAAAAAGCATGAGGTGTTTGGCACTGGAGCTGACTTAGTCCAATAAAAGATGACCATTAGCTGACTTGTGGCTAATACAGAAGAGCCATTTCTGAGTCCCAGGCAGAGGAATCAAATGTAGGAAAGGGGAAATTTACACAGTTTAGTTCCTGAGATTAAAGTTACCCAAATTTCATTTGAAGCTCAAAACAGAGCAACATTTTCCTCAGTGAATGTCCATAGTTCAGTAAAAGAAAAAAAGCAAAGCATTCTTCCTGCTTCACTCTCCCTCCAACGGGGTGGTTATGAGAACTATCCACAGCTTGCAGGTATGTTTAAGGTTTAGATTTTTAAGGTATGTAATAGAGCTCTACAATTTCCAGCTCTCTCTTTTTAATTCCCGAGGTTAAAAGTAGCTGCAGACACAGAAGAAAATTGCACCAGTATAACCTAATGGTGGGCATGTGTGCTAGTGCAATTTAACTTACTGTGTGGCAGAAATACTGAACTTGGTCTGAATGAAACATTAATAGAAGATTGTGTATGAAAGTATCACACATGACTGGATGCTTCTGAGTACATGGTGTGGGAGTGCAAGGGACTGACATCTACAACATAATGTGTTAGTGACTGAAATCAACTTTGTTTAAAATAAATACCATTTTCCCCTTCCATATGGTCTCTTGCTGAGTTTTGTGAAATTAATTTTGTACATGCTGCTTTGGTAGAAGGATCCAGGAGCAAGCGATTCTCATTCCAAAACAATTAGCACATGACTAGGGAGCAAATCTGTCAGTACATCAGTGTGGAGACTAAACTTGAGGCAGTTCTCCTGCCTTAGGTACTTTTAAAGAAAGTATTCTATAAACCATTTCTCTCACCCATTTAAGTCCCTAGGATCACTGCCATATTGCAAACAGTGAAGTCTTGCTAAATCAGCAGGACACACTGTCACAAGATGTGATAGCACAGAATGGTGCTGCAGAATGTTTTAAAATGTACACACATACTAATCAGGAGTGATATGGACAGATCTTGGATCCCTTTGCAAATTAGTAATTAAAAAAGCACCATTCCTAGAAAGTCAACTGACATATTAATGAACCATTTTTAAAGCAAAAAATTGCCCAAAATGCTGGCATAGAGAATCATAAGAAATTAAAACCTTCCAAGCCCTTTTCAGTAAAACATACAAATTTCAGCATTTCAGAAGCTTTGTTCTTATTCCAAGATGCTTTAGATTAAAGATTCACTAAATCTCCTTTCTTCGTTCAAAGCAGTTTTGGTTTCACACAACATAAATATTTCCATAAGCCCTGGAATGAGTGAATAGGGATAAATGCTTTGTACTGGGGCAAGGATAGGACACACCACTGAGCATAAGCAGTTTCCAGGCAATTTCCAGTCCTCACCCATGATTTAAAGGAGACTTCTGATATGACAATGCTCTTTGCTTTTCTGTTTCTAAGCTCAGCTCTGCAGAACTCTGCTGAGTTCCGACATTTTCAAGAAATGATGAAAGGCACTGCATTTGCATAGATACCCAAGGATGTTTGCTTTAGAAGGGAAACAGATTTGGGAGACAAGGAAAAAGATGACAATGTATTTGGCAGCTTATATAATTTCTGTTAGCTTCAGCATGATCAACACCTAAAACTGTCTATTTTTACTTCATGTATACTTCTGAAGAAATGCTGACCAAAGATGCCACGGTGAAATTATAAGTTTTCCTTTCTATTTGTTTTTGATTTGGAGGAGCACCTAAACAGTATGTGACCCAGGAAGAGGAGGAGTTGAAGGAGGAGAGCATATACATACTTCACTCTTTTTTTCCATTTTATTGCTCTGAAGCCACAAATGCACCTTCTCCATTTGTTGCAGCCAGTTTAGCTTAACTCCAATTACAGAGCATGAAAACGTGCTGTTGTATCTCTCTCAGCACCTGTGCCTACACACGCTGTGCACCTGGCAGCACTGTGGAGGCTGTCACCCTGACACAGGTGGCTGGAAAACTGGCTTGAAGCATGACTCTAGCCCATCACAACTGCATGCACAGGCAATAAATACGTCTTAGCTCAGAGACAGCAGCTAATGTCTCAGCTCTGAGCAAAGTCTGCCTGCGGCAGCTACAAAGAACCCTGGCTATGAAAAAGCCCTACCCTCTTTTGGAAATGGAACCTACCTCCTATGATCAAAGGCTGGAGAGCACAGCTAAGCTGCAGGGGCTGACAGATGCAACTGAGAAAATCTTTCTGCTTTAAATCCATTTACTTTTTCAATTAAAGAGAACAACACCTATGTAACTGTTTTGCAGACAAGTCCATGGAGATTTCCCGATTACCCTTTTAGTAACTTACAAGACAATCAACATCCAACTCAGCCAGACTTTTAGCAGCCCCTCAGTTTTCCCCTGACACAGCTTTCTCCACCCATGTTATGCCTTAAAATGGGGGAATGAAGTTTTAGGTGATTAGGGAGGATCATAACAGGGTTCCATTAGCATAGTGTCTGTTTCAAAGTCAAAAAGGAAGCACAACAGTCACCACTCCACATTCCCTCCCCTACCCACTATGACAGGAGCTAAACGGTGCTGTTTAGAGTGTTACAGCATGAAGCAAACCTGCCAAGCTTCTAGCAGAGCAGAAAACTGAGTTATTTGCCTTCTCTTCCAAATTCCCCTGGGCAGCACTTGATGCCTACCCTGCTTGCTCTCCAGGTAAAGGTATTGTGAATGGAAGTTATGCCCAGATCATGGGATTCCAAAGGGAAAAAATGGCATGACAGTTATGACCCTAGAAGGAACTGTGCCTGGGCACCAGTCTAAAGCCAGAAGGTCCCCTATTTCTTGCTCTCCTCACCCTGATCCTAGTCCTAACCATAACACTAGGCCTGGGCTAAGACTTCTGCCCTGGGACAGGCTAGCTCTCCAGGTGTCCATTACTGATGTGAGAGTCCTGCTGGCAAGAAACCCTCACTAGCACAACCCAAACCACTTTGAAGACTGCATGATTATGTGACCTCACACATGGCTGGTGGCAATCGTGTATTTAGAAAAGCTTTGAGCATACAGGCACTGGTCTATGAGACCTAAATATCACGTCTTTAGTAATGCATCACAGGTAGCAAAGAAAGAACATGGCAAAGGGAAAAGGCAAAGGGAAGAATGAACAAACTCTGCCATGGGCTTGTCCTTGCTCTCAAGCACTTTCAGATCAAACCATGAGAAAAGCAATGATTTTGTTTGCCATGGAAAGCCTTTTTCCTCATATTTCAAATATAACAAACTCTGTCAGGACAAACCTAGTAGTGAAGCCACCTGAAAATGCCTTCCTCTTACAGGCAGCCAGTGAAGGTAGGAAGCATGGCAGCTATTCTCCTGTTTGCTGAGAGAAGGTCCTGAGTGATGCTCCTGAGGCCCGCTCCACCAGCACCCCCCGCCTCCTGCAGGCACCTTCCGAGCCGCACTGCTTGAGCTGGCTCAGCACCAGGCTCACAGGAGACGCTGCACCCCCACAGCTGTTCCTTAACATGGCTAAACAAAGAGACAAAAACTCTCTTTAAAAGAGAGTTTTAAAAAGCCGGCCTGAACACATCACTTAAACGCTACCGCCCTATCCTCTTCCCATTGCAGAGCACAAAACAAGAAGAAACCCTTCCAGGGAACGGAGCCAGAGGAAACCCCAAAAAGTTCATCAGGAAGCCATGAGACCAGCCCGCGGGAAGAGCCGGAATGGTGTCAGGCACCTCCGCGGACTCTCGGGGACAGCCCCGATGCCGCTGGCCGGGCGCAGGATGTGAGCTCACGGCGCCGCCCNGGAGCGCGGCCCGCGGGCCCGGGCAGCGGGGCGGACCCGGGGCTGCGTGAGATCCGCGCTCTGTTTGTCCGCAGGCAGACGCGGGAGAGCCCCGGCGCGGTGCCCGCTGCCGGAGGAGGTGCCGCCATGGGGAACCAGCTGGCTGGCATCGCCCCCTCGCAGATCCTCTCGGTGGACAGCTACTTCTCGGACATCCACGACTTCGAGTATGACAAGAGCCTGGGCAGCACCCGCTTCTTCAAGGTGGCCCGAGCCAAGCACCGGGAGGGGCTGGTGGTCGTGAAGGTGTTTGCCATTCAGGATCCGACCTTACCCCTGACGAGCTACAAGCAGGAGCTGGAGGAGCTGAAAATAAGATTACACTCGGCGCAGAACTGCCTCCCCTTCCAGAAAGCCACCCTGTCCGAGAAGGCCGCCATGCTTTTCAGACAGTACGTACGGGACAACCTTTATGATCGAATTAGTACCAGGCCATTCCTGAACAACATTGAGAAAAGGTGGATTGCTTTCCAGATCCTCACTGCGGTGGACCAAGCGCACAAATCTGGGGTCCGCCACGGGGATATTAAAACAGAGAACATCATGGTGACCAGCTGGAACTGGGTTCTTCTAACTGACTTTGCCAGTTTTAAACCAACTTACCTTCCTGAAGACAATCCCGCTGACTTCAATTATTTCTTTGACACATCACGGAGGAGAACGTGTTACATCGCTCCCGAGCGCTTTGTTGATGGCAGCATGTTTGCCACGGAGCTGGAAAACATGCGGGACCCTTCAACTCCTTTGGTAGACTTGGCAAATAGCAATCAGCGAACAAGAGGGGAGTTAAAACGTGCAATGGATATCTTTTCTGCAGGTACTTGGAGCTATCAGGAGAGACTTGTATGTTGTTTCTGTCCGTAATGCAGTGCAGAAGAGCTTGATTGGGGTTTTTGGGTCCTTTTTTTTTTCTTTTTACAGCAGGCGTGGAGATCAGCATGTTAAAAAGCTTGCTTATTTTAAGCAAAGACCCAAACCTTTTTCATTCACTGAAAAATACTGACACAACACAGTAGGCTACATAATTTATATATATCACTGTTATCTGAGGAGGGAAATCATAAACTATTCTGTTAGGTTCAACTATGCTCTAGGAAAGAGGTGGTTCTGGAAGGCAGAGACCATCATCTTTTTATGACAGAGAAGCATGTGCCTCATGGTGCCTGAGAGAAGGAACCAGTCAGTGGTCCAGTTCTGGGGGGACTGAGACAGCTTTCAGGGTAATTTGGCAATATTGGCTCTAGAAGCCCATTCTCATTTCCTTTTCCCCACAGGAAGTGGGAGCAAACTCCTGTCATAGTCCCACTCACAAATACTTACTAGAGTTCGACTGTGGGAGACTGCCTTGAGTCTTGGCCTTATCTTGGGCAGTTTGAAAGCCACGAGTTTAGCCCTTGTTTTTTGGGTTTTTTTTCTCCCTTAAAGAGATTGAAAATATGAATTTAAAGGAAATGGTTACTTCATTTTGCAAGTTGCTCTTATGGCCAAACTTTCAGGACACTCCACTAATAAAGCAGACTAGTGGGAGCAAACTGCAGGAGCAGGTTCTTTGAAGAGGGACTTGTGTCATGTACACAACACAGGGGTCTGTGTTTGGCAGTCATGTGTGAGTGAATATATGCTGTCTCCTAGCATCAGCTGTGGGAGCAGAAGTTATTTCTTTACCCTCTGTAAAAGGTCTGCTTAATTTTGACCTACTGCCCGATCTGTGCTAACTTACCACACTCTTCTTCCACATGACAGTGATGTGGGTTCCTTTTCTAGTGATGGATTTTCCAGCTGGCAAGTGGCTGAAGTCACTGCCTCATGTTTCCTAATTGCAAACTCCTCTGCTGTTGACAGGCTTGAAATAAATTACTTGGGACATATTTCAGGCATCAAGTATAAAAGCCGTGTTTTGGAGCTTGAGATATTATCTCCTTTCTGCAAATTAATTTGGCAACTTGCTTGCCTTATTTTTAATCAAGCAAAGAGTTGTTTAGGGTTTGTTCTTGTCTGCATACAGAAAACAAAGTTGAAGCATCTGTTTATAATCCTCTGACATCTTTGACTTCTTTTTTTCTTGTTTCTCAGGTTGTGTAATAGCAGAGCTTTTCACAGAAGGTGTACCCTTGTTTGATTTATCGCAGCTTTTGGCTTACAGAAATGGCCTCTTTTCCCCTGATCAAGTCCTAAACAAAATTGAAGACCGCAGTATCAGAGAACTGGTAAGGATGGACTACGGAATTAGAACCATCTGTGTGTTCTGTTTGTAGTTTATTTCACCTGCTTCGGTGACAGATTGCTTGTTGGTTGGGTTTGGGTTTTGATGTTTTTGTATTAAAAATGTCTAAACCTTTAATATTTCTCTCCTGCTCCCTCCTACTTCTGCCTTTCTCAAGGTCACTCAGATGATCCATCGAGAGCCAGATAAACGTTTAGCAGCTGAAGATTATTTGAAACAGCAACGTAACAATGCATTTCCTGAAATATTTTACACTTTCCTTCAGCCTTACATGGCCCAGTTTGCCAAGGAAACGTTTGTGTCAGCAGATGAGCGTATATTGGTCATACGTAAAGATCTGGACAACATCATTCACAATCTCTGTGGGCACGATCGCACAGAGAAGGCCGAGGGAGAGACAAAAGAGAATGGGCTGGTTATTCTAGTGTCTGTGATAACTTCCTGTTTACAGACTCTCAAATACTGTGATTCAAAACTGGCTGCTTTGGAGCTGATTCTTCATTTAGCACCAAGATTAAGTGTAGAGATTCTTCTGGATCGTATTACTCCTTATCTGTTACATTTCAGCAACGACTCTGTGCCCAGGGTGAGGGCAGAATCTGTGAGGACACTAACTAAAGTTCTTGCTCTCGTCAAAGAGGTGCCACGCAATGACATTAACATTTACCCAGAATACATTCTGCCAGGCATTGCACACTTGGCCCAGGATGAAGCCACCATCGTCAGACTTGCATATGCTGGTAAGCGGGCATCCAGTCAAAACTCCAGATCTTGAGCTTTCCTGTATTCTCTTAACTGTTTCTGTCAGTAAAACTCGCCAGAAGTCTCAGAAGTGACTGCAGGTAATGACACCTGTACTCACATTTCGTTAGCTCTAATTGTTTACCTAAAACGGCCTGGTGAATAGATACAAAACTAACTTAAAGCATCAGTGTGTTGCTGGGCTGCAGAGTTGTTTTCCCACAAAATGAAATTTGATATGCAGGGGCTGAAATTAGATTATTTGCTGTGTAATAGACTGGCTTACACTGTAACAGATGTTTTCTTGAGATGTTATTCAGATATATGAGCTCTGCACGGTTCAGGAAGAAGCTTTGTACTCATGCCCACGTTTGCTATTTACTATGTACCCTTATTTGCTATGACTAGCACAGTCTGAGGTGTGTTGTTTTAGTTTTGGGTTTTGGGCTTTTTTAGTTATAAATTTCATTTTCAGTTGAAAATGTCAGGTGATGTTTTTCTTTTGTTTACTAAGTAAACTGATAAAACTAGTTATTGAAGACTTTGAATACTTAATGAAAAGAACCAATTGCTTGTGGTCACCGTGATCAATTTAAATGTCAAATACGTCGATGTATTTAAAGGTAGTCTAACTGAGTTAACTTCTTTTACTATAGTACACTTTCGTAAGTGGTCAGACTGGTGACTTAAGAGCATTTGGTCTGGGCTGTGGACAGGCTCCATTGGCACATTCCTGTTGTTTTGGATGACACTCAGAACGGCTGCTTAAGTGGGACTTCTGCCTTGATGTTATTGTTCCTGTGCCAGCAGTGGCCTGACCCATATAATGCAGCCTGAGTTGCTTCAGCAGTTTCCAAAAGGTGCAGAACGGTGCCAAATCGTCTGGGTAGACACCCTGACAAATGTTCTAAAAGTGGATTCCAGGGTAACAAGTTGTTATTCCCTAGGATACATGTCCTGGTGTGGTGGTTTGTTGTTATTTTGTTGCAGTCTACTATGTGTCAATGTTAGTTCATTCTGGGTATTTGGCCTTTACATTCTATCAAGTTATTTAGTCCTTAAACTGAGATTAAGTGTCATTTAGGGCTAGTTCTGGAAGTATTAAATTAGTCTTTGTTACACCTAATATCATTAGGATTTTTCCACTTGTTTACATGACAAAAGTACTGTGTAATTTGATGTACGTGGTAGCTTTGCTGGGAGTCAACAGAAGCGGGTTGACCAGAGCATGCTGTGTAATTTCAGTCCTGTTTGCCCATCATGACGGGTGTTGTCAGTGGCTATAATCTCTCTTCAAGGGGATCATCAGACTGATGTAAATTGACAAAGTAGAACAATTCTTAACCAAAGTGTTTTCCGTTGCAGAAAACATAGCATTGTTGGCAGAAACAGCTCTGAGATTTCTGGAGTTAGTACAGCTGAAAAATCTGAATATGGAAAATGAACCAAATGGTGAAGAAATGGATGAAACATCTCACCCTAGTGACAACTATGACACAGGTAATGTCACTTTTTGCCTGCTTATAACAGCAAATCGTGGGCCAAAGCTCCTAGGTAGCACTGGTCTATCTCTTTTCTCAAAGTTTAGCCTTCCTATTAAATGGGAAGAATGTTTTGCCTTGACCAGTACCAAAGTGTGTGTGTTACAGCTTCATGCAGAGACAGACACCTCTGCTCTGAATGTTGTGAGAGACAAAGAAGTATATAAATGAGCATACTTTTCTTCTCCAGAGACCCTCAAGGTATTTGACTGTGATGCTGGCTGCCTGGTTCTGTGTCCAGCTTCACTTCCAGCTTGTCTCATAAACAAGTCAGCTGCAAAAACACCCCTGTGTTCCAAATACTGCTTCTGTTGGTGTGGGAAGCAGCGTTAGCTTTGGAAAACCTGTCAAATTCTAGTATAGTCATAGTGCTGTATTTTTTAGTCATTCTTCCTTTTCTGTCCCTGTGCCTCACAATTCTTGTCTTTTTGCCTGGCAAAACTAAATGTGTGGATGCCATTTAGCAGTAACATTGCTGTAACTTTGTATTATAACTAGCACAGAGAATGAGTTAAAATCCTAAGGATGGATTTTCTTTTCCTTTCCCTTCAGAAAGACACATGGTAATAAGCGACCTGTGTGTCATCTCCAGTGCCTTTTAGCATTGCATAAATTCCCAGAAGAATGCTGGGTAAATCTTCTAAGCTGGGAAGAGTTTGTGGTTAAAAACTGTCATTTCTCTTCTGGGCTAAGTAGATCCATCTGTGACTAATCAGAGCTGGTAAACATCCTGCAAATATTCCATTTGGGGAAAAGGCAATTATCTCTTAACTAGTTGTAGGATGATACTTCGAAATAAAACAGCAACGAACCTACTAAAACCAAATATAAGAGATCCTCTTCAAGTTCCTTCACATAAGCCGTGGGATGCTTAGAATTGCTGAGGAGTGAGAGAAGAAGCTCCATTGTACGGGCTGTATTTCTAAGAAATGCTGTCCCCTATCCATTGAGATAGCTTGGAGATGAAGGAAGTAACACAAGGAAGAAAGAAGCTTGAATAGTCCTGTTCTTTTCACCCTTTCAGAAACCAAGCATGAGAAATTTGAACCCAGGAGGCAGATTTTTCATGTGACTGATAGCCAGGGTCATGATAGAAAGCAAATTAGCTGGACTTCTGACTGCAAGCAAATGATAATCACCCCTCAAAACTGGTGCAGCAGTAGTTGAAATTTTTGTGTTACTTGTTTGAGATCCTCCCTTGTACAGTTCTCAATAATAGCCAGTGCATTAATAATCTGTTATTTCTATTTAATAGACATTTTTTTTTAATTGTGTCATGGAGTAGAAGTCATAGGCAAGGTCATCTTCAAATTTTTCATCAGTATTGTTAGGGTAACTGCAGAAATTTAATGCAATTAGAAGCACTCACTTTTTGAAGTGTTCTTATATTCCTCTCTCTATGCTTAATGAAGTGAATCTATCTGCCTAACTAAAAACACACTCTTGATCTGTTGTCAGTTCACAAATTGTGAAACTCATAGTCAAATAAACATATCAAACCAAACTTGCCTCAAAGCATTTTGTTTACTGTGGTAACATTGCTGCTGACTCATCCTGATACTTCTTCACGTTTGCATATCACCTATATGTATAAAATTAGTAGAATAATCTTAGTGGAAGTTGCAACAAGTTTAGAATAAATTGATCTGAGTAAAAATGTCTCACATTTCTCTACTCTGGCTTTGTCACCACCTCATGCTAAGCCTGAAGTCTTTGGTAAGCCCTTGTTGGAACTGTTGAGGTTTTGTTGCATTGCCCATCTTACCGAGTCTGGTGTTCTTCAGGATGACCTGTCACTGTAACTCCTTTTGCAGCAGGTGGTACACATGCACATGCTGGTTCTCATCAGCCAAAATGTTCATCCTGTTGTCCCTTGCAGAGCTGCAAGCCTTGCATGAAATGGTCCAGCAGAAAGTTGTGACTTTGCTAAGTGACCCAGAGAATATTGTGAAACAAACACTGATGGAAAATGGAATAACACGTCTGTGTGTCTTCTTTGGACGTCAAAAAGCCAATGATGTTCTTCTGTCTCATATGATCACTTTCTTAAATGACAAGAATGACTGGCATCTTCGAGGAGCTTTCTTTGACAGCATTGTTGGTAAGTGTTTGGTTTCAGCCAAACAAAGTGGAAAGAAAATAATGTAAATAAATTAACAGTTTCCAGGATATGAAAAAATAAGTCATATAAAAGTCCTTTCTCATAAAGATTTCTAGAATTTATAAGAAAAGACTTTTCTGAATTATTGGGTGGAAATGTTTTTTTAGGGAGTGAAGATGAAACAATGTAGATACAAATATTTAATACAAATGAGGCTGAGACATTTAAGTCTAGGGTAGGTTAACATTAAAAAATTGGAATTTAAATGCTTTTTTTTTTTCTTTGAGTCTCTGCTACAGCCACTAACTTAAAAAGCTAAATTATGGCAAGTGAATACTAGGATTTCTGCAAGCTCTATCATAGATGCATCACTTCATTTGTACACATTAACTTCAGTACCTCTGTTCATATGATGAAAACTGTGCATTGGTATATGCTAAAGTTATAATTGGAAAAGTTTTTTTAGTGCCTTGAAACCTCACCTGAAGATTCCTGTCACTTCAGAAAATGTCATAACAATTTAAAAAATCTTACCAATAATGACATCAGCTGTTAAGTATATCTAATGCTCCATGTATGTTGGAAATTATTGCACATGACTGTTGCTGAGAGTCAGTGCTCAGGATTTGTGGGTCAAGAAGACTTATCCAATTGCAGTACCTGAGGGCAAAAATGGTACTTCAGGTGCGTGGCAAGAAAGACAATCATGATCAAACTTCCAGCAGGGCCATTATGGTAGGTACACGTTTCATTGTGACTGGAAGCCAGAAAATGCTGTGCTGGCAAACTGCCAAGAGGTGATGTTGATAACTTACCAGAAATTGTTTAGAAGGAGCAATGGAGTAGCCAAAACACAGATCAGAGTGTCCTGGCTTCTTGCAAAGACATAGAGAGAGATGTGAGCCAATTAAGTGTAAAAGTGAAGACATGTAACCTGTATTTTTAACTCCTGTCCCAGTATCTGTTCAAAACACCCACAGAAGGATTCAGATAAAGTTCCAAAATGGTATTTTTATTTTACTTCAAGCTTTTGCACATCTTCAAGACTGAGCTCTCTAACTGGTATTTAAGTAAGTGCAGGCCTTGCTGCCTGTGGCTGTGAGCAGATGCCCTTCTGTAATGGTGACACTGAGGAGATTTCTCTTACCTGTGCTATTTCTCTTTTCTTCCTCCCTTCCTTTTAGCAACCACTTCCAAAGTCCAGCGTTAAGACATGAACAAGTATATTGATTATTACCTTATTAGATTAGAAGTGATAAAGTTATTTTATGTTTGCTCCCAATTCTGATGGAAAGACATAGAGTTTTCTGACGTTTATCAATTTGCTTTGGATTTTTATGTGTTCTTTTTATGTTTCAGGTGTTGCTGCTTATGTTGGCTGGCAAAGCTCATCAATACTCAAACCTCTGCTTCAGCAAGGGCTCAGTGATGCTGAAGAATTTGTCATTTATAAAGCCCTCAATGCTCTTACTTGTATGTGCCAGCTGGGGCTCTTGCAAAAGCCCCACATTTATGAGTTTGCTTGTGATATCGGTAAGTTGGAATACTGGAGAATACCCTGTTTTCCTAGTAAAGAAAAGAAATCTCAGTACTACGTAAAGCTACACTGTCAGCTTAGCTGTCCAGAATGCAAACCTGTAGTGCTGTTTTAGAATCTAAACAAAATTGTGGTAAGGAATTACTGCTAGTTGAACCATGGCAGTGCTCAGGAATTTAAAATAATCATTTTGGTGGAACAAATTGGAAGCATCTTCTCAGATTTTATGTAGGGCAGCATCAAAAAACAGTCCAAAAACTTTCTGCTTTAACAGCTTTCCTTGTTCTACATGGCAACCTCCTATAAAGAAAAAATCCTGGTTGCTTCTGGTAGTCCATCAGGCACATAACTTGCAAACACTTACAGATTAGCCTTTGAAGATGAGAGAATTCAGACAATCATGATCCTTTCTTATTCTAACACCATAAAAACCCATTAACTCAATACACCCTTGGCTGCAGAGTTGGTCTCTCCTTCCTTATCAGGCTTATCCATTTAATTTGGATGTCCCCAAGATTTACCAGCTATTTATGGAAAAAAAAGTACCAAATGATCCTTTGAGATGTAGTCTGCTTCTTCTTAATGTTGTAGTTTTTCAAATGCACTCAGAATTTGGGGCAGATGATCTCTGATTATGTCTCATGACTAGATATAGTGCCTTGACAACAACTTCTTAAAGCCCACATAATTAGAGGGACTTCTGAGTCTCATAATCTTAGAATATAAATAGTCTCTTCAGAGTCTATACTATACTATGCTATGCTATGCTATGCTATACTGTATTCTTCAGAATATAATAAGACTCTTCAAGGAAGAGAGGGAAAGCAGGAAGGAATTAAGTATTTACTTAAAAAGAAAAAAATAAGTCACCAGTATTAAGATTCACTGTAATTGTCAGAATGTGGTTGAGATTTGTTTTTGGATTAGTCTCCATTGCAAATCTGTAGTTGACAATTAGGGATTGAAATGAACAAATAGGGAAAATATGCTTTTTGGCCACAGCAAGGAAGCTGAGCAGCATGAGCAGAGTGAAATCCATGAAATAATTTCCTCCGTATGAATATTTTAACCTTGGTGCTCTGGAGGAGGGAAGGCTCAGTTTGGGAGTAATTCTATCAGAAGGAAATTACATCACAGGCTGCCATATGCAGGATGATCGCCTCTCTGCTATATGAATGATATATTTTAACAGCCTATTTTTCTTTCAGCACCATTCCTGTGTCACCCTAATCTTTGGATATGTTATGGTGCAGTTGGGTTTATCACTGTGGTAGCGCAGTATTTGAATATTGCTGATGTCTACTGCAAGCTAATGCCATACCTCCATCCTTTTATCACACAACCAATAATACAGGTAATACTTCAAATAATATTAATGGGAATATATCTTAACTAGCCATGATTCTTAAGTTTGTCTTGGCCATGGTCCTGGCTATAAGAATATTAGATTACTTTTTTTTCAATTAAGATTACAGGCAGTTATAGATTTTTGATCTCTGCTGGCAGATTGATAGAATGGCTATTGCCTTCCATGTTTTAAAGACTGTTGTCTCAAATTTGTTGCAAAATGCAAAACCTTTTACAAAGCCTAAAATCAACAGGTATGTTTTCAGTTCAAGCCTTCTCTGCCTTGTTTATAGTCAAACTCTAGCAATATTGTGCCAGTTTATAGGAGTCTAAAGTGCATGAAAAATTGGCTGTGAAACAAGTGGGTTTATGTTCTGTGCTTTCATCTACAAGACCAGTCTGTTAGGTAGTGATTACTGTGCTTGTGATTTCACCAGCACCACTCCTGTGTTTCAGTGCTTTGCCAAGGGTCAGGGCACAATGCTCAGCATGAATGAATGAAGCCATTTCATATCAGTGCATGTCCAAGAATGACCTGCATGATGCTGGTAATATGATCATACAGGCATCTTTGCATACAACTTCAGGACCTGTAGACTGCACGTCTCGGGTGTTTAAATAGATAAGAAATAGTTGCAGTACTTACATTGAGAAATCCATCCTGTGTTTAACATTTTGTTGTAAACCTTGCAGATGGGAACTTCACTATAATAACATTTTTCCTTGCTTACGTGTTCTTTGTGCTGTGTTTTAGGCATTGATTGATAAATTTGTCTTGCTCACTTCCTGCTTCATTTTAGTATATAAATGTTCTCTGCTTCGTTTTAGTATATGAATCTTTTCTTTGCTATGCAACACTATATTTAGCAAGCAAGTACTGGGTAACATTAAGTTGGATTGTAATAAAGTCCTTACTCTCATTTTGAAGTTGTTTTTCATGTAGACAGCAAGCTATGAGAAGCACTTTATAGGAAAGAGGGAAAGAGAATGGAGAAAGTCTGATATGACCAACACAGATCTTATTTTCAAGAAAGGAGACAAGTTGAATCTGGATGGTTTGTACAATTTATGTGGATGTCATCATGTTGTCTGGTCTGTTGTTTTGAATTGCAGGTAGACAAAGAAATAGTCCTGTTAAGTGTACTTAAGGAGCCTGTCAGCCGTTCCATATTTGATTATGTCTTAAGATCAAAGGATATCACAAGCCTCTTCCGACACCTTCACTTGCGTCAAAAGAAGAGAACTGGAGCTCTCTCTGAGTGCCCGCCCCCAGAGGACCCTGCCATTGCACAGCTGTTGAAGAAGCTTCTTTCACAAGTAATTGGGTTTTATTTGTACTTTAAAAGTCAGGCTTGAGACTCTTGACCTCCACAAACCCTGACCTTGCAGTTGCTGCTGTGAGGGACTCCCAGTCTGAGGTTCTGATCCTGCAAGCCGTTAACTTCACTGGTTTCAGTATATGATTGTGGGACAAGTTGTTCAGAACTTAAAGGTTTCTAAAAGATCTGCCAGATATAGAGAAATACAAATACAACCTAAGTCTTTAAAAAATGTCTGTAAGTCTCAAACTTCTGATGCATCTGTGATGTGGCAGCATTACAGAGCATTGCTGTGCATTGTGCTGGATAAAGGAGTATGTATTTGTCAAAGTGCTAGACATGTGGTGCCGAAAGCAAATGGAGCTGGAAAGTCTTGAGGCTTATGTGTGAAGAGGGGAACATAAAGAATCACCCACCCAAAGTGAGAACTGGGAAGAGAAAGGACTGTGCCTGCCTAGGTTTTTTCCCCCTGTGGCTTGTGGGCTGTAAGCATGGCCTAGGTGGCAGCTAAGCAGATTGCAGCAGATAGTGATCCAGCATTAAATTCTGTTCTGCCCTTTCACTACTCCTAGCCCCATTCCTTAGGAGGAAAGATATTCTTACCCTGCTGCAGCTTACCTTATGTTTTGTATGAGCAGTGGACCGATGCTTTGAATTCTGGGGATGTGCTCTCTCCTACCACTTCTGAAACAGTCATTAATTTTACTACTTCTTAAATCTTCATGCCTTGATGCATGTTATTGTTAGAAGTGAGTAATATTACCTTTTCTTTTATTCTGTAGGGGATGACTGAGGAGGAAGAAGACAAACTGTTAGCACTGAAGGACTTTATGTTAAAATCTAATAAAGCTAAAGCCAATATTGTGGATCAGAGCCACCTGCATGACAGCAGTCAGAAAGGGGTGATTGACTTGTCAGCTCTGGGAATAACTGGGAGACAAGTGGATCTTGTTAAAACAAAGCAGGACGCTGATGACAAACGTGGTTAGTATATTTTGTGATCTATATAAATGAAGTATACCCTTTCTTTCAGGGTGTTTTCAGTAAATCAGCCTACATGACTATCACCATCCTCACTAAGTTTGCAATAGGAAAATTACTGCTTCTGTTTGAAATGTGAGGTGGTGGAATGTTCTCTGATCATTGAAAGATGGGGATTATTTTTTCCCCTGAGAATATTTTAAATTATTTTGCCTGCACGTGCAGTTGTTCATCTGGTTGTGACAAATAGAACTCTAGTGACTCATGGAAACAGTGTAAATTTTGAAGGCTACAATTCTTCTCTCTGTTTTTCCTCTCAACAAGTGCTAAGCTCTTTAACTGTGAAAATCCTGGGTGTTTTCTTGAGGTAGCCTGAGAAGAAAACTGAGAACCCCTCAGGCTGGCACTGAGGAGTTGCCAGCTGTTGCTCACCCAAGTACATGCTTTTTGGCCCTAGGGTTCTTCATCATTTCATCCATTCCCATTTTTACCTTTTTGCTTGCTCTTCTTTCAGCTCAAAAGACCTCTTTCATTTCCTTGTTCAGATTTGAAATCCACTTGCTGCTAACTATTCCAGTTCTCTGTATCCTCAAAATTCTTCCTTACCAAACAGTTTGAGCTTCTTCTTTACTCTCGTAAGCTTGTAATTCCCTCCTCTATTACATCACTGGTAGGTTCTGTGTTTTTACGCATAAAAATACAGAAATATCTGTAAAGCCTATAGCTATTATCATCTTATTTCCAGAATTAGGCTGATTTGCCTATAATTTTAAAAGAAAGTATAGAACTATAGGATTTCACATTTTTTTGCATCCTTGAATCAGGAGCCAACATGATTTAAAACTTGGTGTATATGAAGTCTCTATTTGAACCAATTTGTTTCGCCCAAAGCTGTTACCCTCAAAGTCTTCATGCCTTTAACTTTTCTTCACTGATTTTGTCCGAATTTAATGTCCCATGTTTTTATTTTCCTGTCTATATTTTACAGTTCTAAGTGACTCTAAAGGAATGCTGAAAATAAATAAATTTCCTATTTAAAGAGATAACATACTTAAATCTAGTGGTGATGTCGCAATTGTGATGGAAAACTGATTGTATTTGACACTAGCAATGATTTGCATGCTGTGCCGTTACAAATTTATTCTTGAGGTCCCTGCTCCTTGAAGGGTGGTTGGACTAAATGACCTTTGAAGGTCCCTTCCAACCCAAACCCTTCCATGATTCTATAAGAAAAATTTATCATACGGTGGAGTCTAATCCTGCAGCCGTCTAGATGTAAGCTTTCCCTTATGATTTATTGCATGAGTCAGCTGTAGGATTAAGAAGATGTAAACAGACGTGGCAGGTGCTTTGTTTGCTTTCCCTCATAAATGCTTGTCAGCTGACCTCCACAACATAGCAGTAGGGTTTTCTCTGTATGTAAATAACAATCCAGGATGTAAACATTAGACATCAATGTAGGCTCAAAGTAATGACAATCATGATAATGNCCCTCCAAACTACTTATAGCTAGAAAGCATGTAAAGCAAGATTCAAATGTAAATGAAGAATGGAAAAGCATGTTTGGGTCCCTGGAACCAACAAACATCTCCCAGCCGATATCCAAAGGACATGGGCAAACTACAGATCCTGAAGCCATCCAAGCTGGGAAACCACTTCGTTCAGAGTCCTCAGCTGGCATTTGTGCCACTTTGTCATCCTCTCCTCAGGTGAAAAATACTATGTTCTTATCTTAAACTGAAATGATTCAATTGTTTTAAAGTCAAGTGGGACTATAGGGATGTGATGTTCTTGTTTTGTTTGGAGGTTGTTTGACACTGGCCATGCTATTGCCTGGTGCCTTCTTCAGCAGAGTTGCTGAATTTCAAGTTCTTATTTTTAAAATAGGAACTGAGAGAGGATTTAAGTAAGTTTGGTCTCTTGAACAGAAGAGCTTCACTAACAAATAGATGCTTTGCACAAAGAGATGGGGCTTTGTGGATTAGACAATTATTATGTAAACTTTTCTGGCAGGGAAGTCTTTTTCCTCAAATTGCATGCCCTGATACATGTTGTGAGGAAGAGATATCATGATTTTAACTTGGAAATCACAGCTGCGTTTAGACATCCTGTACCTGTAATACTTAGTACTGGCTAGAGAAGAATGGGCTGGGGGCATCTCTTGACACTGAACACTGTTTTCTGTTTGCGTTCTAGTTGGAGATTAACTTCTGCTAGCTTTAAATGAGTGTTCTCTCTGAACTATGAGGGAAACACTTCACACTTTTCTTTTTAAAGCCCAGTGTAAACGAATTTGAGAACTAACCTTTAATTCTGTTAGTCTTGAGAGCAATAGCTGCCTCTGTAATAATCACATTAAGAGATGTGCACAGCACATTACAGTTTCTTTAGATAGAATACAGAACAGAGTAGGCAAACAGGGTGGAATAAGAGAATGGTTAATCTTTTATATAAATAATGATTTTCACTATTTTTAATTGTCTTCATGCAAGCATGATTTCTTTAATGCTAATTCATTGCTAATTGATTCAATAAAAAAGATTTTTCCATTTTTATTCACTGTGTGTGACCCAGAAATCTTATGAGGGGGATTCATCTGTGTGTAGAATGTAAGGCATATATTTTTAAGGGCTGATTTCTTACAGGCATCTGATGGAGCAGTTGTCCAGCCCAGGAAACCGACCCTTCAGGCCCTGAGCAGCACGGCGTCCCCGTCAGCACACCAGCTGCGCATCACTACCTGCAAAACGGAGCTGCAGCAGCTGATCCAGCAGAAGAGAGAGCAGTGTAATGCAGAGAGACTTGCCAAACAGATGATGGAGAATGCTGAGTGGGAGAGCAAGCCCCCACCTCCAGGTACATCACAGGCCACTGAGGTTATTAGATAAAAAATTATATATATATAATTTGAGTCATGATATCATCCTTTCATGGAAAAAATGTAAAGGATGAGGAAAAGAGGAAATTCTTAGTTTAGGAAATGTGTTTACTGTGCAGAACACCTATGATCTATTGTCTGATTTAGAATTGAGCAAGTAGGCTTTTGCCTTTAATATTTAAAATGCCTTAACACTGTTTTCAGTGCTGTCTGTGCTTTGCAGCTGTAATGACTGTATACTGATATAGCTGTTAGTGGATGGATCTAGGGGGACTTGCATGTTCCTAATTAGGTTGTGCTTTTGTTTTCCCTGTAGGATGGCGTCCCAAAGGGTTGTTGGTAGCTCACCTTCATGAACACAAGTCTGCAGTGAATCGCATTCGGGTCTCTGATGAACACTCAATTTTTGCCACTTGCTCAAATGATGGCACAGTGAAGGTCTGGAACAGCCAAAAAATGGAAGGAAAAACCACTACAACCAGGTACTTTAAAAGCCTATGGTATTTGGGGCTGCAATTTTAGAGTGAGAAATAAAGTAGAGCAGGAAGCAAAATATGAATCACTTGTGGGGATGCTGGAAATATCAATAAGGAGATATATTGGTGTTCCTCTTGGCTTGCATCTATAATACTAGATGCTGTTTCAATTAGTTAATAAAAGAAAAAATGCAAAGGGACTGCTTTGCAGCCATAATAATTACAGGCTTTTTGATTTCATTTCTGTACATATGTAAGTATATTCTGGTGTTGTTGTTTAAAGCCAACATTGGCTTTTTTGCTTTCTCATTTTGGAACAGCTAGAAAATGTTATTTTCAGAGCTCTCTCAAGAGCCATTGGTTTTAAGTAGGTGTTTAAGAGAAGTAATTTTTTTTTTTTAAGTGCCACCAAAAATAAACTCTTTTTTCTCTCCCCCGATTTCTCTCTGTACTGTTTAGATCAATTTTGACATACTCTCGGATTGGAGGACATGTGAAGACACTTACATTTTGCCAAGGCTCACATTACTTGGCTATAGCTTCAGATAATGGTGCCATCCAGCTTCTTGGTATTGAAGCCTCAAAGCTCCCTAAATCTCCTAAAATTCATCCAATACAAAGCAGGTATATCCTTAAAGCAGTTAAATCCCACCACACACAGAGCTCAAGCTGTTAGTATATTCCTCAGATAGATCCTTTAATTTGCTCTAGGCTTCTTGCTGGCTGAGCCCAGACTGTCCTGGAAGGCTGTAATCCATGTTCTTATCCTGCTTCATAAAGAAGGGTTGAAAGGCAACTGTGCAGAGCTGACCGTTCTTAGCTAGAAGATATTTGTACCTCCTATGTCACTGAACACATTATGAGCTCTAAACAGCCATTCTGAATAGTTCTCAGTTGTTTTATTTATGTACTGGGATTGCTTAGTTCCTTTGTTACAATCTTAATACTTACAAAGTAATTTTGAAGGTTCTTTTGCAGGTCATTAGATAAATGTTTACAGATGTACAGCATGTGATTTGGTCTCAGATCTGCAATTTTTCCTCCCAGGCTCTTAATGTGCTAAGGTGGTAGAGATATGGGTAATGGGATACTATTTAGGGGAGTCTTGGTTGGCTTGGTTTAGCTCTTTCTTACCTCCATATGAGCAGTGTTTGAATATTTGGCACTGATGCTGCAGCTTAATCTTCCAGTTTGAGTGAGAGATATGTCCAGGCCTCAGAAAGTACTCACAGTACTGCTGGTGGGGTCTCACAAGTGTGGAGCAGAGAGGGAGAATCACCTCCCACACCCTTCTGCCCACACTTTTGATTCTTCTGTTGTGGGTGGCTTTTTTGGCTGTGAGCACACATTGCTGGATCATGCTGAGCTTCTTATCAGCCAACACCCCCAAATCTTTTTGCTCAGGGCTGCACTCAATGTGTTCTCAACCCAGCCTGTATTTGTGCTTGGGATTGCCCTGACCCAGGGCACAGAGCTGTGTTTATGTTTGCAAAGAGCTGCTGACAGCCTTGCTGGTCCTATCAGCAGAGAGATTTGAGAGAGCATAAGCAACCATTGTACTAAAATCAGAAAGTTGTTTCTGGCAGATGCCTCGAGAAGTGACACAGAGAGAAAAAAGCTGCTCAGCATAAGCTATGGGAAGGAGTCATACCTGTGTCTGAATTAGTTTATTCTTTTAACCCAGGTCGTTAGATCTGAAGGATGATGGCTGTGTGGTAGATATGCATCACTTCAATTCAGGAGCCCAGTCAGTGCTGGCTTATGGGACAGTTAATGGATCCCTGGTTGGATGGGATTTGCGCTCTAGCAGCAATGCTTGGACACTGAAACACGATTTGAAGTTAGGCCTCATAACTTCATTTGCTGTGGACATACACCAATGCTGGCTGTGTATTGGTAAGCCTGTATTTCTTGTTAGTTTCTCTCTCTTGCCTGCCCCCTCTTCCTTATGGTTTTCTCTTACAGTAACTATAGCTCAAGCTTTTGCTTGATCTGATTTTACTAGCATATCCTTTTCTCAAAGAGGAGAGAAATACCTTCTCATCTATTTTTGGGAAACATTCTGCCTGCTAAGTACTTGAGGCTGAAGGCCATCTCCCTAGGAACAGAGCAAAGATAAGGACAAAAACTCATATATTTATCCCTCTGACTAAGGAGAGCTTTTTCTCACCAGGAACGAGCAATGGTACCATGGCATGCTGGGACATGAGGTTTCAGTTACCTATCTCCAGCCACTCTCATCCTTCCAAGGCCCGAATCAGACGCCTGCTCATGCATCCTGTCTATCAGTCCTGGGTAATTGCAGGTAAAAGATGTTTTAAATTTACTTCACAATTGCCAGAGGTTGTGACTAAAGCAGCTTTTCTTTCAGCTTCTGCTTCAAGCCCTGGTGGGGAGTTGAAAAGAAAAAAAGTAGGGTTTAGCCATTGTCAAAATGACAGACAGTCTTTACAATTCTCATTTTCTGAGCATCACGACTCTCATGAGGGGCCCTCCCTGTGTGCTGTCTACCCCATCCTTTTTTAAGGACAAAATGTTATAGGAGATAAAACTCAAACTCATGATATATATTGAAGTTGATGGGAAATCTGCCACCACCTTCTGTAGAGGTGTTCCCATTCCGATTCCCTCTTCAATCTAAGCCATGTGTCATGGGTTAGAACTTTTGGAAATCTCCAAGATTCCTCATCTGATGTGCTCACAGCTGCTTCATCCTCACTGCATGTGGCACTGTCATAGACTTTTATATGTTTGTGTCAGGAACACATTCTGAAATGGACAAGGAGCTTAAGCTAATCCTACAATAACAAAATTTATTAAGTTGCTGTAAAATGAGAATAATTTGACTTTCATATTTTACTTGCTTCTTAGGCTTCACTTCCTATTTTGAGTTATTAACCACCCTGGGAGATAAAACATTTCTTGAAAAAACATGCAAATAAAGCAAACTTCACTGTGCTTTCTAGTTTGTTTCCTCCCTGCTAAAGGCTAAATGAATTACAAAGTTCATAATTTTGGATTATTATTAAAAAGTCATTGCCTGCTAGGTTGCTGCCAGGCTTGTAAACAATCCCTTGAACTGAATTCTTTACCTGTCCACATGAGTGTGGAACTTCATTTTAGCTACTGAACTCTGTAACTTTGGACTGTTTTCTTACCTGCATATAAGTATTCTCCAAAATCCCTGATGACTATGTTGAACAAACCATCTGTCCTTCTCAAAGAAGGCTGAGAAGTTATCTAGGAAAGAAAGTGAGGGTTTTAATACAGTTTTTTAAAGGGTTGGGGGTTAAATCAGATTTCCTTTAAACTCTTTGAAATCAGGCACTTTTAATTATAGTGAAGCTGCTTTCAAGCAGTAAAATCAAAGTAGTAAAGCAAGACTAGCACAAATGCAGCAGGGAGCAGAGAGTGTCTCTATGTCATACCCTCCATGTGATGTCAGTAGAGCAAATAGCAAGAGCCAAACAACCTGTTTTGTACTTTTTGCATTGGCTTTATCTTTCCTGTAGCTGTTCAAGGCAATAATGAAGTCTCCATGTGGGATATGGAAACTGGTGATCGACGCTTCACTCTGTGGGCCAGCAGTGCACCACCTCTTTCAGAACTGCAGGTCTGGTCTCTTTCTTTTCCAGTTTCTGTTGTGTGGCCAGGGTTAGAACAACCTTAGACTCCATGCTGTACATCAGTACAGAACTTGCCCTGGGATTCATTTTGGCACCGTAGTTGTTTTACTTGTCAGAATTAAATCCCTTTTGTAAAACAGCAGTGTAACCTGAATCTTCATTGGTACCTTTCACTGTCTATGGAAGGTACCTGTAGCACTCACTTGTTATACCCACTCATGTTCTTAGAAAACCAGTGAGCTAGGCAAGTCTGTAAAGATTATGAGAAAGCCAAAATTCATGGTATGGCATCTTGTACTTATTTTTACTTGCTGTTCTTGGGACTATGCATACTTATGTAAGCATCTGCTCTTTTACACATTCTTTCTGTAATATAGTGCCACTACTACACTTAACTGCGAGTTTAAAGCATGAAGTGGCTCTTCTTTGAGGAGTTAACTGGGGAAGAAGCAATCTGGAATATCGTTCACAAACACATAGACAAAAATAACCACAGCTGCTTCCATAAATGTTGTAAATGTATATCTGGAATGTACTTAAGTTTGTACATGCTACAAAGATTGCAGGTTGAGTTCATTTCAGTCCTGCCCTTAGTCTGTGATCTAAGATAGCTTTCTGTTCTATACCTGTCCCTTAATGCCTTCATAGCCTAAAAATTTAAGCATCCAGGTGCTTTTCAGTAGGATTTGCCTGCCTGATTCTTTTAAAAGTGTTCTCTCATCATTGAGAATGTAATTTCTGAGATTAAAAAAAAAAAAGCTTTACAGAGGG
The DNA here is from genome assembly GCA_013397055.1 of Pachycephala philippinensis. NCBI lineage: Eukaryota > Metazoa > Chordata > Aves > Passeriformes > Pachycephala > Pachycephala philippinensis. The sequence continues at coordinate 511,141 of VWZT01003234.1, read as the reverse complement.
TTAACTCTGTTGCATTGCTCTGTAAAGTGTAAGGGAGCAATTTACACTGATATATTAAGATGTGACCCATTAAAGTGACTTAGCATTTGCCAGAAAGATTGGGAAATTGGGTGGATGAATGTGACAAGGAATACATTCCCTTTCTGAAGCATGGTGACAGCTGTTGGTGATAAGTTATTTTTATATATCCCTTTTTCCTGCTAGCCTTCTCCTCACAGCATCCACGGAATATACTGTAGTCCAGCTTCTGGTAATCCCATATTACTGACAGCAGGCTCGGACATGAAAATAAGGTAATGAAACTGAACAACTTTCTTATTTGTCACTCTCCCCTCCACCCCTGCTGGTGTACTAAATTTTTCCAAGCGTTGCCTAAAGTAATCTCTAAGAAGCCAAAATAATAATACTGAACATGTGTTCATTAGTAAACATCAGTGAGCTGAGGAAATTGTTCTCAGCAAAAGTGCTGCAGAACTTGGTGCTTCTCTGAAACACAATGTGTACTCTGAAACACGGTGTGTATCTTTCTGTAAAATTCTTAATGGGCTGCAAATGACAAGAACTAAAAAACAACTCATGTATGAGCTTGATATGAGTGTACATTTCTCTGCATCACTCCCTTCCACTAAGTGTAGAAAGCAGATAGCATTTGTGCCTACTCATTTTCATCATAAGAGCAAGACCACTTCTAAGCAGCTGTTTTGAGCTGATAAAATTGAACATCTCACCTTGATTTTGTTTCTTCATGTTTAGGTTTTGGGATCTAGCCTACCCTGAGAGATCATATGTTGTTGCGGGAAGTTCTAACTGCCCGTCTGTTTCCTACTACAGGAAGATAATTGAGGGCACGGAGGTGGTTCAGGTATTTTTCTTTCATAGACACCTATTCTGCTTGCCTTTTGGATGGCCCTACCCCATGGATTATATTCATTGCATGATGTCTTTAATTCTAACTCGCTCACTCTTACTTTTTGTGGATGGTGTCAGCATTGCATCTTCAGGCAGATGGGGAAGAAGTTACGTTAAAAGAAAAGCATAATTTGTTTTTGACAGAGTTGGACTCACCAAACACTACTTACATGCAGAAGCCAGAGTCATATGTTTCTTTTGGGATATTGAAATTTAGACTTCTAACACTTTTGGCTTTGATCAGCGTTTGGAATGTCTTTTGAGTAGGATCTTAGCAAGGCAATGTGAGATGTACTGGCACCAGGATAATACAGCAGCTAAATGCTGCAGTTTTTGTTACATCTTTCAGAGTGACTTTTGGAACTGGCAGTGTTGCTAGTTGTTAAATAGCACAATGTTTTGTTTCAGTTTGAATTGAGTGCTGCTTCAAAGGTGACTAAAAAAAGCAGGAGTCTACCCAATGTACTGTTTTTTTAGTGTTTCTTCTCAAACTTCTGAATTACATTCATGCTATTGAACCAGTTTTTATAAAAACTTTGGTGAACCAAGATGTATGTGTTCCTCTAACTTTTTCCCCCTATTGCAATATCAAATCTCAGTATCATTGAAATAAATATGAGAAAAAAACCCATTGTTTACCTAATCAAAGAGCTGTAATGCCAGTTCAGATTAAGACTTGGGTTGTGTGTGATAAAAAGAAATGAACCAAGGAGTAATCCTGAGAAAACTGTCAAAGGGTGTGAGGTTGTATGGTTGGGCATTTTTGTTTGATTGTTTTTTTGTTTTGTGGTCTTCTTACACTGACAACCTAATACGGACGATGGTGTCTCTTTGCAAATGCTCAGTCTTCTGTAAATAGTATTTTTCACTTTGTTTTTATACAGGAAATTCAGAACAAGCAAAAGCTGGGGCCCACTGATGAGACCCCTCGGAAGGGTCCAGAGTCTCTGCCAGTTGGACATCATGATATTATCACAGATATTGCAACTTTCCAGACCACCCAAGGGTTTATAGTAACTGCATCAAGGGATGGGATTGTTAAAGTGTGGAAATAAAAGTTGTATTAATATATAGTATGTAAATATTTGTAAAAAAGAAATAGTGTTATAATGAAGTTTTCAAGGACTGTTTCCAGTTAATGGAATGGAATGGACTCTAAAAACTGTAAAAATGATGATAAAATCAGTCACCTGTATCCAACCACCCCGTTGGCACTTCTTAATCACTTCTTATATTAAAGCTTTTTTGTATCCATAGCATTTCCTTGAGATACCAAGGAATCTATGAGGAAATCACTTAGCCTGGTTTTGACTACATTGTTCTTCAAGAATCTCAGGAAATTATTTAAGGACATCCCACATGACACATTCTAAATGTGCACAAAGCAAAGAGCTGGTGTCCAACTGCTCGTATGTTGAATCTGAGAAATGAAATAAGAATCAGCGCACTAATGTCCCTGTACATTCTAATAACTATAATAAAGTCCACTTGAGCTTCCCTGTTTGGTACTTGGGTTTCTTTACATCTGTGGTTCCTCTGCAGTGATTCCGCAGTCTCTGCTGCCAGAGCCATTGGGCTGTTACTTGTCATTTGAGATCAGCTGAGCCTTGTGTCAATCCTCAACTGTGCTTTGCATCCAGCTTGCTTTAAACTTGAGTCTAAGGCTAAGCTCTGCTGTCCTGGGAACCTAAAGAAGCACCACCAGCACTATGTTCTCTGTCATTCAATATGGATATCAAATATGAACAAAACATGGCTTTCCGCAGGAAGTACTTTTTCGTCATGGAATGTTCATGTGAGAGGCAGTCCTGAATGTCACACAGGGGCAGTAAATGTTCTCACCACTCTACCACTGTCTGATCCAGTTTTTCAGATTTCCAAATCCTTTTCAGACATAAGCTTTACTAACATTCCCTACCTGCAGTTCCAGGCTCTACTTTTCCCCCTAAAACAGGTGATTGACCCCCTCTGCATGGAGGGACTCAGGCGGCCACTGTCAACAAACAGCACTAATTTGATAGGTGTTTCTTGAGGGCAGCTGGAAAAAAATGGAAGCCTACTTCTTTACAGAATTTCTGATGGAAGCAGGGAATGCTCTTAACTTGTGAACTGAGTTCTTTGAAGAGATAACATGTGAAATAATTACTTGTTCAAAAAGTCTCCGATTGCAGTGGAATAAGACTCTGCCTGCTTTTCATTAGAGAGTGCATTACTTGGATAACTTAAATAGACATTTCCCGAAGTGTAACAAGTTAGAAGAGGAGGTGAGCTCAAGAACAGTGTGACATTTCTTTGCAGACCTTATCATTTCTGCTTGCTGTTATGCTGAAAAAAGTTTTTTCTTTGCTTTGTATAGATGAGCTGGTGCTGTCCATGTTGTATGAATTCAGGAATAAGGAAGGTTTTCTCAGTCCACTTGTATCTCAGAGCAGCAAGGAAGAGGGTGGTAAGTCAAGCTGCTTGTGCTGCTGTATCCATCTGGTATGTAGCTCTAAACAGGTCCTTGTACACGTGGTGAAGGGAACCACCCCTTTGGCTGCATTGCTTGGTTAATGGTTTTGTCCATTGACAAAATAGTTCGATGAAAGAAGCAGATCAGGTTTCATTTTCAGGTGTTATAATCCACTGACACCATATGAAGCTTATAAGACATTTTAAGTAGTGTGAAACACACAGGGCTCTTGAATGGTGGGTAGAATATTAAAAAGGATTTGCAATATAATCTTATCTCCACAATGTTAAAATAATACCTAGTGATCATTAAAAGGTCATAAACCAGGATAAGCAATGAACCGTCATAACCAGTAAACTATGTCTGAGTGAGGCTTTTGCCCATACATAGTAATGTTCTGGAGTAAAAAAAATTAATGATGTCAGTTTTTACAAGAAATCTCCTTGGGCGTCAGTGGCACCACTTGTAGGGAAATGAGCTTTGGCCCAGCCTTAAGAACTGTCAGTATTGTCAAGCAGCACAGCAGTTACAGTTTCAGTAGTTCCTCTATCTGTGATGTTATAATGCACCTTTGTTGACTTTTGATTCTTTTTACTCTTGGTGTTCATAGACAGTTCAGAAGCATTTTGCTTAAGAGATGGCAGTCTGTTAATAATGTCTAGATCAAATATGAAAGGGGTTTTTAATATATTTTAGGTGAGTGTAGACATTGTTGATTTGAATGCCTGATGTAATTGAGTTTATGTAAGTGAGCTGCTAGAATCACAGAATCAATTAGGTTGGAAAATATCTCTGAGATCATCAAGTCCAACCTTTGACCAGTCACCACTTTGTCAACAACACCATGGCACTGAGTGCCATGTCCTATCTTTTCTTGAACATCTCCAGGGACAGTGACTCTGGGCAGCCCATTCCAATGTCCAATCACTCTTTCTGTGAAGAAATTCCTTGTAATGTTGAGCCTCAGCCTCGCCTGGTGCAGCTGGAAACTATGTCCTAGAGCTGCCAGAGCTGGTAGCAGCTTGGAACAGTTCAGTTCTTCTAGAGAACACTGTTTCTGCATATCTTGGTAGAAAAATGCTATGTCTTCTGCCCAGTTTCAACCTGATTTGGTGATCTTTGTGAGTCATATATTTTGTAGTTTATTGTGTACAATTTTTTACCCAACAAATTCTGATCCAAACCCCACACTGTGCACCCATTTAATCTTAAGGTCAATTCCATGTTTACCTAGTCACATCTAGGAGGAATATATTCCCCAAAGTTTATAAGTTATAGTTTAAAATACAGCATTCTCACCAGGTTTTAGACAGCCTTTCACAGGAGCTTACATTGATAGCATGGATACATGGATACCAAATGGAATAGAAAGCAGTATAGTGGAATTACTCCATGGGTGCTTAACTCAAGGTTGAAAGAGAAACAAATGTAGTAAAAGTCAGAAATACACTCTCCTGGTGAGGAGCCATGAATCCCTTCAGGACTCAGCACAGCCAGCAATTCAAGAGAGTAATCCAAATTATCAGGGAGTCAGAGGACACAGGAGTTTATACAACCCTGTAAGAAATGGCAGGGCAATTAAAGGCATGACTTACAAAAATACACTTATAAATGCCCAATTTGCTGTACTTTAGGATTGCAGTATTTAATATTATATTTGTGGTGGGATCTGGCTGAAATACACAACTCTTTCTTCTGTTAGGACCTTGCATTATTCACTTGAAAAAGTTTCTGTCAGCGTCCTCACTGCATTGCCAATATTATTTCCACTTGAGGACCTCTACTAGTTCAGGTTTTTGACCTCTGAGGTGTTTATTGCTGTTGTAGGACTCTGAGAAGCAGACCAGGCTGTGGACAGCCAAGGTGTAGGAGACAACAATGACTGGCTCCTACAGGGAAGTCATTGTATCTGACTTTGGTGACATTGCCTATTACAATTATGATTTCTTTCATTATTTTAAATATTTGAGGTGTAGCTTCTGAGTGAAAGTCCAAGGCAAACACATCATCAGTGGGAGGCACAAGGCATGCCGGCATACCTGAACCAAGAGCAGAAAGTCACAATCCACAAGGATTAATAAAAGTAGGCATTTTTCTCTCATGTTTAATACCATTTTGACCCACAGACCCACAATAAACTGCACTGAGATGGATCACATGGAAAAATGTTGCTGGGTCACAGTCCAGGAAGACAGTAAGGTCTTCTCTGGTGTTGCCTGTAGTCCCAAACTTTTAAAATCAGAGCTGGATTATTTAAGATCAGGAGCACCTTTTAGATCAGGGTAAGGAAAAGACAACCGTGCTGTGCTGCTGCACTGTAGACAGATGCAAAGGAGGAAAAAGAAAACAAAATTATATTAGATAATATTTATCAAAACTCTTACATCTTATAGAATACTACTCTATTAGTAACATGGATTTTTCAAGTACTAACTTGCTGTTCCCTGTAACAAGGAAGGCTTCTGGCTAAAGTGGAATTGCTGATTTACCCAATAATTAAGGACCTGTCTTTAATTTTAATCTTTCTCAGAGTAGCAACATTGGTTCAGTCCCTGTTCTCCCTCCCAAACCTAGAGAAACAGCAGATAAAACTCAGCAGATCTCATCAATATTTCATCAAAAGCATCCTAGAGCTCAGGAGCTTGGTGTTTCATCCACAGTTCAAAACACATGTCAAGCAGCTGGCTAAACTGATCCCAAAGCCTGAAGTGCAAAACCGTCTTAGGAATTTTGCACAAAGATACAGGACATTGTGACAGTAAAACTAACCATGCTTAACTAAATAGAAACAGTTCATGGCTTGTCAAGGAAGGCAGCCTTGTTAGGTCATTTTTGCTATAGGAATCTTGCCACATAGGTAAATGTGTGAGCCAGAAAATTCCCATGGTCCAGGTAAAGCATAGAGTGAGCCAGGTAAGGCCTTTAAGTGGCTAAAAGGCAGTTTGACTGCAAGGGCAAGGAGCTGGTGTTGTCACCATCCTTAGGAGCAGAGTTAAGTCAAAACAACAAAACTCGGACAGGTCTGGAAAGCGACAAACCAATCCAAATGAAGTGGGATTGAAGCAGGGAATGAAACAAGGAATGGGGCTCCCTGCTGATAGCATTTGACAGGTGATAGCCAAGTTTGCAATGCCACAGAATAACAGAGGGTGGCTTGTCTGGTTACTGTGCAAACATAGAACAAGGTATTCAGATGGACTCTTAGAAAATCTGAAGAAGGCCCAGTTGTTGAATCATTGTGTATCACAGACAAAACAATGGGAAACGTGTTATGGAGTCAAAAATTGAGCTTTTAATAAGGAGGTAAAGGGTCAGTACTGTCACAATATTATTTTCCAAAATAGTTTTCCAGAATCATGTACACTCCCAAAAAGAGACAATGCCTGGCCAGGGAAATGGTATGGGGAGGCAGAACTGAGATTCAGTGAGTATGGGGGAATCATTTGTAGCTCCTTCAGGAAAGATGGTCTTAAACTAAAATTATACCACGTTGATGACAGTTACAGTTAGACAAATTTTGGTGAAATATTTAAAGGAAAGACAAGGGGAGTGGAGAACGGATGTGAAAAGGCATGATATTTGCAGTGACGTTTCTTCTGGCTTCATGTCAATAGAAGCTTTTTATCCTCAGATTAGGCCTGGAGCAGAGCTTGGCAAAACTCAAAAGAGAGGCTGAAGCAGCAGAATCCCATCAAAAGAAGGCATAGATTTTCTTACCAGAAAGGCAATTCCATCTGTGCTAAAGGAAATTACAGAGGTTGCAAATGTGGAAAGCACAATCATGAAAGACTCCATTTAACTGCCATGATGATGATGACATCGTACTTCTGTGTGACATTTAAACAAGTATAATATTTTCAGATAACACATTCACAGTAACATATTGAAGACTAGTATTAAGTAAAGGAAACCTTTCAAAAGTCACAAGTTACACTAAAATGGAAAACACAGAAAAATAAACTTTGGAAACCCTACATAAAATACAATACAGAAAGGCAAAATATATTCTCAGGAAAGCATTCTGCAAAATATAAAAACAAAAAATAAACTCCTTTCCAAATATATCAGGAATGAGAATCTGACAGTTTCTGTTTGGCCAATAATTGAGTAAGGTGTAAAAGAAGATTTCAAACAAAACAAAGCCATAGCAGATAATTAGATGGGTACTTTGCCTCTGTGTTCACCATGGAGGATTTTAGGGGTGTTCCTATGCTAGAATCCTGTCCCTTTTCTGGACGTGTATGTGCCACAGGATCTCTCTGCCTGAAACACCTGCCAGGTTGGTAGGAGAGGTTCCAATCAGCAGTAAATTGCAAAGAGCAAAAATTCTCATCTAAAAGATTTTGTGTTTTAAAGGGCATCAGGAATGAAACAGCCAAACTGCTAACTCTGGTTTGGAGCCTCCTGCTTAAAACTGCTCTAGTATTAAAAAGGTTGAAACTGTCAGAATTCACACCAGATCTTAAAGAAAAATCATGGGGAGTTTTGAGACTAGCCTAGTGTATGCAGTAGGCAAGCTATTATGAATTATATAAAAGAGCAGATTTGGTAAAGACATCAATAAATGTGGTCTATCAAGGAAGAATCAACATGAAAGGTGGAGTCTTTTACCATAAGCTTATCTTTGAAAGCATTGCTAGTCATGTGAACAATACATGTCTGACTGCTTGTCTTGCTTTTCCAGAAGGCTTTTGACAAGTTCCCCAATGAAAGCCTTCCAAAAATAATTAATGTTGTCATCTGATACAAAATATTCCCACAGACTAACATTGTTAAAGATGGTTGTTAAATTAAATACTATTTAATACTAGTTAAGACACAATATGTGATACCATGAATAGATCAGTTTCCCAGTAGAGTACAGCTATCAGTCATTCATAATGTTTATCAGTGACTTAGAAAGGAGAAAGGAACAGCAATATGCCCAAAGTGGCTGAAGACAGTAAGTTACTTGAAGCAGTAGGAATGAAAAGTGACTGCAAAAATTTTACATAAGGATTTCATTATGGTGGATGGCTGAATGATCCCATGTAAAATTAAATTATTTGCAGGTAAAAATGGTGTACATGGTAAGCACAGCCCACCCTTAACTCTGTGTTTATAATGAGCAGCCGTGAACGAGTCCTGCATACATAGTCCTATTCAGGGAAAAAAATGTTGGAGTTCTAACAGACAGTCCTATAAAAAGATTAACTCAATACTCGGTATTGATCCAGAAGTTGAAACAAATGTTAGACATTATAAGGGAAAGAATAGGATAATACACCAGTGAACAAATCCATGGTCCCCTCTTACTGTGAATAATGTGTGTAGTGCTTCCCCTTAATAATGAAAATATATATAATACAACTATGGGAGGCACAGAGAGGCCTATTGTGGGTAAAGAATGGTTTCCATATAAAGAACAGTTAACTAGACTCAGAGTCAGCATCTGGAAAACAGAAGCCTGAAGGAAGAGTTAACAGATCTGTAAATAAACAATGGCAGGAAACACTGAATAGGCAATAACTGTCTCCTCATGCTCATAATGCAAGAACTACAGAGTATCACATAAAAGATGAGATAAACATGTCCAAAAGAACGTACTGTTTCATAAAGCATATAATTAAGTGATGAAACTCATCGTTTTGGGCTGTCATGAACACCAAGGTTTGCCTGTGTTCAAATAATACTTAAGTACATTCAGAGAAAAAAATAATCCATTAAGGGCAACTGGTCACAAAACTGCTATATACAAAAATGCCATATTGAAAATTAAAGTTGTGATTTTTGCAATAACTCTGGCATGAATTTTCTGACAGGGGTGGCCTGTGAAAAAATAATGAAATTTTATTTGTGTGCACATAGGTTTCTGTAAAATGGGAGAGAAAATTGTACTTTTATTAAAACAACTTCCTGAATGGAATTCAGTTTCCATCAAAACAGAAGTGGTTTGATGTTAGCATGACTGTTATGAATTACCTGAATGAGATTGTAAAAATTCAGCCAGAATCACAAATCCCCTTTCCTTCCAACTTGAAACACTCATGGGCTAGTATATCCTGATCACAGAAAAAGCAGACTTAGCTTTGCTCAGGTAATTTACTTCTAGTCAAAATTAGACCAACTGCCGTAAGGCACCAAGGTGCCATGGATTCTGGGAGGAAGAAAACCATTAGCACTACCAGTAAAGTAAAGCTAGCAACAGCTCTGAAAGTAGAAGGAAACGTTCTATTTTTACCTGTGAAAATAATAGTCCAGATTTTATTTTCCTGCAAGGAGAGGGAAAAATAAAGTGTTAAAAATCACTGGTTTTCATCCTGCACTGTAATGAGTTTGTGCTGTGCTGGTTGGAGCCTCCAAGAGACTCTTCTATTCCAGCTGACACCACTTTGGCAGCCATCCTCTAGAATGCAGGGTAGGGATAAGGACTGAAATGAAGCCTGTTTTCTCACCTTGTTATTTCCATAGCTCATTGATTTCTTCAAAGTGTCAGCTTCAAAGGAGATAATTACACATAAAATCATCATCTACATATATCTGTAAAAGCTGGGTTTTGAAGGAGTGAATCAGAGACTAGAAGAAACTGAAATAGAATATTATTACAATACATTACATTGGTATTACATAGAAGTGATTCAATAAGAGATACCAAGTATAGTCTCTTGGGAAGAGACTATATCACAAGAGACCTTGCTAGCATAATCAGGAGAAAGGAGTTAATATTCTTAGATACACAGAGAAGAAAGGCACTGCCAAAGAAAGTGGTCTTTCAAGGATTTGTGGAAAGGAAGGACAAGGAGAGTATGTCTAAAAATCACAGGGGAGACAAAGACCTGAAAATTATGCAAGCAAGCTGAGTAACAGAAAGAACTTGCTCTCAAATCCCGAATCAAGGATGGTTGATGTTAGTGTTGCAGATGATCAGAAGAATATTACAGCTTTGAAGGCAATGGGGTCAGATGAGCTAATCTGCAAATGAAATTGACTTCATCCATATACACACTGTATGAAAAGGTGACATTGCAAGAAGAAAACACCTTTTTGTTATTTACCTCATTAAAACAATCACCATTGAATCTGAAATGAATTAATAAATACATGAATCAACATGAGTTACAGTAAATTGTAGAACTTGCCATATTCAGGAGGAGTGATGGCAAGGACAAAATCGTCTTCTATTGTTTTCAGAATGTCAAATTTTTTCAGTCAAAAATAGGAACTTGGGCTTCCCACTAGTCTCTTCAAGATGAGATTTACCTTGGCAGTTCCATGTAAATATCACATCTGTCTGTGAGATGCAGCGTAGAGGGTCCACTTCTGGCACACTTTACATGATCTCAGTAGAATCTGTGCTTGAGCCAAAAGCAGAATGTTTAGGAAAAGGCTGGAAATTAAAGTTGAGCCATAACCATCTGCCAGCAGCAGCCACCAGAATGCAGTTTATTCTTCTCTTCTTCATCTCCTGAGTATATTACTAAGCAGGTTTGGACATACCCATTTTTATTACTGCTTCTTAGAATTTTGGGGTACGTGAGTTAAGGCATCTATTTCAAACAACATTTTTTAAATCCTTCTTTTTGATATCTCACTTGTGCATGGTTTTAAAAGAATGACTTCTCAAACCAAAATTGCAAGAGTGCCTTAGCATCTGAAAAGGAAAAAAAAACCCCAAGAATAAAAGGTAGCGAAAGTGAAAACAGAAATAAAGATAATGTGTAAAGTCAGGAAATTCTCCTGGATGCAAAGCAAATTTTGAAAAGAATCTGTTTCTAAATGCCAGCTGAGTTAACTATGCAGGGCAGAATGAAAGGGTATTGCCAAGGGAGACAGAACACTTGATGTTTAAAATTCATAAATCCTCATCTTGCAATAAAAATGTAACATGCATAAATGTATAGCTTTGTATTAACTAGCACAAACCAAAATTTTAATCTCAGACTGAGGCAGGAAAAGGCCATTATGTCCTAAGCCATAAAAAGACTGAGTGAAAGAAAAAGCCCCTGCCATTCAATGACACTTTTCCATCACACACAAGCCCAGTTCACTCCTCATACTGAAAAGTAATACATGCTTTAGAGGTCCATGCATATCAGTGTATCATACAAGACAGGCTATGCTGGAACACCTATTGGCTTTTCTGTTTTGCTTGAAGAAAATGAGCATTTTATGCTGTATTGTATTTTGTGAATGTTTTCTCAAAAGAGGAAAAAAAAAGAATCAAAAAGCCAGAGCGAGTTAGTCAGTACAAACCAGCCACAGGAAATCATACGGTCATAAGTAGTCCTGTGGTTACCTTCACAGCAAGCACGAAGGACTCAGGATCCAGAACCACAGGTTTAGTAATGTATGGCATCAATTATGAAATAAATTTCTGGGCCAGCTTTTATTCAACAGTTTAGTCAAAGAAGCTGGAAATCTACTTCTTGCTTCAACCCCTGTTTCATTTTCAGTTTAAAAATACAACAACCTGTAAAATTCTTCATAATCTCATAACCAGGGCTAATTTTAAAAAGAAAGTTTTTAAAAGCAAATTTTCCACATGTACAATGAAAATCTGGCAATTTTGAGAAGGAAGGGTGGAGTGTACCAACGCTGTTTTTCTACAGTTCTTTTCTAGCCGTCTTTCCAATGAAAATGAGGTTGATATTGTTGCAGTGTCTGCCTGTTTATTCTTGCCACAGTAGAACCGTGAACATGTTGGCCAATTTCAACTAAATGTGACAGAAAGGTTGAGGTCTCAAAGTTGTGAATTTCCTTCAGATTTTACAGAGATGACCAGCAGTACAGAGGTTAGAGACAAATTTAATGGTCTCTTCAGAGGAAAAGCAGGGTGTGAGCTCAGATGCAACCTGCACTGTCCAGGAGGCGAATGACATATACCCAGCCATGGCAATGGATAATTCTATGCATCCATTTCATTTTAGAGCTTCCTTACATCTTACAGTGCAATCATTACCAAGAAAGTCCAAGTACTTCTGTGCTAGACGTGCTAAGACATGTGAAGTAAGAACCAAGGGTCAGCTTCGCGAAGATGGGGGCAGAGGGATCAAACAACTTCACCTGCATCACAGAATTAAGATGTCTCCAAGTAATTTGATGATTTTTTGTTTGGTTTTGGGTTTTGTGAAACAGTTAAAATAGGTGTAAATTTCTTACAGTAAATGATAATTTTTTAAAAATATTTTGACTGGGAGAGAAAAGAAAATGGTTTGAAAGAACAGGAACTGGTAGAACTAAGAATGGATTTCAAAATTTAACTGTCCTGTGAAAGAGCAAGGAGAGACAAGAGGAAAGGATGCTGAGAATACCATTATAAGCAGAACCAGGACAGTTGTGGTGATGGCAGAGAACAGAGTGAGAGAGCCCCAATTTCTATCCTTTTCCTCCTTACTTGCCCAGCCTGGCCAAGGACACAACTATTCCAATCAGAGTATTAACTTTTTTCCCCATTTGAATGAACAAATAACAAATACTTTAGAAAAGACTTCTTGAACTGTAGAATGGAGAACAAACAGTTTCCTTATTCCCCCATATTCACCTTATAGCTTAATGAAGGAAACAGTAACCAGTCCTTTATGAATATCCAGATCCAATTCTTCTTTTACAGTAATTACATGAAAATGAATCTCTTCTATAAAGTTAATGTTAGTCTCCTTCTGTAAAATAGGTTCAGTAGCTTATATTTAAGAGAAGTTTAGATCAGCAAGAAACCCAGTATTATATGACATATCTAAAGTATTTTTACTGGCAATTCTGATAGTTAAAATATTTTTTTGTTTTGTAGTACAATTCTTCCATGTCATATTGGGTACAGCAAAATTCCACATTAAAAAGTTTAATATGTGAAGTGGTTGGTAGTTTAAATGGTATCAGAATTGACTCATCTATAAAAAGAAGCTGATATTCTGCGTTGAATGTATTATAATTAATAAGCTATAAAGAGTTGCGGCACGTGCTCATTTCTTGCTGTTAATTTATTAAAATAATTATCTGAAGCTTCATGAAATATGCAACCTTTGAGCAGTCAACATGTTTTCCATTTTTATGATTACTTGAAACCACATAACTCAAATGAAACTACAGTGTTGTCTCCCTACAAATCTTTTCTGTTTTTCTGTATCAGAACTCCATTACAGCCCAGTTCTTCACAAGGTGTCTTGGAAGATAAAGAAAACTCTTTCTTCCTTGCACTCTATCCTCACCCTTCCTAGATTCCTGTACCTCTGGGGGACAATTCCATACTGTGAGATATAGACGAAGCTGTAAATCGCAAAGGGGATACGCACATGCTATCCCACAAATATACCCAATTTAATTTTTACTTCACAATTCTCTTTCATCTGAAAGAAATTGTCCTGTGGATGATTTTTGTGCAGAACATTTTAATAAGGAAGGATATACATGTTATAGCAGAGCCATCAGGATAAATGGAAACCCTGGAATGTAGTTTAACAACAACAACAACAACAAAACAAAAAGTAAAACTAAGACTTCACGGCACCTTGCTAATCAATTAACACCAGTAAAGAACCCAGATGGGCAAACACTGTGCTAGGATGCAGCTTCTCAATAGCCTCACCTGTGCAGTACAGAGGCTATATATTAACATAAGAGCTTAAGTGTATTTTCAGGTTTCTGAAAGCAATGGAGATATTTTATTTCTCTGAGGCATGAGGAACAGGTACTGTAATTTCAAAACAAAGTATCTTTCTAGTGACCTTGGTCTCTGTAACTCTTGGAAACATTGAAGAGAAACAGACATCTCTCTGGAATGCAGTGTACTTTCAGAGTAAAATCATGAACTGCTTCTGCCTGTCTTTGGGTTACTGTGTGCCTTTTAAGGAGAGCACATTCCTTCTTCCCTTCCCAGACATCTGACAAGCAAAACAAACACAAACATCTGCTTATGAAGACAGAAACTTATTTCTTTAGTTATTTCTCCCCATCTTCTGCATCCTCTTTGTTTTCAAGATACCAAATATTTCATTGAGGGAATCTCTTCCCAATTCACGTGCTTGATCAAGCTTGCAGATTTAAAGAGTGCTCCTATAGGAGCCTGTGATGGAAATAGATGGGAATAAAACATTTCTCATTACTGTGGAGCACTGTAGTCCCTAATAGCAAAATACAACCCCCTTTCTCCTCTTAAGGATGCATGAGAAAAGAAAAAATTAAAAACTAAAGATAGGGAAACTGGAGAATCCATGTACTCCACCTGCGATTAATTTGATATACTCTCCCCAACTCTCTGTCTGAAGGACCTGAAATCCCTGCCTTCTGGTCTCCTCTTTCATAGCAGAACTGCTAAAAATGGCTTCTCCTCTGCAAATTTTTAAAAGAGCCATCATCAGATCATGATTTCAGCAAACATTGCTGATGCATTCTGAAGGGACAACGAATAGCAGAAAATTGCAAGGAAAAGTCATTTCATCTCTTTATGGTGGTGGCAATTTTCTTCTTATAATGTAGTATCTGTGGTTGGAATTCACATCTTAGGAAAGGCATGAAAGCTAGAAAGAATTCAGAATAAAAGTTACAAAGCATGTTTTAACATTTGATTGCAAACACCAAAACCCATTCTCAGGAAATGCAATTCAAGAAAAAGCTAAGAATGATTTGTAGGACTTTTTCTTGAGGAAGATCCATTCCTTTTATCCAAGCAGCTATTGACTATTCTGATACCTACTCTGCAGTTCAGTTTTTATTCACCTAAATCTTGGAAACAGCATGAAGCTGAGAGAAACCAAAACACAACCTTGTACTTTAAAAGGCTAGCTCACAGCAGGTGAGTTGAACAGCATCCGGCTTTTTGTCTGCCTTAGAGAAGATTCACTCAGAAAATGGATGGAGGTTTATGTGAATCATTCACTTGCAAATAGAGAAGGAGAAAAGTAATGAAAAGAACAGCTTGAAGCAGGGGCAAAACCAAAGTTGATTTTTACAAGTCAATAATAGTGCTGTTATCAGCCATGATCCATTGTAATGTGAACTGCTACTAGAGAAAACTCAAAATGGGGTAACTGCAAATAAGAGATCGTGCTTCTAAACATAAGAAAATGGAAACAAGAGCTCTCAACCAGCTGTTCTAGCTATTATCCTCCAAGACCAGACTTTCAAAATCTTTCATTTTGCTCGTTATTACCACTACTTTTTCTAATGCAAGAATTCAAATTCTTCTCCAGGTTCATGCTAAAGCTGCCCTAACAAGTAGCTGTAAGAAAACAATGTGCCTACCCCCATAACAGAGATCCTTCAATACAGTAGTAACAGGAACCAGGAAAATGTTGGGAACTTTCACACTGTTCTTAGTTGTGCTTCAGGAAAATAACCCTGAAGACAATGGCTTGGAAACTTAATGTTTCATAATGCCGTCATCTTTTTTTTTGCTTATCGGAACTCTGGCTCTGCAGTCCTTTTGCAGCACTTTCCAGGGTGTGTCCTAGTGGGCAGTTCCCTAGTGAATCTCTGCATTGAAAGTGAGTCCTTTCCACTTTGATTCAGTTTCAGAATCAACCAATGCCTTTGGCAGGAGGAATCACAAAACTGGACGCCAGCAGTGACTGATTTCCTCAGTTTTGGCTTCTCTTTTCTCATTGTGTTTTATGCCTTCGTGTAACAACAACAAAAAAGTAGTACTTTAATATTAAAATGTTACAGCATTTGGAAATTTTCAGGAGGGCACAATGACTATTTTCATGTGACTGTAAAGGTCAGAGTAAACACAGAAATAACACAAGGGATGTCATTAATTATGCACAACAATTTTAGACCTTTTCAAACATGGTATGATGTCAATTTCTAATGTGTTTTTTCTAGTCCAGTTCCAGTCTTTCTTTTTGCGAATCAAGCAGAATTTTACCAATCAAACAAAAAACTTGTTGAAAATACCCAATAAGGACAGTGCTCTGAAAGCAAATCTTATCCACCATTAACCCCCGAAGTCCAAATAATTATTTAATGGACTTACACAGCTCTTTTATTCTGAAAGTGGAGTCTATTACACTTTTCCTTAGGCTCTTCTGGTGTGTAATTGTCTTCTCCTGATCAGAAAACAGTAATAAAATTCATTAGTTTTGTGGGATTTAGAAGATTTTGGCAAAGTTATACATACATATATATATATATATATGAATGTTATGGTGGTCTGATTCTGCACTCATCAATACGAAAACTTGAATTAAAAAAATGAAAGACCTAAATAAACTTAAATTTAGATTAATGTGTGGATTATATTTATACCTTACTTATTTATTTCCTTAGTAAGGTGTTCTGGCTTTTCATCCAATGTCTTTTTATATGGTCTATATTCCAAATTTAACGCACTTTGCAAAGGATACAGACAATCACAAGACTGTTCTCATTCTCATTTGACAAGCAGAGTTTATATTTTTACAGTAGCAAGAAAATTAGGTGTTAGAATGAATTATGAACTCAGTCCCATTTGCATTTTCTGTATTTAAACAACCCTGATGATGGCTGAATTTCCTCTCTAGCTATATGATGAATATAAAATATATGATTGTTAAAATATATGATCCCCAATATCTGACAGAACAACTTTCAGGAGTTAGTCCAACAACTCTTCTCTTCAGAATAAACAAAGGCAGGATTTTTGAGTTCACTATCATATATACAGGGAATGTAATGACCAGAATATCATCTGTCTGTGCCAGAACCCCTGTGAGGCTTCCAGGTCATTTGGTAGCAGCTTTTTGGGTCACTTTCACTCTTACTTTTGAACTTGGTCTCTAGACAACTGCTGTTTATCCTTATGGAAGGATCTGAAACAGCCAAACTAGTTCTGCCGTGCCTCGTTTCTGTCTGCCCTCACACCACTGACTCTGCTCTAACAGATGCAGCTTGAAATGAACTTCCTCACATTTTTACAAGAAAAAGAAACACAGTAAACTCCCTATCTGCCCAGGATGTGACACAGAGGAAGCAGCACCAGAGATCACTGGCACCCTGTGGTGATTTTGCAAGGTGAACAAAGTTTAAAACTGCGCTGGATGCCAGAGTATACAAAACTTAACCAAACTACTTAATCTTTTATTGTGGCGTTTTAAAGCAATTTTTTTAAAATTCATTGGTTTTAGAAACAAGTCACACCTTTTTGGATGAAGACAAAGAGGGCTTTAGGAAATAAGTAAAATCTAGTGAATGTGAAAGAAGTGGCAGGTCAGATCCTGCTGGACTTTCTCTCATGAGGAGGCCTGAGGCATATGAACAAGAACAGAGATATTCAGTAAGCTTCAGTCTCTCATCTGTTGACCTCCAAGCTGAGCATGACACTTGAGGAAAAGGAAGAGGTTTCCATTTCAAATAACTCATCTGCAATAGAAACCACCAGAATGGGACTAAATAATTCAGTCTTAATGAGAAACACTGTTCCCCTTTGGGGTTTTTCACACGAGTTCCACTGTACCTAATATAGTCTTTTCACAGACTATGCGTGACATGGAAGTCTTTTTCCCAGATAACATTATTTAATTATGGCGGTCAGAATGAAAACCTGATAGGCAAAAATAATCTTGGACATTGCTCCACGAGTTTCAACTGTGTGCTAGAGAAACGCTATCTAATAAATTTTAAAACAAGAGTTTTTCTTTATAATATAGCGCAAAAAGGAAGAACACACCCTTTAAATTCCTAAAATCCTTCCTATGTAGCAGTATTGTTACAATTCCTGCAAGATCACATATTATTTTTGATGAGCATTAACAGAAACGAAATCACTAACTCAGTTTTCTTAACGTAAAAATCTTCCATGTCCTTCTTACAATTGTTTTTTTCATATATCCTTTTACTCATTCCTAATCACACAGAATAATAATTTACTCTCAATATAAACTTTATAGTTACTGTACATTCTTTTTTACATTTTTTCATAGAAATACACCCTCATTCCACAACATGTTCTTTAATGCCAAGTATGTTATTATATTTTGTCTTCTTCATCTAAAATGAAATTACATTATTTCCTAGGACATTTATAATATACAGATCGTATTTCCCTGTAGGGCCACTTGGCAGTATTAAATGAACCACTACAGTTATGAACTCCTTTCTAACATTCTTTTTTACAGCATGTGACAAGAGTATAAAATCCTTTCAGAAACTAAACAGCAAAACAATAAAATGTAAATCCATACTTTAGTGGACTTACAGCATGTAGCAATTTACTTTAGGAGTAAGAGGCTGCCTATAGTAATTCTACAAAATGCCCTATTAAGAGCAACATAACTACTAATAATTTTGAGATTTATTACTTAAAATATAAGAAAAAAGTAGAAAACACCTTAGAAGAGGTTTTGTATTTTCATTAGCTGCTCTATAGGCACTATTGATTTCACCTCAAACTTTGCAAGAGAAAAAGTTCGTTGGCTTGAGGATTTTGAAGTCATCAGTGATAAGGGCCATCTAACTTAACAACGTAATGAATGCAGTTTTTGCGACAAGGATAGGAGAGATTCGCAATGTGGATGGCAACATCCAACTAAGTAGCCAGGCTGCTCAGCTGGTCCATGTCTTCCAGTTCCAAAGACTTCCTATGCTCATGCTGTTTCACAGTTTCTCTTTTGTGAAAACAGTGTGTGAACTGTGTCAGTCTCGCTGCCTCACAGGGTGTCTTTTCCCCGTGTAGCTTCCCTGCACTGTGCTCCTAAAGCAAGATGGAAGAAGCCCAGTTATCAGCCTTTCATCCATTTTCTTTAAAACAAATGACGGAGAACGGGAACTAAGACCACAAGAGGAAAGCACATCAGGTGGCAGAGTGCTACTCATTTCTGAGAACTCATTTTGTAAAGTGAATCTGCATTCACTCATAGGTAAAAGTAGGTCAGAACATCTATGTGTGAGAAGAGGGCTCTGCACCAGAACAGGCAAATAGAGGCATTTTGCAGTTTTTCTCATGAAGCAGAAGCTGCACACCCATCCCTTGTTCATGCAGTCCCTCAAAACAAGAAACTTCATGATAACTACTGGAATGACTTCTACCGCACTCATCTCCATAACAGCTCTCCGTAACAGCTTGTTTAACAGAAGAAGCTGGTCCATGGCTGTAAATCACAGCTATTTTTCTCACTTTAGTGCCTTGTAGAGTTCTCCTGAAAACATTCATGGCAATGAATCTCATCACACATCCAGTGTCCTCTTCACTGGAGGATCTCTGGTGAGAAATATTTTTTAGTGCATTGAGTAGCGTATTCTTCTTGTGAAACTCTGAGAAGTAGATGAAGTGGTGGTAACAGAGTAGCAGGAAACAAAAACACCCCACCCCCAAATTATTTTGTTCTCTTGCACAGAGAGTAATGCACATAAAAGCCATATAACACAGTGCTAAACTACATCCCACACTAGATACAAGCACAAAAAAACACAGAGAGCTAGACAAAAATCTGCCCAATGTACACTGAAGTGAAGAACAGAAGAGTAAAAATTGCCTTTTTTTATGAAAATGTTTTACAAAGATATTTGAAAAATAGTGCTAAATTATATTAGCACTATTTACAGATGGGTAAGCTGCAGCAGAGAAAAGAAGTTGCTTTTCCAGCACCACCTAAGCACAGGAAAACAACAGGGGTAGAAATGATCTTGGTTCTGTCCAGCTTCTGTCAGGCCTACATTCACCTGCACTCTGAACCTCTGGTAACGCAAATCTGCTGCAGCCTGTGCCCCCTCACTGAGTGTGCCTGCAGAGGAAGGACCTGCACTACTGACTTCAGGGGGAGCTTGCGACAATCTGCATTGGGGTGTAAAGCTGTACCCTGCAATTTCAGCACACAATATTCCCTTTTAAAGCTCCTCTGTGGCACAGTGTGGGCCTACACTAATTCAAGTACTGCTGTGTGGCTCGGATACTGATTTGATGCTATTATTACTGCATTATTACTAAGGGAACTGTTCAGGTTTTATAATGAATGTGACGTTTCTGTAGTAAAACACATTTCATTTGTAATTACTGCAGCCATTATATTACATCTAAAAGCAGAAATGGTGTTGAAGAAAATAATCTGCTGCATCATGAAGAAAAATGTAATTTAAAAAAATCACAGGCTACAGCAGGCAGCATAACTACAGTAACAATAAGATCATTTACCTAGCACTCACGAAGGGAGGAGATTACTGACTCACCGTTCCAGCCAAATTCAGTGTAGGACAGGAGTTCCATTATCATTTCCTCTACATAACTGGTATCAGATACATTTGGGCATGGAACACACGAAGTACTGAGTATAGCTAGGGAAAAAAAAAAACAACAAAAAACCCACAAAGCAAAACAAAGGAGAGCAGTATTGAAATCAGAACAAATAAAGAGGAGACAGTTTTAAATAAGAGGTGTGATAAAATTATTTGTCAGCTCAGTGTGAAGCAGTGATGGAACTGGTGGGAGTGAAGTTACACAGAAAAGAAGGTCAGAGAAGGGACAAGGAAGAAAATCTGCTGTGCTGAAGCTGCAAGACAATTAGAATTATGAAACGGCAGAGGAGGATAATGCAAGCTGTATCTCTCAGGGACAAGTAGAAAGAAATAATAAAAAATAATAAGCACAGGAACATAGAGAATAGAGGGAAATTACAAAGGAGGAACTCATACATTCATTATTGCCAGCAATACCCTTACCAATGGGGTTAAATAAAATATCACTGCAACAAAAGGATACAAGCCTCTAAGAAGACATGTGATCTTTCTTGTAAATAGAAATTTGTGATATGTAAAAGATTTGAAGAAACTACATCCAGTTTAAAATGTTGGTTTTCAGTTCATTTTCTCCTACCTACAAATGGATGACCAAACTGAACCTGCAGTTCAGTAAACACCTGACTCAATGAAGGATTTAACCCCTGTGAAGGAAATACACATCTCAGAATGTCTGGTTAAGTGGAGCCTACCATTACACAGGCAAAGTAGTTCACAGCTTATCAGATCCTGCTAGGTCAATCTGACAAATAAACAGTACCATTACTATCAGTAACATAGGAGTAAGAGGTACTTACCATTCCAGAAAGTTAGAGAAAAAGAAAGTTTAATTGAAAAATGTTGCATCTAAAGAGTTTTCAAAACAAAAGCTGAAATCACTGTTGGAACATACACTGAATTTATTTTCCATAGTTCTACAGTTTTTAAGGCTTTCAGCGACTTAAGATGCATTATTGTCTTCCACTGCTATGTATGCTTGCTAAATTCCCTTTGGTTTTATTGGAGAATGGAGTAAAAGGACAAGCAGAACCTGGGCCTACTCCACACCAAACATTTTCATTGAGAGGTTTCTCTCAGAGTTTAAAGATATAAGTATACTTCTTGTTGTAGAAACTCACACTATTTGGCACAGTCAGCTCCTAAGGAATTAGGATAGATAGGCTAGGAAAAATAATGCAAACTTACCTCATGGTAACTGGAACCACTGGATGCCAAGACACTTCACATTTCTAATAAATTATGCTGCAGTAATTTCAGCAAAATAATGTAAACAAGCAAAAAAATACTTTTGCATTCTCAGCCCTAACATCATTTTTCAAACACCTGCCTGCTAAGACCATAAATTCACAGGCGTGTTGAACACAGAACCAATGTGCTATTAGTAAATCAGGGAAGAAAGCAAGTAATTACTCATTTTTACAATATCAAAACAGGATTGAATGCTTATAGCTGTGTTTGTAGCTGTAGGTGATGAGTTCACATAGCTGTGGACAAGAACAAAAAAGCCATACAGGAGCACATGACTACTTAGTGAGGTGGTGCATTGTGTGTGTTTGTAACATGGGCTTTGCTTGAAATATGTACAGAAAATCAGGCTTGTCCATTCAGTCATTTATTCCCCTAGAAAAAAAGAAAAAGAAAAAATTTATAGTTATGTTCTCTTCATCTCTCTCAATTGCTCAGATATTTTACTTATCATGGGGGAAAAAATCAATCAAAGCCAAGGGCATGACACATTTTTATATATTTTATTTAATGTCTACTATGATTTGGGGATATTGAAATTCTACAGTAGAACTGAAGGTTTCACTACCTGTTATCTGTTATTTTAATTTTATATATGTGTATATATGCACACATGCACATATACACATATATGTGTATATGTGTTTATATATATATGTGTTATTTTAATTTCATTTAGGTTGAGAAAACATATGGGTTTTTATTTGTGAGGACAGACTTCTTGTACTTACAGGAATTTTTGAACATGACTGCTGCAATTCATTTCACCTTTAGTCCTATTTCCGAGCAGTAAGAATTTCACAGTGTATCATCTGTACAAAGACACACAGGGAAAATACCACCTTAGGAAGAGCTGCAGACTTCTTGGCAATGGTAACAATTAACGAGAGAAAAATGAACCCAATCTGTCTTTTATACCGTGTTGAACTTACAAAGTGAAAGTCAAAGAGGAAATAAATATTTCTAAATTGAGCCTCTTTCATTTGAGACTAAAGATACATACTGTTGAACTCCCACAGTGGTACTTCTAAAGAGTTTGTTAGGAACACATAATTGCAAAATTTACTGTGCTACTGACAATCAAAAATTACAGCAATCATTCTCCTTTGCATTAGTTAAAAGGAGAGGCTCAAAGTATGAGTCAGGTACACTTTTCAAACACACACAAATCATGCATTTAGATGGTGACTTCTGAAAATTACATTTATAGGTATACAATTAGCCACTTGCATTCAGAAGTACCTGATTTGCGCTTACGTACAGATGGATTCACAGTCTTCTGTATTTAATAAAATATTGAATTTCACAGCATAACACAATTATGCAATCTACAATATATGGGCAACACATCGTTGGAAGTCGTCAGAACATTGCACAAATAACCACTCCAGACCACCACAACAGGAAGAAAACATTTTGTTTCATTCCTTATTTTCCCTTAAAAATGAAAAAGAACAAACATAGGTTCCACTAATGGGAAAATATTTGGAGTCTAGGTCTTGCCCTGCATCCTGGAGATCCCCTGTCACTTCAATTGTCTTTCAGAGCAGCAGGTCCTGGAATAGCCCTATGAATAGTGGCATGTTACACGTGTGGTATTCAAACAACATGCAGAGGCGACATAATTTTTTTTATTTTCTATTGGAAGTGAACGGATTTCTTTCCTTCTTCACTTATTTGCTACATGCTTAAGTTCCACTGAATTAATTGTAAATGAGAAATAAGAAAGAAGAGCATCAGGTCTGACACCATTTTCATTTTTAAGGGATGAACAACCTGGATGGATAACATCAAAGCACCAATTTTCATCTAGTAGTTCAGCTCATTTTCGTTAACTGAGTTATTCATCCAATATGTTCAAAGTCCATTTAAAAATACAATCCTTAAAATAAAATTAGCACATGCTTCAGCAGGGAGCAGCCAGCCCTTGTCAGCCCCTGTCATAGCAGAGAATATCTGAAGTTACTATTCAGCCGTGGAAAAGCTTGTGAAGAAAAGGGAGAAAGAAACACGTAAGAAGCTAGAAAAAAACAGGACAAAGAAGTTAATGGGGAATAAAATGACCTTCACACTGCTCTTAAACCAGCTAATTTCTTCTACAGCAGTTTTTTACCTAAAAGGTAAAAAAGAAAGGTGAACTGGACCACATATAGTAGGATATACAGAGATGGTCATTTCTTCTGTTTAGTGTGACTTACACAGGGACAGAGCATTTACAGCTTTTGCAAATGAGAAACATAACATTTAAAAAACGAAACAAGTGTGCAAACAGCACACCTAAAGGGGGGACCCAATAAAAAAAATTCATTAAAGAATATCAATGATGACGTACTTGTCGTTCTGCCTCTATGTATTTTTAGTACGTGTTCTCCTGCAAATACCTTGTCTTCAGCTTTACCCTAGTTAGTTGGAAAAAATGCAATTAAAATGTGACAAGAAGTTCTTCTCATACAAAATGCAAGCTTCTCAAGAAATTATGACAGCATTTCCCCCCTGAAACACAAGGATATGGAACACAAAAAATTAGTCACAGATTCACGTAAAAATCTCAAACCAAACTTGCACAGTGACCAGTCAATAATTTTTTACTGGAGAAAAGGGAGATGAGTTGCAGCTGTTCCTTTGCTGCAAGCAGCATAAGATAACAAAAGACTTGCAACATCTTGTTTCACACAACTGAAAGTACTCCTCCTTTTAATCTGCCACAAATATCCTGTTGAATGTGGTGTATTTTCTGCAAGTAATACTGTCTGTGGCAGAAGTGGGCTGCTTCCAAAGTGTGATTTATCTACTTGTTTACTGAAGCACACGCTGATTTCCCATGAGAACACTGAAGAGCTGTCAGTTCAATTTATCTAACGAAACTTCTAATTGCTCCCTGATTGCTGTGTAAGTAAAAATATTGGAGAAAATATTAAAGGCAATTTCTGTGCACAGAACATTGAAAATGTCCAGTGAAATCAACAAGAACAAGCCTCTGGCAGATTTTCTACATCTATGGGGGAATGTATATCAGTCAGCAAAATGTGGGAACATGAGGCACTTCTTACTCATCTTTACTCCATATACAAATGACAACTTATCAGAAAGCTTTGTGTCAGAGATCTGCCCACAGCGTCACCAAGCCATGGTGTTCAGCAGTGACCCTGCTTTTTCTGTGGAAATAGCTCTGCATCCACAGAGAGTATAGATGTTAAGCAGCCTTATTATTTGAAGCCTAAAGTGTAGTACCAATTTCACAGATCCGTCCTATTTATGCAATTTTCATTGTTTTGAGAAATGATTGGGGTTTCATACTTCACATTCAGCCTGAAAAAAATTTCAATCTTTTGTCAGGCTAAACTATTCCACCAGATTGTGAAAATCAGTCTATTTACTCTGTTTTTGAAGTATTAAACTACAAATATACAGAATATTTGAGAATGCAATGCAGGTTGTAGGAAGTATGTACAAAATATGTACATTCCTACATATGTAGCAAGTATGTATGTTCATGTAGGAGCATGAAGAAAAAAAAGCTAAATACACACCTACAAAACATCCAACTGCTCTTGAAAGCAAGTCCTTACAAAAGTCCCTGTGCCACAGCACTTGGAACAAGAGATACACGCAGAAAGGAGACCAAGGAGAAAAGGTAGAAAACCTCTTTAGAAAGGGTTTTCACTAATGAAAGAACTAGAATTCCTAGGAACTGAAATTATGATAATTATTAGATTAATAGCGTCAATTCATTGTTGATAGTTTCCGCATGACCAAATCTGTGACCTTTCGTCTTGTTTTCTGTCTTAGCTTACTATAATAAACCTGTCAAGGCCTCTGTTAATAGCTTGTTACAGATAACTACAGCAATGTATTAGGTATAATTACAGAATTTATCACAGCTTGAAAAAAATACTGGCACAGGAGAAGTGCCTTACACTATCACTTTTTTCTGCTTTATTTCTAGGAAGGTGGCATTATTGGAATTAAATCTGATATTTTATTGGTAATAATGAAGTTTTATGAATTTTTTTAAATTGCTTTTGTCTCATAGCAATATGTATCTCATTTTCTGGTTGAAAGCAAGTACTTATAAGAATTTTGAAAAATTAGTGTTATGAAAAATGTTCAGGCTTCAATCTTCAGCTAGTTACACATCCAGTACCTTACAATGAAACAACATGGCATGCTTTCAGTATATTAATTACCGGAACACTCTTACTTCCTGGTTTTTCTGTCCTTTTTGACCCTAAAAATCAACATGTACAGAAGAGTTCAGTTGGTACACACAAACCATTAATGCTGGGGTTTTTTTTTCCTCTTATGAATATTAAAAATGTTTACCTGAGGTCCTTTGTATACTTGTTTTCATTGCAAGCTATTGTGACCAGGCTGTTCACAGTTGGTCTGTTTCTAAATGACAACAAATCTTTGTCTTTTTTGGTAAGGCTTTTTTGTGTGACCTAACAGACAGTAACATGTTAGGATTCATTGTATTGAAAAGGTTTAATTTTTTCTTTACATCTTCCTCCTATGTATAACATACTTCCTTGCATTTACAGATGTTGATGAAGATTCCAGAGGATCTGTCTAATCAGTCTAATTTCAGCACTGAACACTGCGGACACAGAAAGAACTAGAAATCAACATAGCAAAAACAATTCACAGCAAAGACAGTATTCCTGAAACGATGCAGTGGTAATGGTCTTGAAATAAAATCTTGTGTATGGACACTAAAAAATCATTTAATACTGTAGTCACTGGGAAAGACTTGCTGAGCACTAGGCCTGGTGGTGGAAGCTGACACAAGTATATGAAAAAAGAAATTTTGTATATCTAACGATACTTACATGCAAGCTATATATACCTAAAACTTACAATTTTATCTGTGCAATATTTGGAACACATATAGCTCTGTGTATCCTTAGGCACCTCTCTAAGGACAGAAAGGGTAAGAAAGTTTTATCTGGAAGTGAGGTACCACTTATAGGTAGTTATTATAGAGCATTGCACATGTGTTAAAAGCAACCTTCTGATAAAGACTACTTCGACAATCTTGTCTGTTTTTTCCCCTGTCCTACACTGTCCTCTTCTACTGAACATATACCCTACTTTCAAAACTACCCACTGGCTATTCATCAGTAATTTGCTCTTTTTCAGAAGAGCAAAAAGTATTTTAAGTCCTATAATATATCTTCTGATAGAAATTCAAACAAAAGAAGTGCAAATAATTTTGTGGTACAAAGTTGTGCCTTGTGCTTGAGAGTTTATTAAAGACATTTCTCACAGGGACAGTTTCATGAAATAGCCATACTATTGTTCTTAAATCCAAACCCTGACCAATAAAAGATGAGTAAGTGTTACTGATATCCAAAGTCACCCTTTTCTCCTTTCTTTCCAGGAACCCCAAGAGATGTCTTAGAGACAAAATATACTATATTATTTCATTTTTACCACTCAGTAACTTTGAGATCAAGAAGGCAAAAGAAAGAAAATAATGTATCTCTTCTCCTCTAGTTCCATCACGCCCATCCTCCCACTGTTCCTGAAATAACAAAAATGCGCATGAATTTTTCACTTAAGCAACCAACCAAACAAACAGAAAAAAAAGGAACAAAAAGACCCTAAACACAGGAATTGACATTTGCAGTTAGATTTCCCATGTGTTTCCTAGGCAAAAACACAAACTGGGCACTGCAGCAGATATCTGCACACAGCTTAAATAAAAGTAACATTGACTTAACACTCACTGACATCTCTGCAAAACTCTCAAACTCTTCAATTATTGCAAGAGAAAACCCTAAAAAATATTGCATTCACACATTCAGACTGTCTAGACTAATACTGTGCCCTTTTCCCAACAAATCCTTGCACCCACGAAAAGAGAAATGATGGCAAAAGTTAGAAAAACATGTAATAAAAACATTGAAGAATTATTCGAAATCATAATTACGCAGTATTTTCAGAATTTTTGTTTAACCTTTAAACCTCTGTTACCTGGATATCCCATGTTACCTTGTCTTCCTTTTAGTCCTGGTGGTTCTCTCTGAGCATCCTCTCTGAGGGAGATGAAAAGAATGGCCACAGTCAGAAAGTTGAAAAAGATTGATTTTAACATGCATGTGGTACCAGGAAAAGCCAGCCCTATTCAACTCCAGATGCATCCTGCTTTTTTTTTTTTTTCCAATTTGAAGGAAAGTGGAAAACACTTAACTAGCCACCTATTAATCAAATGTTAACTATTAAAAAAAAAAAAGTGTTTTGAACAGTTATTAACCCTTAATAAATGGGCATGTTTGTGATGTCAGGAAGGTTGGGTATCTTATATTGATATACCACTATTTTCCATAAAAGGTTTTCATCTTGTTTTTTAAAGTAATACGTGGTGAAAATCTTTTTACAAAATATTGAGTGGTGACTTTTGTTCCACTAATTTTAGTGGGAGCAAGACTGTGCTCTGAGGTTTGATTTGTATAAACTTATTTTAGTTGAGAAGAATCCATTCCTATGAGTCTACTGATGACAGAATACTTGCTGCAACAAAACATTTATTTTGCAGGATTTTTAGTGTAATAATATCTAAAGATATGTGTATAAAAACACATATATGTGTATTCAAGTCATTAGGAAACAATTGTCAGTGCAAACTACTGCAATGCAGTATTTCTGGACATAAAGCTGCTAGCTCTTTTAAAACCTCAGCAAGGCTACAGCCAAGGACTTAACTTCCTCATGAGCTCAGGCTCTGCTGATCTAAGGACTCTGGAAGAGTCCCCTGCACTCCATTACAGATACTGGGGGTAATCTAGGCACAGCTGAGATAGGGAGGCAGGAACAGAACAGGGATAAGATAATTGCAACATGGTCTTCAACTACTAGAACATCTTTTTTTTTTTTTTTTTTGCCAGTGCTGGCAGTTCTGACTTTCAATTTCAATTTTAGCAATTACAGATTTGGCTCTTGAAGGCCCTTCAGACGTGCCCTTTCCTGGGGCTGTGGCTGCTAGCACTGCCTTGCCTTGGGAATTCTGTGGCAACTCAGAGATTTCTTGTCACAGAAAGTGTAAAGATAAGAGAATCTCAGAACTTAAAGCTGTGGACTAAATTAGACAAGAAAACTAATTAAAGAAGAGAAATTACATGGTATTTCCCGCTTAGATCCCACTAGAGAACATTGTCCTTCACAACTCTCTTACAGTAAACCCTTGACCTCCCTTACTGTAGATCGCAGTTAATTGGTTTTTCCTGTGTTCTCAGCTATTTCTACAGGTTAGCAATAAATATCTGGCAAGGTGTAACACACAGCTTCCTCCTAACAAATGTTTTAATTTGAAGAAGGCATCAAGCAGTCATTTTGACAATCAAATACCATATTTCTCAGATGAAACTGATATGATCTTCCATTAGGCACACTTAAGAGCTAACAATAAGATTTTTATTTTTCTTATTTATTTACTTTGTTTTTTTCAAAAAGCAGAAATGGGATTTGGAAGTAAAAAGGTTTTCCCTAAGATCTTAAAATCTGCAGACAGGCATCCCTGGAACATGAAACATGCAGTCACCCAGAAAGAAAGCAATCCGGGCAGAAATGGGTCATACAAAATGCTTCACTACACTACTTGACTCAGGAAACAGTGGATGTACATGGCACAGGTGTCTATCATCCAGAAGGTGCATTCATGTTTAATGTGAGTTGGACTTATGCCAGCTGCCTCTGAAATAATTTGGATCTTTTTTTTTTGCTTCATGTGAGAGACACAGTGATGTTTACCTGCTAATAGGCTGTCCTGCAGAGTTCTTGGAGAGGAACACTGCTATGAGGCTAAAAAATAATTGCCCCAGAGGTTCAGAGACTGTTTGGAAACTTCCTTCTCTCTTCTTTCATCTCCTGAAAAAGGTCAGGTCCCAAGAGCAGAAGACATACCATGCAGAAAAGAGCACAAAGACCACTCCGTGAAGGTAAAACAGTCAGGGAACATTGACCTTGACAAAACAAATGTTATACCAATGAGCAGAAGGTGTCACCTAGATGAGCTCGTATCTGCAGAGAAATCTCCTTTGATGAAATACCCCAGAGTGGTGTTACTCTGATAAATCAGTTTCTTGGCTTATGAAAACTCTTGGATTTGTCATTGATGGACAGCCTGACACAACATTAAAAACGGCTTCAGGCGCTTGGACAGTTCCTTCATCTGACAGGCCTGACAGAGATCTGGACTATAACTATCCAGGCATGAAATGATCAGCTGTTACAAAACTCTGTCAAAGACTGCTACCAGAATTCCACAGTAACTCAAGCTTTGCTCAGGGATTTGGCCTAGTTGAGGGGAAGAGGTGAGACAGGCAAGAATGGCTGATGATAACTATAACATAATACGTCTACAGAAATGTAGTTTTATGTAGGGCTGTAAAAAGGGCACAGAGAATCTATTTGGTTTAGAAATAGACCATAAATTTGAACATCTAGAAAGCTGGTCCCTTGGAGAGAAGAGTTCATGTAGGAGCAGATTTGCTGGCAGGACTGGTGACTCTGTAGGTATCCCATGCTGGAGCAGCCTCTTTCCAAAGGACTGTGCCCTATGGGAGGGACCCCACACTGGAGCAGGCAAAGGGTATGAAGAGTGGCTTTGGTGGTCACCTGGTATCCAGCCACGGTCAACCCATTGTCTATAAGGGTGGAGCATGTGCTGGTGTTTGTTGGCTGGAGTAAAGCTGATTTTCTTCACAGTAGCTGGTATGGAGGTCTGTTTGGGGTTTGTGATAAAAACAGTACTGATAATTCAGGGATGTTTTGGTTATTGCAGAGCAGTGCTTGCATAGAGTCAAGGCCTTTTCTGTTTCTCACCCCACCACACCATCACGAAAGCTGGAGAGGCACAACAAGTTGGGAGGGGACACAGCTGGGACAGCCAATCCCCACTGATCCAAGGGATATTCCATACCACATGGCAACATGCTCAGCATCCAAAGCTGGGGAAGAACAAAAAGGGAGACATTCAGAGTGATGGCATTAATCTTCCCAAGCAACCATTACAC
Organism: Pachycephala philippinensis; assembly: GCA_013397055.1. Taxonomy (NCBI): domain Eukaryota; kingdom Metazoa; phylum Chordata; class Aves; order Passeriformes; genus Pachycephala; species Pachycephala philippinensis. The sequence goes on along the minus strand of VWZT01003234.1, from coordinate 480,340 downwards.
ATGAGGTAGTTCTGCCTTCCTGAGGATGGCTGAACACCTGCCTGCCCATGAGAAGTGGTGAATGAATTCCTTGTTTTGCTTTCCTTGCGTGCATGGCTTTTGCTTTACTTATTAAACTGTCTTTGTCCCAACCCTTGAGTTTTCTCCCTTTTACATTCCCAGTTCTCTTCCTTGACTGCGTGGGGCTTAGTCGCTAGCTGGGGTTAAACCATGGCAGTCCTTTCTAGCTGCTGGGGCTAGTGTAGAATGGGTTTGCCTTTGCCTAAGGTAGGAATAACCCAGACAGTTTTCCTCAGCACATTTTTAATATGCACTACAGGAATTCTATCCCCTTCTACAGTATGTAAATTTTTGACTGGTCAGGGTCAGTCTGATTGGCAGATTCCCTAGTGCTCACTAACCAGGTGGCCTTCACCAAATGCTAAATGCCAGTATTTGAAGGTCTCACCACCCATTGCTGTCCATGTAGTCTTTAACAGTCCATTACTTGTTCGATCTTTCCAGAGGTTGGTGCATGATAGGGAATGTGATATACCCACTCAAATGTCATGTTCTTTGCCCAGGTATCTATGAGATCGTTTTGGAAATGAGTTCCATGGATTCATTTCTTTCTGGAGTACTGTGTTACCCTAAGATTTGCTTTTCAAGGCCCAGGATAGTGTTCTGGGCAGTGGCATGGGGCACAGGGTATGTTTCCAGCCAACTGGTGGTTGTTTCTACCATTGTAAGCACATGGCACTTGCTGTCATGGGTTTGGGGGAGTGTGACATAGTCAATCTGCCAGGCCTCCACATACTTATATTTCAGTCATTGTCCTCTGTACCAAAGAGGTTTTGACAGCCTGGCTTGCTTAATTGCAGTGCATTTTTCACATCCATGGATAACGTCTATGGTTAAGTCCACTCCTCAATCACAAACCCACCTATATATTGCATCTCTTCCTTGATGTCCCAAGGTGTCATGGCCCCACTGAGACAGAAATAATTCATGCTTATGTTGCCAATCCAAATCCACCTGAGCCACTTCAGTCTTGGCAGCTGCTGGTTGTTCTTACATTTTTCAGTGGCCCGACTCTTGGGTACACGAGCATCTATATGATGTATCTGCAAAACCAGATTCTCCACCCAGGCAGCAATATTTTGCCACAATATGGCAGCCCAGATGGGCTTAGCCCTATGGTGCCAGTTATTTTGGCTCTATTGCTGCAGCCAGGCCCATAGGGCACTTGCCAGCATCCAGGAATCAGTATAAAGTATTGACCACTTTTTCTATTCAATGGAGTCTAAAGCCAGCCGGACAGCTTTGACCTCTGAAAATTGACTCGATTCACCTTCGCCTTCAGCAGTTTCTGTGACTTGTAGTAGGGGACTCCATGCAGTGGCTTTCCATATCTGATACCTTCCCACAGGATGGCAGGTTCCATCAGTAAAGAAGGAATATTGCTTCTTGTATTCTGCTAACTTATTATATAGTGGGGCCTTTCCAGCATGTGTTACCCCTTCGTCAGGTGACATTCCAAAATCTTTGCCTTCTGGCAAGCCCATGATCACTTCCAAAATTCCTGGATGACTGGGGTTTCTTATTTGAACTCATTATGTGATCAATGTGACCCACTTACTCCTTGTAGCATTAGCTGTATGTGCCGAGGAAAGCCTCCCTTAGAACATCCAATCCAACATGGGTAATCAGGGTGCCAGGAGAAGCACCTAAAAATCTGGATCTCCTGTGCAGGTCCCTTCACTCTACTTTGTTTTATGGCAAAACTGGATTTCAAAAGGATTTGGACTATTTTCTTCCCTTTCTCAAAAACTTTTTCTGCTGTATTGCCCCACACAATGGTATCATCAATGTACTGCAGGTGTTCTGGAGCTTCACCCTGCTCCAGTGCAGTCTGGGTCAGCCCATGGCAGTAGGACTTTTTTTCCACCCCCGGAGCAGTTGATTTCAGGTATACAATAATCCCTCCAAGAGAAAGCAAAGTGCCAAGTGCCACCAAAGGGAGTGAGAAAAAGGCATTAGCAGTGTAAATTGTGGCACAGCACTTGGCTGCCTTTGACCGCAGTTCATATGGAAGTTCAGCATGTCTGGCCCACTGGCACTGAGCAGTGGCATGATTTCATTCAAGCCACAGTAGTCTGCTGTCAGTCTCCATCCTCCATTAAGCTTTCTCACTGGATACATGGGGCTGTCAAAGGGTGAGCAGGTCCTGCTGATCACTCCTGGGCTCTTCAGTCAACGAATCAGTTTACAGGTGGAAATCACGGTGTCCTAGTTGATGCAGTATTGCCTCCGGTGCACCGCTGCGGTAGTGATTGGCACCTATTGCTCTCCAGCCTTCAGCAGCACAACACACGGGCTGTCCAAGAGACCAGGTAAGGCAGACAGCTGTTTCATTTCCTCTGTCTCCAGGACAGCTATACTGAAAGCTCACCAATACCCTCTTGGGTCCTTGAAAGACCCTCTCCTGAGACAGTCTGTGCTGAGGATGTATGGACCCTCTGAGCTAGTCACAATGGGATGCTTTTACCACTCATTCCCAGTCAGGGTAATCTCAGACTTCAACAGAGTCAGCTGCTGGGATCCTCCTGTCACTCCAGGAGTACAAATGGCTTATGCTACTGCATAGCTTGATGGCATTAGGGCACACTGTGCACCAGTGTCTACTAAAGCCTTGTACTCCTGTGGGGCTGGTATGTCAGGCCATCAAGCCCACACAGTCCAGCAAACCCAGTTATCCCTCTCCTCTACCCGGCTGGAGGTGGGGCCCCTCTAATACTGATCATAAAATTCCGTGCTAGCTTCTTCTACAAGTGAACAAGAACTTCTTTCCATAGAGTCAGTAGTATAACCAGCCCTTCCATTCTGCTAGGAAGGGCTCACTGTTGTGCACGTGATTCCTCTGAATCAGAGCAAAACCCTTATTTTTAAAGGGAAATTTAAAATTTTGTTTAAGGAAAGCTGGCACATATTGTTTTATATCCAGTGACATCCATCTTCATGTATGGAATATATGTCATTATTTCACTTTATTTCTTCAGTAAGAAACATTTTCTGGGTAATTTTTACAGCTTTTCTTCCAGTTTAATCTTTTTTCTTTTTTCCAAGGGAGCATATAGAAAGATGCTGCTAGATCTATTCTTGTATCTTGTAAGCAAATCCAGAGAAGAACAAAATTCCAGGTGAGTACAGCCACCTCTGCAGAATGGCCTATGGTGACAAAGTTAAATGCACCGTGACTTCTACAGCCATAAAGTGGGCAACAACAGTTTGGGTAAGTCATCAGAGTATGAAAGTTCAGCTAAGTCCTACCCTTCTGCAGGGCACTGCATTTACTATCCTCAATCAGATGTCCTCAGGATCTTTTCTTTCACTCAAAAGCAACCATGAAAATCTAACATTCTAAAATAAAAGCACTTGTCTAACATCTGGTATCAAGGAAAGGGGACCAATGCTTATTTACCAATGGGAAGCCACACCATGAGAATATGCTTACACCTGTTTCAAGAACTAAGAGCAGAAGTAAAACATTTGAGAATGATTGATTTTATTCACATGTTGGATTATTCAGAAAAAAACCAAACAAACAAACAAAAAAAAGCCAAGAATGACTCTATGGTAATAAATCTTTTCAATCCTTTAAGTGAATTAAGTTCTAGGAATTCTGTCATTTGAGATCTAAATGCTTTCTGGTATTTTCTATAAGCATGATAAATGTAAGCAAACACATCAAAACATTTTGATGTTAGTGTCTTGCATCCGATATTAGTTTGTGTAAATCTCTGAGGCACTGCTTTATTTTATGCAGTATATTCAGACAGTGCACATTTTGGTATTTATGGAAGAAAGTCAAGTTTCAATACTTTTATGCCTTTTAAACAATGCACTGTTGGCTAACAAGAGTTTCTCAATACTCAACATGTTAGATCAATGGAGAAATAGCCTAAATTTTATTTTCACAATTACGTTACCAGAGAATAACTTTATAATCAAGTATTTCTTTCAACTGAAATATGGGAGCCAAGTGGTTATGTAAAGCTTCCTCTTTGAATGCCTTTTCCACATCAACCTGATAGTCTAACTGACGAATTAAAGTAATTTAAGTGTCTCTGCACTAGGAAGACCCTATACACAAGAATCCACATTCTTCTTGTGTTTCAAATCTATTTTTATTGCCTCCACAGCCCCCATACCAGAACTGACCACATATTTTCTGCTCTTTGTCGTAGTACCACTTCAAAATGTAATTCTGACATTCTCCGCTATCTTGAATAAGGTCACATGCATCTGGAAAAGGGAAATAAAAGACAAATTTAATAAAAGAGAAGTCCACCCTTCTCAGCATCATAAATTCATGGGAAAGTAATGTTCAGTGCAAACTGTCAGACAAAAGTAGCCAGTGTTCAAGGTCTTACAAAGATTCACTAAGTATTCATCTATAACCCCACAGCACCAGCGTGAAGACCCTCTTTTTATGATTGCTTTACCCAGAAAGAATGTCTGAAACAAGATTTTCATTGCCATAAACAGAAGGAATGCTAAAAGGTGTTTAGTTTTCTAACATAAAATTTTTATTAAAATGATTCTAAAATAACTATACCTGGTCCATAGGGACTAGGAGAATAAACTTTTTAATAATTCCCCTCTTCTTTATTCCAACTTCTTATACTGGTATCCATCAATAAAATTCCATAAATTAATATAGATAGGTTGTTAAACTATCCATGGTAGTCTCTTAGCCAAATCCAAGAGTATTACAGATTCAAATTGCATAAATTAGCAAAGTAGGTGAGAGAAGCATACTTGGTAGCAATCTGGTATTCAGTAAGAACAGATCAAATCATCTTTCACCAATGTAAATTCAGAGTTACTTGAAAGAAGACAGGCAGCTCTAGACTTTGGTGTCGGTACAACATTAAAGAGGAAGAACTGAGAAATAAAGAAATATACCAATACAACTTAAAGATTTAAAATGACATAACCTTCTCCTAATCAACTGAAAAGCAAAAATCTCAGGCAAGAGACGAGCACAAAGTACATTTCTCAAAAGGCAAGTTCTGGGACAAGGCTACATGTTTTTAGAAGTAAACTGTTGGGTCACTAAATAAAACACAGGATTGGGGAAGGCAATTCATACATCTCATAGGTTACTTAGGTCATTTCTCATGTAAATGAAGTGACCGTGACTACTTCCTCAAAGGGAATATTTTATTTTATTTATATATTTATTTATATCTTCCTGTTACTGATCCTCTCTCATCGTGAATGAGGCTACCAGACATTTCCAGAACCATTCTTGAGTAGAGATGGATGGAAAAACAAAGGAATAACAGCTGTAGAAATGAGCTACCACACCCAAAACTGTCCAGACACTTTTTCATTTATTTTCACATAAATTCTCTCTAACTGTAGTTTAAACAATAAAAACACTCAACAGTGTTAAAGGAACGTCAGTGACAAATAATTGCACAATCAGCTTCCCATACCTTTATCTAAGGGCAAATCTGCAATGAAAAATGCATCATTAGAAAGCAAAGTTAAAAACATGAAGAATATATATTTTGATACATCTGCTGATGGATCCTGTTCTTCCTACAGGAACAGACTGTAGCAGAGATATATTTAGTTCCTCCATGTTGAGCTAAATTAGCAGCAGGAGTAACTCACTAATTACAGTGCAACTTGGGGATTTTAAAATATCAACTATTTTAGGAAGGGGGATTAGAACTTTATATGATATTACTACAAAAAGTTATAAATCAAAACTGAAGTTATAATGACACCTGAAATTCAGTCTTTAACTACTATATAGATTTGGACTGAGTACTAACATATGGTGACTAAAAGCTTTGGAAAAATGTAATTGGGAATTCTTCATTTTGTAAAAATATTCAACTGAGTCCTTCACAATTTAGCCTTTTAACTGAATTAAAAAAGACTTTCATATTCTAGAATCATACCATAATCATTACAGGCACCTCTAGTTTCTACTGTTGTCTCTAAGTTTTTCTTGTTCTTCTCCTGAGCTTTTCCACACTCTTGAGGCTTTTCCCTTTTAGCATCTTCCTCTGTGAAATATTGATTCTCCTCATAATCATCTCTCATTTCTGGCATTGTGTATACAGGTTCTTTGGCTTTCTCTTCCATACTCTTCATTACTCTACTTTCATTTTTTTCCACGTCTTCTAAAACTTGACTGGAACCAGTTTCAGCCATTCCAGGAAAAGGTATCCTTCCAGGGAGAGGAGGGGAAAAAAAATATTTAAGCACCAATATGACCTTGAAAAATGCATCTGGTTCATTCCTTCTGAAAAACATGAAAACAATTTTGACCCTGATCCCATTTCTACTATAACTACTTTGAAAGTAACTACTAACCCAAAGGGAGAAATCTTATGTTCAGAGGTACACACTCAAAAAGTTAAATAGGCGATTTCCAACCTTTCAGTCACAGAGTCTTCTGGTTGTATGTCTCCCCGATCCAAGTTTTCACACTCTTCTTGAAGTTCAGGTGAAGGATAACTGTTCATTTCTTCTGTGAGAAAGCACAGGTAACATGGGTGAGTTTTAGTCCTTGAAACCACAGTATGGCTAATAAAAAACACTACAGGGCTGTTTTTGTGAACTGGCATTTGCATCTTTCATTAAGTAACAGAATATCCACAGTGACTGACACCATGTCCAGAAAAATGAAAATTACTATAGAGATCAGCTAGATGAGAATGACTCCTGAACCCATCTTTTGTACTTTTGTTTTGCTCTGTAATACGCTATTTATCCTTCTGTAGAAAATTTGACATCTCCAAGCATATGCTTCTGATGAGGATTTTAAATAAGTGGCAATTTCCTTTTTGATATTCTCTTGTTTCCATGTCAAAGCATCTAAGACCTGCTAATTTGCATGAATGTGTCTTGAAAAGTGAGTCCTCTCTCTGCTGTGTATAGAGGTTAAGGTCAATTGTGCTGAATATTTATCCTGTACCTCTCCCAAAGCCTAAATAGGCATAAACAGCTCAGTAAATCTGGACTTGCCGATGGTCTGAGGAGAAATGTGGCCCTAAATCAGGAATATGATGGTGTTCTCTCAGCTGAAGGGCGGTCCCTCTTTAGTGAAAGTGGAGTCCACAAAGCCACACATTAAATAAAACCTTAAGGGAAAAAGACTACTTAAAACTAGAATAGAAGGCTGTTCTGTCATTACTGGCACTTTCATTAATGTCCGGCATCTAAGACAAACTAATCATGAAAGACAAGCAGCTAAGTATGACCAGGAACTGAACGATAACACATACATACTGACTACCTTTTTCTACTCAGCATTTGTCTTTCGTTCCATAACTTAAGCAAATGCCACTGTGTGATACTTACGTTGTAGAAGATTTAGGAATGCCCGGCTAAACTTCTGAGCATACACCATCTCTGGTGTGGAAACCCTGCCCACTGTCAGTAAGTGCTGGTCTGTGGGGGAGCTTGACAGCTCCATCAGCTGATTGTCACTCACATCGCTGCCAAGAGCAAGAGTGAACAAGGTGAATCCTTGGCACTTGGCTCCAAGAGAAATCTCTCTCAGCCTTTCTCTGTCCCACGTGCTTGTTTTGCTTCCAACTATTGTAAATATGACCCTGTGTTTTCTTTGTCTGGGGGCTTTAAAGAACACGTTTTCAACAGTCCACTGCAGAGCAGAAGCAATGGCTGATGGCCCTTCCAGTTGGTGAACAGACTCTTGGATGTGTTTCTTCATCAAATCTTTATTGCTGTATGTGACTAGATCAAACTCCAAGGCCACAGGTGTCTGGTTTCTGTCAGGCAGGAAGCCCCTGGGAGCCTGCTGTACCAGTGCCACTCTGATGCCTCCATATGATTCGTTTGGCTGTGAGGAAACGACAAACTGATCCAACATGTTGCTCACGAAGTCTTTGGCTCTCTGAAACTCTTCCCTGCTAATGCTGCGAGAGCTGTCCATGATGTAAGTGATATCCATATCCATCTGAACCAGGGGAGAAAAAGGCACCTCACAGTTGCTTCTTGGATTGCATTTATCTGGAGAGGAAGAGCCAATAGGCAGTGAACTATTTAGCAATACAACAAAAGCAATGATTTATAAAAAAATTCACACAGTCCTGTAGATATGTATAAGGTTTGAGTGACTAGGTTTTGGTAGTGAGGTGGCTACAGCCAGAGGTGGCTTCTGTAAGAAGCTGATGGAAGCTTCCTCCATGTCCAGCAGAGCCAATTCCAGCCAGCTCCAAGAGAGACATGCCACTGGCCAAGGCCAATTAGAAATGGTGGAAACATCTCTGTGATAACATATTTAAGAACAAGAAGAAGAAAAAAAGTTATTGTGCAGATTTAATTGTGGCCAGAGAAAAGCAGAGTGGAAATATGTGACAGGAACATCTCTGCAGACACTAAGGTTAGTGGAAAGGATGGGGAGGAGGTGCTCCAAGTACCAGAGCAGAGATACCCTGCAGCCTGTCGTGAAGACCACGGTGAGGCAGCTGTACCTCTGCAGCCCGTGGAGATCCATGGGAATGCAGAGATCCATCTGCAGTCTGCGGCTGAACCCCATGCCAGAGCAGGTGGATGCCTGAGAGGAGGCTGTGAACCTGTGGGAAGCCCATGCTGGAACAGGCTCCTGGCAGGGACCTGCAGACCCATGGAGAGAGGAGCCCAGGCTGGAGCAGCTTTCCTGGCCAGACTTGTGACCCTGTGCCTGGAGGACTGCACCCCATGAAAGAGTGACCCATGCTGCAGCAGTTTGGGGAGGACTGTTGCCCATGCAATGAACTCACATTGCAGCAGTTTGCAGAAAACTCTTACTCATGGGATGGACTCCCATCTCCCGCTGGAGAAGTTCATGAAGAACCATCTCCCATGGGAGGGAGCCCACACTCTCCCAGAGTAGTGGCAGAAACAATGTGTGATGAACTGACCATAACCCCCATTCCCCATCTCCATGCGCCGCTCGTGGGGAGAAAGTAGACCTGGGAAGGAGGAAGGGGTGGGGGGAAGGTGCTTTTAAGGTCTAATTTTACTTTCCATTATCCTGCTCTGATTTTGTTAGTAATAAATTCAATTAATATTTCTAATTAGAGTTTGTTTTGCCCATGGCAGTATTTGATGAGTGATCTCTCTCTGTCCTTATCTCAACTCATCAACCCTTCATTGTATTTTCTATCCCCTGCCCAGCTGTGGAGGGGAGTGATAGAGGGGCTTTGGTGAGTGCCTGGCATCCAGACAGGGCCAAACCACTAAAAAATCTTTTTTATTTTTCTTAAACTTTGATTCAGAAAAACCAAACAACCGAAAACAAAAACAAAAAAAACCCCCACCAACCAACAATATGGGAGCTTGAAATCTTTTTGTTCTAGTAAGGAATGACAGATGAATCTTGATGAAGAAGTTTTTGAGACACCATGGAAATTATTCATGCATGAGAGCAGAAAAACATTCATGAGGTAAAATTTCATAGATAACAGTTCCCTGGAGAAATTTTTTTCTGTTCAAATCTAAACATTGTAAAGGACACAGAATCAAACTCTATTTTTTCATCTCAGGTATTGTTCAACATTTTGACATATTTTTTAGTAGCTTTAGTAGCTTCTCCCCCTCTCACAGTGTAGAATTTACAGCAAATGAACCTGGTTTTCCAAAATCATAGTGCTATTTTAAGTGCATTTCTGCAAAAAGGAAATGTTAAACACAGTAATTCATTTCATATGGCTGAGACAGAAATTAATTAAACAGCTTTTGTGGTTTTGAGATTCTAATTCTTACCATCCACTGAAGAGGAAGTTAAAATTATAACTCCTCAGAAGTGGTATTCTGTAACCACGAAATGATCTGTCACAGAGGGCAAGAAGGCCCAGTTGCAGAAGGGGTTCAACTGGCTGGAAGCTGGAACGTCAGAGACAGAAAAGGAAGTAAAGTTTCCACTGTAAAGGAGTGAAGTTTCTCTTGGAGATGATAAGAAACAGTCACAGCACTGTCTTGTAGCCATCCTGCTATGGGAACACACAGACACCCTTATGGGTCGCAGAGCTGGGCTGAGTTGCTCCATACAACCAACCATACTGTTCTTAACACATCTCTGCAAACTCCTTGTAGAACCATTTATGGCAGTAGGATTCTGACCAATGCGTTGTTCATTAATATTCTTCTTCTATATCTCAGCACAGACGTGTTTAAGGTATACCATAAAAATTCCCCACCACCACTTTGCAAAATAAAAGCTATAGAATTTGTTATTGAAATGGTAAATAGACCAATACAATGGATGCAGTTAGTAAAATGTCTTACCAAAGCAAAGTGTACAATATGTGATGTCCTCCAAATTTTCATCCTGTTGTCCTTCCCAAACAAATAATTGAAATCTTCTAGTGTCATCAATCTGTGTTTTAAAGCAGACACAAAAGTAACATTAGAAGACAGGCAAAATGTATTAAGACTTTTTGTTTTTTCTCTTTTTTTCCTGCCAGTGAAGGATTATCACTTTCTCTTTTCTCAAAGGGGTGCTATTTTTCTACAGAGAAAAGGGCAGGATATCTTAGCTCTTTCTCGGACAAAGGGGGAAGATGATTTCTTGGGAGAGAAAATTCTAGCATTAGAAAGTTCTAGCATGAGAACAACCAATGTGTTTCCTGTGATCATCTGAAGAAAGGCAATCTTTCACAGTAGATTTGACCACAGAATTGCTTGAGGAACTCTGAAGAAGCTCCAGCAGGCTACAATTTCATTGACCACCACCCAACCCCATCCAAACGTGATCCAATGGAAAAGTATTTCCTTGTGGACTAAGACTAATAAAAACAGCTCTAAAATATAGTATTACAGGAAATGAACATATATTGGTAAGATACAAAGGTGAGCAAAGAAATAATTACTTCTTTGCATTAAACTTCAGCTTTTTGTGTTATACACAATACAATTAAATTCTGATTAACATCTGTAAAGAATGTTATAGATAGAACTCTTCAAAGGAATTAGAATTGGCAATGACTGTGTGAGTGATCTCTAAACTGAAGCAAAGTAAAGCTAGTAAGTATCTGTGGCTACAGACTTGTAGGATCATAAAGATTACACCATCTCTCAACTGCAAGGGCAGAAGTACATCTGGAAGAAAAAGGGAAATTGTATTTACTTGGGGGTGGTGGTAAGGCTGATTGCCTTGCCGTCATTGCAAACTTAAAGGAGTTCTGGGCAGAGATTTTTCTGCTTTTCCCCCTGCTAAGCAGCTCTTTTAAAGTTTTCTACTCTGAAGGCTGATTTATGTAAAGTCACCAGATGTCGTCACATGCATTCAGAGTTGTAATCTGCTTATACTAAGTAAAGAAAATACTGATTCTTGCTCCTGATTATCCTGTGGAGCAACCCAGGCAATAAACTATAAGCTTCCTTCTCATATGTCAGCAGAAATTTTATATTCTGCTAAATTATCATTCAGCCAGAAAAATACAAGAATCAACTAACAAATATGAGGCTGCATGAGAATAAATATAATACCAATAATAAAGGGCTGACTTGGATGCTGCTAGATCTGAGCTTAGAGTCCAAGTTTTGCACTTTCTATCATGTACAAGTGAACGTATTTCCTTTCAGAAGAACAATTTTGAGGAAATAACACCCGGAAATAATTTTATTTAAATTTATTAAAATTGAGCACAGATGATATTAAACAAATTGAAAAGACAGAGAACATAGAATCTATATTATGAAACCTCAAATAAATTCAGAATTGCCTTCCCTTTGTACCTTGTAAAATGGACTGTTTATTTTTGTTTGCTATCTTTCATATGAAGACATATTTTAAAACAAAATTTCATCGTTTTCTCCTGTACTAATGGCAATAAAGATATCAAGAGGGGCTTTGCTAACTTAATTTTATTTTGAAAAAAACTAGTGTGCTTGAAGCCTTCTACTAATTTTTCTAGAAATTAGGGCCAGAGTTTGTTAGTTAGATAGTTATTACATGTCACAACTTCAGAAGTATAATGGCATAGGTAAATAAGTGAAATTACCACAGCATTTTGAAAATTCTTTGATTTGCCCTAAAAGCACAAATGATTAATAATTCCTGTGCAGAAAGAGGTCAGATGGTGATCATTATAGTCAAGTGAATCACTGTTTCTTTGTTAAAATAGTAGCATCTAATGTATACCTTTTTAATAAGGGATTGGACAGTTCCTGTATAACTTAGTGGCTTGAGAACAGGATTCACTCAAATCCTAGCAGATACTCAGCAAATGGGTGACTGACTCAGCTTTCAATAGGCCATCTACTTACAGAGAAGGCACGTCTGACATTTGGCACTTCACTGAAGGCAATAACCACTGGAGTGATATCCAAGGCACTCAACTCAAGCACAGCCGTGCTGATGGCAACACCATCCTGCGATGGACCATTGGCAAAAAATAGGGCAACTTTTCTTGTGAGGATGCCCTGCCGAACACGTTTGAAGACATTTCTTGCAACAAATCTCATGGCCGCCCCAATATTTCGTTTTCCAGTGGATCTCTCCAGAGGGATTGTCTGGACTGCTTGTAACAGCAAGTTGCTTTTTTGGAATTCTGAGAATCGGATGAGGTAGTGCATGTTGGTATTGAAAGAAACAACAGAGACACGAGCGCCCGTTGGGCAATTGCTTTCACTGATCTTAATAGTCTTCAGTAATAACATAACAATGTTCCTCATTCTTTCAAATGCAGCTGGCGTAACGTCGTCAGACATATCCAAGGCAAATACCACTTCAGTTGGATAAGCTGGACATGTGTCTGTATATCGAAGCAGAAAAGTTGTGTGAGAACCTTTCCACAACTCAAACATTGTTAGTTTTTTCTTCAAGTCTATAAAAGAACGAATGTGCAGAGACCAGATGGGCTTACCTGATGAGCATGCTGGAAGGAAGAGAGGGAGAGCAATTAAATTATTTTGGACTCCTATGCATTAAAATAGTGACATATTCACTTGCTTTCAATAAAGAGCCTGACTAAAAGTTCAGACAACTGACAGAGTCTGTCAGTGCAAGACTATGTTCCTCTTTTACAATCAATTACTCAAAACAGTGCAATTTTACTGGATAAGAATTTTTAAATTGTCCTGGGTTCTGCTTAGCACACATCTGAGAATGAACATACGTAATCTGGAGCTGATAGCTGATATACAAATACTGTCTTCTCTCAGAGAACTCCCCAAAGGGTGTTGGCACAATGTCGAAGATTGATTTAAGCTTTAATGAGGAAAATAGATATTTGTTAGTGTTTTTGTAATAAACACATAGGAAAAATGAGCAAAAAGCTTAAGTCTGCTTCATACGCCTGCTCAAACTCCCTCACAATTAACAACTACCAGTCAAACTGAACCCAGATACAAACTACCAGTTTGTAGGGTTTTCAATGAAGGTTATTCCATTTAAGAAGAGTGACTAGGTGTAATCAGAGGTAAAAGAAGATGTTCCCCACTTACGGCAGTTTTTTCGGGTAAAATTCACAAGTTCACAAGGCTGCAGGTTCAAAATAAAAATGGAATTAATGGCAAATCCCAGACCATCCCAGACTGGGAATCTTACTATTGGTTTGAGCTGAAGGTTGTATCCCAGCTCCTAAAATAACTTTCATTACAGTAAAACCAGAATTACAGAGTACAGTTCCTTTTTATAAGAGATAGTACAGGGACTCTCTCCTCTTGCTGCAGAAACTAGGCACATTTTTTTTGACATATTCTGTTGGCATATAATGATGTTCTGAAGTATTAAGAAATCACTTATCTATTCTTCATTTTGTGTAATAAACTGATCTAGGATGTCACCAGTCAATGGCACTTTCATAAACAATGGGCATTCCAATAGTGACTCACACAGGAAGAGAGAGGTCCATGAAGGAGGAGAGGATGCCCTCTGGACATAGAACACACCTGCAACAGTATTGCCTGCAGGTAGTCATCCATGCATGGATTAATGAAGCCTTTACTCAGAAGTGTTCATTTTACATGGGATTAGGATTGTGAAGAAATCCTGCACTTCTATTCCCAGTGAAAATAACTGTTGCTGAAGAAATGCCTTCCTTTACAAGAGGGGAAAAAGTAACCCTAACATGAGCTGGTGTGTAAACTGATATGGGTGAAGAAACAGATAAATGAATATTGATGGTCCAACAGGTTGTAAAAGCTTGGAGATGGTGTTAATCCATATGCATAACTGTTTCTCATTCCTTGGTTGCTTGCAGAATGGAAGAACCCACTGCACACTCTTACAAGCACATGGAAAAGATACTGTTTTATGTTTGAGCTAATTGTGCTCATTGTTGTCAGTGATTATAAATGGAAGACTAAACCAGATAATTCCATGCAGTATCGTTAGCTGTAAGGTGATTACTTACTTCCATTAAAATGGTGCCCACTGGTCCCTTGGCACCCTGAAACAAATTAAACACAGGTCCAAAAAATCAGACCCTGATAATGCATTTCCATCTACAACTCTGTAGCCCAAAGAAAATGCAGGCAAACAGTGTTTCCCAACAACCATTTATGAATTTGAAATATGAGGAGACAGCAGTTCCCAGCATAGATTTCTGTGGACCTGCTCAGAGTTGCAGGCTACTTGTCAGATTCATTTCTCAGTCCATTTTCCTTAATGGTTTTTAAATGTTCAATACTTGTTGCCCTTGAGGAGCAGTATAATTCAGAATTGGGTTCCTTTATAAACAGCAGTTTCTGTGCTATGGTTCTGTTATTTGCACTTCACATACTTTCCAACATCTGGTGTGTGACAAGCTTTCCCTCTCCTCTTGTACAGTACAATCCCCACATTTCTACCTTGGAAGATCCTGCAGACCATACACATATCATGACAGCTTTGCCTACTCTGCAACCTTCTCCTTGGGAGCTGTGGAAAAGTGACAGCACTCCAAGCATCTTCTTTTCAAAATAAAAGTATTGTTTAATCTTCATAACAGGAATAAAATACAGGGAAAATAGCTAATTTTCAAGGGAGCTTGAGACTATTCATCATGTGTGCATTTCAGATGCCGAAGAAGACTACTGAAAATTTTCACTTATTCCCAGGGAGCTGCAGTGAGATACACCAGACAGTTTGAACTCCACATTGCACTTCTTTTCCTTACCCTCTCTCTACCATACCACTACAGTTCACCAAAATTATATTATTCCTTACATCTCCAAATTACAGCCCTGTCTCCATATTTGTTCTTTCCCCTTCTAATTAACCTTCCATTCCTCCATCTCCTGCCTGAGCTACCTTCCTCACCTCCTCTGCTGTCTTGCTGCTAGCACCATCACATTCCATGCTTTTTTCTTCTTATGTTTCCCAGAAGATCCATGTTCTCTTTTGGTACTGTTCAGCAAGAATTAATTGTGAATCGCCTGAGTCCTAATGAATGCTACTTGCGGCAGCTCAGTGGTGGTGGCTGAGCTGTGCAGACTTGACACACATGGATAATCAAATCACCAAGGATGGGTAAAGCAAGCCTGTCTTGGCTGGCCCTGCCTACTACCTGTACCTCTTCCTGCATTCCCATCTCCTCACTTCCTACAGGGTTCCCACTTTCTCATTTTACTGATTCACTGCTACTGCAATAATCCCACCAAGCCCATACATCCCAAGCTCTATTGTCATTTCTAGACTTGAAGAGGAGGTCATGAACTCGAAATATCTCTGAAGACTTCTTGTACCATGGACTGGCAAGGCCTACAGCTGTGGCTCATCGATTCACAAGATCTGTCCATCTGTAAATTTTGTGAGTGGCCAAGCAGCAGAGAGGGCAATGTACTCCACCAGGCACTCTTAACCATTCTTGTGCCCAGCATCATAGAATAAATTGGGACAGGTACATTCATTAACCAACACAGTGTAATGAGAAGGGAAAAAAATGTTTTCTAAGTTGCACACATCCCCTGGGCCATGTTATACAGGTAAAGATACTGTTACCAGTGATGTTCCACATTTAAACTGAAAGAGTAAGCTTAAGAAAGTTTAACAAGAAAATCGTTATCAGTAGGGATTGTGTCTGGTCACTGTGGAGCTGATTTTTAGAATTGCCACAGTATAAAGATAGACATATACAGGGATTTTCCTAACTACCTAAAGGGTTAGTCCTAAATCCTACTGAAATCCACAATCCTTTCACCTGCTTAGGCAGAAAATAAAACATTTTGTTGTATAAAATGCAGAACATAGACACTGGAAAAGTACATCAAGGCATCTACTTGTATTACGGATTAACAGGTTACAGTCAATTTAAGCTTTAAATAAGTGCCTGTAACTTCAAGTTTGATTTTTAATGGCTTTTATTTTTAAATTTAAAAAAATGCATTGGCTTTCAGCAGATCTATTCAGTTCTATATTTCAGTATTCTCTGTTCTTTTAATTAGATATGTATGCAGCTAAGACAATATTAAATACTGTAGAAAAAATTCTGGCCAGCATTGTATTGTTGCAGTTCTATTTCCAACAGGCGCTCCTGTTCACACACATCCACAGGCAAGACATAACTCTGTGCAACTGCCAGGGCAATTAAGCATAGTTTACCATGTGAAACACTATTAGATATTCCATTAATCTAATAGTAAGTTTAAGAGCAATTTAAAGGTGATTTTTTTTAAATAAAAATTTTATTTTTTTAAAAAATAAAAAATAAAATTACCAT
>VWZT01003234.1:415037-463677 GCA_013397055.1 Pachycephala philippinensis | reverse complement strand
AATAAAATTACCATTGGTCCTGATGGCCCTTGGTCACCTGGATCTCCCAGAGAACCTGGTGTGCCAGCATTACCCTAAAAATAGAAATACAAGTTTTATTCTTTATAATTACACGCATTGGTACCAAATTTCTTCAGGCAGATAAATTCTGTAATAATATTGTGAGTTGGATCCTGTATTTTCATAAAGATAGACTACCACTCCTGAGAATTATTAGCAACTAACACTTATGAAGATTTAGACCTGCACTCTCTCAAGACCTCTTGCCCAAGGTATGGCAATAAAAGATTAGAGGGGGCACCAATTTTAAAAACTTTTGGTAAGAAACACTTTGGGTGTAAGGGTTTTACTTTTAGAACTCTCACGAAGTTAGCAGATTTATCATTCTTACTCTTCTACCCCTAATTCCTTTGGGTCCTTGAGCTCCTGGAATGCCCTGATCTCCTTCTTCTCCCTGAAAATTAATGAAATCCAGAATTTATTGGAAAGGAGAAGACAGACAGAAACACAGGTAACTTCTTCCAAATACGAATAATGTAAAACAAGACAAAAAGCAAGCAAACACACCCATGAAATCATACCTCTGGACCAGGATATCCTATGAATCCAGATTCTCCCTATGAAAAGAAAGAACAAAGACTTCATTAGAATCTGGAACTTTGTGATCTGCTTAGTGTCGGATGTCTTTAAATCAAAAACAATTTCAAAATTATTCTCAGCTTTACAACTCATCCGAGTAATAGTGGCTGCTAGTCTGGTCTCAAATGACACCATTTTAGATTAATACCTTGCTCATCTAAAGCAAGAGCATTTTAAGAATTTCCAACAGTTTCTAAATTTTCAAGAATATTCAATTTCTCAAGTAAGTGTTTTATCAAAACTGGTTCATGCCTCCTAACAACCTGCAGAGGAATTCATGTGTAGCAATTCTGAGTAAAGTATAACATTCAGAACTCAGTGTTTGAATGTAGTTTCAAAATTTTGTACCACCCAGACTAAACAACGATACCATAATATTTTCTTGGCTTACTAGAAATCAAGTCATCCACTGTTTTCAGTTACTTCAGTTTCTAGTGTGTTCTTTGTTCACCCATGAGAAATACAGAAGCTCTTGCAAAAACCAATCAGAAGTGAAGTGCATCTTTCCTAAACACCAGAATTCACACTACTTATATATGTCCTTGTCCTCTTGTGTATAAAGTATGTGTAACCTATGAAACCCTGCCATCAGAGGAAATTGTTAGAGCTAAGAAGGTAAGAAAAGAGATTGGAAAATCAGAAATATCAAGAGCCATTTTATCAAAAAAGCCATTTTAGTAAAAGGAGTTGATCTACTGGAGAGGCTCCTAGAAAGCCTTTCATATCTTTTCTGCAGCTTTCTGCAACACCCTGATTCTCCCACAAAAAGGGAGAGCAAAATAGATGGGCCTACCAGTGAGATTCACTGGACCCTTTCTGTTCCACAAGCAACAAGAAAAGACTAGTTGCAATACTGCACAAACTCTTTGAAAGGAGAACTGCAGCTGTTTCCAACATTCTGACCACTTTGCTCATGAACTGATCCACTGGTGCTGTGATTTTGACCTCATACTTTCTGTATACTTTTTATTTTAGCTGAATTCTTATTTTAGGGAAGTAGGCATTTAATTACTTTTTTTTTTTCAGCACTGTGAAGGGAACGATAAGAACTTCTTAGCAATCCAGAAGTTAATCCTCAGATCTTTACTGCTGACTGTAGGAGCACAAAGAATATTTCACATTAAAACAGCAAGGGTGTTTGGAGAGTATCACTCCCACCTTGGTAGTTAAGGAATCCCTCCTCTGAAAGAAGAAAAATCAAAAGATCCCATAGTGGCTGGGTCACCAATACTTGCCAATAACAGTGTCCAGACAGGCAGACTGAAGTGGGAAGAAAGCACTGTGTACTCCAAGAAGTACAATCCTCCACATATATATACACACATCAGGGAAAGAGTAAGAGTGAGTGGTCCTCAAAACAATATCCTATGGAAGAATGTCTCACAAGGATTGTGGTAATCCTGAGCCTCTCACCGAACCTTAGAAATGCACTTGGCATGTTCTACATTTCTTTTTAATTAAATATGGCTGGTCATGTTTGATGACACAGTAGCATGGAGACTGAGAGACTCTCTGACTTGAAGCACTCACCTTTGCTCCTTTGTTTCCTTCAGGACCATAGGCATCTCTGCCATCCATGCCCTGCGTAGGTTAAATATACTATGAGTTAACTTTTAATAGAGAATTAGGTTTATATCCAATTTCATTTCGGAATAAAGATGTGCCATTACAATGAGGTGCCCACACAGTTAAGACTGATGAAGTAGGACAAGCTATCAAAACACAATCTAAAAACACTAGCAAATGATGGCAAAAACTGTAGAGGGAAAACATGGACAGAGGTCATAGTTCCTTTCCACTGTGTGCCCTACCTTTATCATACTTTCTCTCTTCTAGAGAATTTGAGGGGAAAGATATTCTCTCTAGCCCACAAGAAATCTGGTGTCCATAAGGAAACTGAGAACCAAAGGTGAAATAATTTTAATTGTATCAAATAGAGAAAATAGAAGGGAATGAATGGTACTGATTCAGATTGATAGGTATTAAAACACAGGAGTCCTGAATTATGGCAGAAAGACTCACAGGAATGCCTCTCTGTCCAGGTGGTCCAACTAGGCCCTTCTCTCCAGGGTCACCAGGTTCACCCTGTTACAATTGAAACACAAAAGCCATTAGTTTGGCTCATTCAGGAGAGTTCTTTCTGAAATGCAAACTTGTCTGTTAAACTGAAGTGTGCCTATACATTTTATAGGCTACTTGATGCTGGGCAAAAGCCTTCCATTACAGACCAATTTTCATGGACTGTTCCTGGTGGTGGAACTGGAAAGGACCTGGCAAATTAGAACATGCTGAGCATTTGTGCAGCTAAACCCCAAAGGCCTTTGTTCAATACAACTCTCATTGTTATAAAGAATTACAAGTGAAAAAAAAAAGTGGAGTTTGGAAAAAATTATATTAATCGTAGCAGGACGTATTATGGAATTCTACCAGCCCGAAGCACCTGTTGATAGCAAATGATATTTCTCAGGCAGGCTGCCTGTACTGTGCTTTTAGTCCTCTTGCAAGGTTTCTTTTCTTCAGTTTCATTCTAGTTTTCACTTTCTAATTGAACATTCTTCTAACAAAGGCCTTAATATTAAACAGCATGAAACCAGACTGAGAAAACGGAATGTATGATGCAAATTCCTATATATCTTCCCAATTTTTGTCACTGTTTTAATATATTTTCACACAGTGATGCTTTTCAGAGTAGCACTTTGACCTTCTGATACCTCTCTGTCACTAAATGTTACAACCCTTCAAAGAGGCTGAAAGGCTTAGCTAACTGGTGTTATTCATGATTTTTAGATTCAAAGATGCAACAACACCTAAATTGAGTTATTTTTATTAAATAAAATATCACACATCAACACACATAAATGAAAGGAAAGTAAGGATAAAATTTATTATAAGTAAGTGAACTCTAACACGAACAACCTGTTAGTATTAGCCTTTCTGTATGACTTCATGTTTATACAGTTCATCTCAACACGTGCATTCCTCTAAAATACACATCATAACAGGCAGGGTTCCTTGGACTGGTTTGGAATCTTTAGAAAAACAAGGTTAACATAAGCAGTTTTTTTGAACTGGGAAGGTCAGATTGGAGGTTAGGAAAAAGTTCTTCACCCAAGGGTGAAGTCACTGATCCAGTGTTGGTCAGTGGAACAGGCTCCCGAAAAAAAGTGGTCATGGCACAAAGCCTGTCAGAGTTCAAGCAGCATCTGAATGATGCACTTTATGGTTTAGTGTTAGATAGTCCTGCAAGAAGTAGGGAGTTGGATTTGATGATTCTCATGGATCCCTTCTAACCATTATCCATGAGATATTCTATGATTCACTGGTGAGTGTTTTCAATGGATTGGACAGATTCTAGGAATCATAAAACAAACGCAAAGGTGAGTACTGCCTTATTTCTGCTCCATTTTGTGAGAAGCCAGATCCCATTCAGAACCATTACCACAAGAGCAATTACAACAGTGGTCATGGCAACACTAAACACTTCTTAGTATAGCTCTGATATGCATAAGGTTACCTTGAGCACATCATTTGTCTTGCCATGTGAGCTAAAAAGATCTTAAAAACTTAACATTCTGCACACGTTTCACAGCACAGAACTAACCCTTTGTTAGTCCATGCTTCTTTGGTCAGATTCTTGAATGAATGACATTGTTAGATCGCTGCAATTAGATACTTTAAAAACCTTTACCTTTGCTCCACTTGCACCTAAGTTTCCAACAGAGCCAGGTGAACCTGGAGTCCCCAGACTACCCTGTAATAAGATGTATCAGTTAAAAGGTGCACAATGAAAAATCAACGGCTCACTGCACTCAAGGATTCATTGCCACTTGAAATTACTACAGAATCAGTAAAAATATTAGGCTTTTGAGGGCCACAAGTAAGTTACTGGTCAATCTATCATTCCACTTATTTCCTGCCATCTGTACAGCTGCCATAAAATTCTCACAGTGCTATCAAGTATGATATAAATATTATTTTATATCTACATAGATACCTAGGTAATACATGCATATATGCACAAAAATTTTAATGCACATGTATAATTGGGTATGTAAGCATGAGCACCATTACTTGACTGAAACAGATGACCAAGGCTGACAGCATAGGACATTCCAGTCCTGAGTTACAATGGTGTAATTCCAGAACAAGAATCTCCAACATCAACAGCATCACACAAGTGAGTTCAGCAGACAGTGCTCAATAGTTACAACCTCATCGCACTCTAGCACTTTCTATTCACGTACCTAAATTTATTTTCAAGGCTGTTATTTTATCATATGAGACTACAAGTCAGTTTCCCTAAGTATTACACCAAAAAGCCCTTGGTTTCTACTTTCTATGAGCTTTTTGAAAACTCTTTATAAAAACTACATCAACACTGAGAATGAAAAGGCCTAATGTGTACAACTGGAATATACTATTTAAAGCTAACCAGAGGGCCTGGCATGCCTTGTGGTCCTGGAGGTCCTCTGATCCCTTGTGGTCCTCTTGGGCCCTGATGTAAAGAAACCATTGAAACAAAAAGTCAGTTCAATGTTAACAGCCTTTCAAAGACAATCAGATTGCTTCAATGATCAGAATCCTAGTGCCTGTTTCACAAGCCTTATTTTACAGGTGAAACTTCTGGCTGTTTCTTTGTAAGGATTTGCCTGTATGAAGCAGCTGAGATGGTCACTGCCTGACAGCCTGATTCAGAGACTCACTGAGGTGTCTAAGATACTAAGGGAGCCATAAGCAGCCTGCTATCAAGTAGGCATGCTTTCCCCATCCTAAAAATGTAAAGTTAAAAGCATCTCTAGAGTATCTAAGAGCATCTTTAACCTAGAAGCTACTTTGAGAAGTCTACCATGATAATTCTCTTCAAAATGACCCCACCTAGCAAATTTTTTAAACACAAAACTTTTCACATTGGTTTTGACAATGTAATAGATTTTATGTATTTATTGCTAGCAATTTCTAATGAATTCATTTTGAAGATGCCTGCTTGATAATATCATGTAAGTTGGAGATGTGTTGGCTAAATTACTTATTTTTGCTACTCATGTTCCTCTTTTAGTTTCACCAGAAGTTGCACCCATGTAACTTGCCACATTTAATTTCTCAGGGTTACAGAAGAGATTTACCAAGGAGAAATTTTACTCATAATATTCATTAGTTGAAGTTAACAAAGTTTTCCAAAATACAAACAAAATACCAAGGCTGACAATTTATTTTCTCCACAACTAACACAAAAACAACTCAGAAATTCTATTAGTTACCTGTGGGCCGGGAAGACCACTTTCTCCTGAGTAACCTGTTTCCCCCAAATCTCCTTGCTCACCCTGCCAGAACAAAACCCAAGAAAACAACAACAAACCCAAACAAATTAGTACCTGTCATTTGCACATCAAAATATAATAATTTTGTATCTCTACAGAGTATCAGTTGATAGAAAGTTTCTCAATGCTCTCAAACAGCTGTCAAACAGCTTCAAATTCCTGTTGAAGAAAACTCAAATAAAAAGCAGAAGAGTACCTTTTCTTCTGTTTTCTAGGGAGTGTGATGAATATAAAAGCTGCAGCAGAAGAGGTCAGTTTTATTTTGCTGAATACATTGCACAGCATGTGTCAGCAATATTTGTGCACTACCCTTGTCCACTGAAAAGACCAGAAGTCATAAAGCCAGGCCACAAGGGCAGATCCTTTTTCCCTATACCCATGGAGAATTGCTCTGAGGGGGAATAGTGACTTCACAATCGCACTAGAATTAGACCTGTTTTTATTCCCCATCTTTCACTCTGGTTATTCAGTGCAGCAAATCAAATCTGCCTTGATGATGGAAAAAAACCTCTTCCAGCTCCCATCTCCATAAGGCTGCCATCTGAGGATGAGTCAGTTTAGCTGACATCCATAAAAAATACTCACTGTCTTCTGGATTAAGTAAAATGGTGACAACTAGCACCAAGACATTCCAGGCCTTGCAGAACCCCTTTCACTGGAGAAATCATAAACATGTGTCTGATGATTCTTGGGAAACAGATGGTTCTGGAAAGAATCTTCTGAGGAAAAATGAATTTAAAAGGCTGAACTTTCATTCTCCACCATATGAACGAAACAAAAGATAACAACAGGAAAAAAAGAAGCCAAAAGCAAAAAAGAAAGTTCATTTATAGACAGAGTAAAAACACTGTAAAATGGAACATCAGTAAGTATATGTTATTCCCAGATGTAAAAAAATCAAGTAGCAATAGATTTCCACAAAAATCATTTTGACTATAATGAAAATGGATAAATTTCTCAGGCACACTCTACTAGAATTGAAAACCAATATAAAGTTTTCAGCTACTTAAATTTACTTTGAATCAAAACCCAGAAAACTGGTTGCCCTTTTTTCTCCCCTCTCTTTTCCTCTCTCTCTTGCTTTCCTTTAATTTTCTCTCGTTTTCCTCTTCACTGTTTTTCTTTGTTCCCAGCACATAGACTGCAGTGCTGTTCTTGTCTGTGACAAACACCTCTCTGATACCACACCACACCTATTCCTTCTGCCCACTGACTACTTCTGACTGTTAAGTATGGCTAGCTGTGCTTCTTTATGTTATTTTAACTATTTGAAAAAGGTAGTCTCCTTTTGTCATAAAAAGGTACAGACAATTGGAACTACAAGTCCTGGGAGGACTCCTTCTTAAGATATGGTGAACAGCAGTGTGTTCATGCAGACTGCAAGGGAAATTAATGACTTTGTTGATGAGGATGTTATTTCAGTGCCTTTTATTAACAGCTAAACCCAAAACAAGTCCTTATGTGTTAGGTGGGTGAATTTTGGTTCATGTCTCAGATTTAATTATTTGTCCCTGAGTACATCACCACCAATATCTATCTTATCTATCTGGAAAAGGGATTCTTCTATATTCCATTTCAGCACAAGATCTTCCTCTTCCAGAGGGACTGGCCATACCATATTTCCTTACCAAGTAGGATGCTGTGGTCCACTGAAGGGGCCTTGAAGACCCCATAAATGTCAGGACTAAATAGTTCTGCTTCCTGGCCCTGGGACACCAGGAAAGCTTCACAGCAAAGCTCTCATAACTTCTGCTGATAGAGCTGTGCCCTGTGGCAGCTTTGTAACATTCTGCCATGCAAGAGATCTCAACAGGAGGACACAACACCCAAAATCTCACCCAAGGAAGGATGCCACTGTCGTATTGCAGGGTTTCCTATTCCATCTTGCTTCTCCAGAGGATGTGGAAGACAGAAGTGTGCAATTCTCTTTGTCATTCCTTTTTTACACCTTTTCAGTGAAGGATATTTACATTGCCTGCATTTGATCCTTGATTGATACCTACCTTTCAATGCCTACTGACCCAGACAAATATTTTTTTATTATGCTTTTAGAAGTCAAAGCCAATCATCAAGTACCTGAATGAAAACAATTTAAAAGTTCCCTGTTGCTGTGAGTTTCAGTCATTTCTCTTGTTCCCTGCCATTTTACAAAAGGGTGGCCTCATCATTGGCTGAGGGACGTTGTCTCAACTTAGGTTTAATTAGTTAAAAAGGTTCAACTAATTCTGTACTCTGTGAATATACTAAACAATTTGAACATTCTTATTTTCTAACCATATGAGAGTTCTTGTGTTTATTAGTACAGCCAAGATATGGTGCAGATCGATTTCCACTGACTTCAGTTTTGGTCCTGTTACCCCCATAGCTTACTTGGATTATTTCTTTTTGTTGGTACCTGACAGAATAATGCAAACATTCATCAGAGTTCAGCTGCAATCCAATGGGGAAAAGCACAAACTTTCATAATTACCTAAGAAATGGGTTTCTGAGTGATCAAGCAAGGATTGGAATAATTAAGAGGCAGACTTGATGAATATTCTTCAATATTTCAATCTAAAATGTCTTCATAAACCCTGTAAAGAATTTCTGAGATAGAAATAGGAAACAACTGTAAAATGCTCATATTCTTTCAAGTTATGCTGATCCTGGCAATAGGCAAAGCATGGTGCTTTCTCCATGCTGGCAGATAGTATCAAAATCTTCCAGTATATTCCTATCTGTAATGCCTCAGCGAAAATTCAGGATTCTCAAAGTGAAATCCAAACTGGGGCTTTCAGAAACCAGGTGGAGACAGGGGTTTTGGCATAAGGCATACATGTGCATTGCAAAAAGCTGGGAAGTGACCAGACTGTAGGTTAGGGAACTTGCAGGACTCCCACTTCTGATTGACATTTCCCAGTGAAATACTAATTTGAATAATTCTAAATGTAAAAAAATCTGTGTCACCTGGCCACCACACACAGGAAAAAAGTAATAAAGGTATAGCAAAACCTCTCAACAGGAGAGGGACAGGAAGACCAGCAATCAGAGACAAATCAAACACTGTGCTGCTGAAGAAATATTACTGCCATAAAAGAGACTACCCTCTCCCAGTAGTCTTTTTCCTTTGCTGAAATTTACATTCCATATTGCACCACTGTGGTTATTCTTGCTATTATTTATTAACATTTTACACTTGGCCTACTCAAAATGCTGGTTTGCACTTTTATTCAGAAGCTACAACACTACCCATTCCCCAGATTCCAACACAGGGCAGGACTTCAAGATATATTCCATCCTGTTGGTACTGACAGTGTTGTACACAAAATTGTAATGTTTCCTTGGGTTTATATGCACTAAGATAAATGGGGAATGCTATACCATGGAATATACCATATTCCTTACCTGTGCTAGCAATTTTGCAGAGAGATTGGGTCAAATGTGAACCACTTGT
The DNA here is from genome assembly GCA_013397055.1 of Pachycephala philippinensis. Classification (NCBI taxonomy): domain Eukaryota; kingdom Metazoa; phylum Chordata; class Aves; order Passeriformes; genus Pachycephala; species Pachycephala philippinensis. The sequence continues at coordinate 454,287 of VWZT01003234.1, read as the reverse complement.
GCTAAAGCAAGATTTTCTAGAATGATCATGTAATCTATACTTGAGAACACCTAGGATTTAATTTTTACTTGCACTAACCCGCCCTTGAATATAGCTGCCTTTAGATTTGCTTTGATAACTGTATTTTGGAATTCATACTCTGGAACAACCAAGTTTTCTTTTCCAAGAACCTTATCTGAACCATCATTTAAGAAAATTACAGTGACGTCTTTACTAAGTATATCTCAGGAAAGTTTTCTTTAATTTTGACTCTATGCGGTATAAGTCTAGGAAAACCAGGGCTACTACCTAACAATGAGAGAGAGATTGTCATCTCTCAATGACATGAGACATTTTTCCACCACAGGATCTTCCTGGAATGATCAGTCAGCATGCAGTGGGTTTGACCCATTCTGTACATCCTATATTCTTTTAGATATTGACTTGGTAAGTTAATTCCAAAATCTTGATTATATTATATGCTTTGAGCCAATTTTCAGAGCTGCAGTTAACACTGTTAAGTTTATTTTGAGCAAAGCATCGTGTAGAACTTGCCCTAATTTTATCTGTGCTGCATGTATCATGCATATCTCCGCGTGCATGCAGCGAAGGAGGAATAAACTGTCAGACTTTGCAGCCTGACTACTCATTCCTGTCATCTTTAGTGACAGTCTTTTCTCTAGCTACGTGCCCATACTTGCCCTAATAGTAAAAGTAACTTTCCTTTTAGTTTGATGAAAACTCCTTTCCAATTCGAAATCCTTCAAGTCAGAAGAGCCTCTAATACATCCACCTGAGATGGACAGCCACAAAAGTCGTCTTGGCTTGAAATAGACTTTTGATTATTAAACACTTGTGTGTTGGTTCACAATGAAATTTTTCCCTTAAGAGGAGCAAACGCTCAGGCTTGCCATGTAGCTGCATATAAAGAGGTAGCAGCAGTGTCAGACACTCACCTTTATACCTGGAGGGCCTCTTCGACCTGCTGCACCCTAGGAAGGAGTGGCATGAGAGATTACATCCAGAATACTGAGCAATATGGGAAGCAGCAGCTTATCATAAAACACATTATACATACAGTAAAAACAAATACAGCTTAAAGAAAGAAGATATTATTTCCACAGAAAGATTTAAGGTAAAAAAAATGAGAAAAGGGTGGATTTGGGACAGAAATTCTTACACAAGTAAATCTTTCCAAAAAGCAAAAAGATTTTAGATCCTTAATGAGTGTAGAGGGAAGACATTTCAACAAAATTCTGGAAAACATCTTCCCAGTCAGCTGCACTTTCACATTTTTTTCTAAGAAGAGAACAAAAGCCCTCTTCTCTCCCTGTGATCCCAGAGGTTTGCACCACTTCCTGCTGCACACTGCTCAGCAGCTATAGTCAATGTTACTGCTAAACCTCACATCACCGGAGGCCTTTAGGATGTTTTTGCAGCCTGACTGAGGAGTCCTCATGCCAGACTTTGGCATTAGGCACCATTCTGACAGACTAGAAGAGGTGCCTTCACAATTTCTAGTCTCCAGTGAGCTAAAAATGAGCAGCTCAGCTGTTAGTGAGCTTATCTGTATGCTTGAACAGACACAGAAAACTTGTAGTCACAGGCAGAAAGAAGAGATAGATTTATCTAGGGCAGAATCATGAAGCAATTAAGGCTCATTGAAAAAGAAATAGAGTTTAAGGCGTGTGACTTTACATGAATCAGACCTGAAATTAACAGGAATGCAAATTCCTGATTTTAAAGAAAAGAAAACACATTGCAATACATATAAGCTACTAAATTTGAAGCCAAATATGTTTCACTATGAAACTTCTAGAGATTTTTGTTCCCTCTCCTTGCAGGAGTTTGAAGGCTGGGATAACAGGAAGAAGAAAAAAATGGGTTTTCTCAGTGGGAACCCCACTGTGTCTTTTATCAGTTATTTCCACCCCATATTGATCAGTATTCTTACATTTAGGCCAGCATCACCCTGCTCTCCTTGGAGTCCATGTGGGCCTGGGTCTCCCTGCAAAACAAAGTAATGACCAAGCTCTTTAAACATTCTTTCCTTTTTCTTGTACATGCACATTCTTCATTCCTTCTTCGTTTCTTCTTCTAAGTATTTTCACTGCAATCAGGTGTGTCATACTAATGCTGATTCTTGCTTTCTGCAAATCATTTATATTCAAAAATTATAAACCAGACAGATCATGTCTGCTCTGGATTTCCAATTACTAACAGCCAATACTAAGCCGAGGCTTCCATGAAATCATTTTTGTTGACTTCAGCCTTTCAGTCGGACTACATAAGATGGCATTTGCTTCGAAAGAGTCATCAAAACCCAATTATTCTCCAAAAAGTAACCCTCAGAGTTTTTCTACTGCTTTCAGCACATTCTACATAGACATACATATATGAATACAACCCTACTTGTTCAGAGAGAATCAGACTTCTAAAATAGTGGATTTTTCTCACATGTTTGCCACCTTCTTAAGCTTTCATTCACCATCATTTATATGCTACTGTCCAACTACTTATCAGCTTTCCATATTCCTATCAGCTTTCATTATTCTTTCCAAACAAAGTGTAATGGTAACGCAAGCCTCACTTTTCTATTATGCTTCTTTTCTTGCAGTTTTGCTCAAACACCTGTTAAAAACTCAAACATCACTATATAAGCACATATCCCAGCTCTTATAGTCTATTTACAGACCAAAATGGAGTTTACCCACCACCCTGAGGCAATAGCAGTTCCATAACAAAATTAGTATAGCCTGTTGATACCCTGTGCATGTTTCCCACCATGATTTTTAACAGTATCCTTACAACCCATTTCTTGAAGCCTTTCAGGTTACTGATGCAAATTTGTGGTAGAATAATATATTTATACTAAATCCACATTTTCCCTTAGCTCTATATTATCTGAATATTTCCACAGCCTTTGTAAACATTTTTTAACTTCCTTTTTTTTTTTTTTTAACTGTATCAAGCAGTTCCTGAGGCTTTCTGTGTTGCAGACAAACACTAAAGGCAAAATGCAAACAAACAAAAACCTCCTTGGTCACTGGACAGCCAATAGAAATTAGCAACTATGCAAATCCTCTCCCCACAAAATAGAACAACTTGCTTACCTGTGGTGCTAGGTTTCCCTTTTCACCCTTAGGACCAGTAACATTATTGTTAGCTCCAGGATCTCCCTGAAAAAGATTGATGGAAACTCAGCATTTTCAGTTACCACAGCTTTATTACTTTGACTACAGAGGCAGGATACAGAAATAGAATTAATTAGATTTGTAATTGCAGACAGCAAGAAATAAAAAGGCTATTTTAAAGGAAGCTGCTTGTAAGAACACTATATAGGAAGATCTGTAAAGTCCATGAAGTTCTTTTCCTCAGAGATTAAAAGCAAAATTACTAATGGGCAACAAATTAAACTGAAAATGTGAAACTGTTCTGGTTGATTCGATATAGTTAATAGAGCTAAGATCACAACTCATGAGTTTCAGATGGGGAGTTACACTAGAATAGAGTTCCATTTAGCCACTTAGTACTAGATCAGGTGAAATCCTGATCTCTCAAAGAGGCAAATTACCATGACACCTGAACATTTCAATATAAGCATTAAAGACAGGAGTCAGCACAATATGTAATTGTTTGGAACAGAGTCTTTGAAATACATGTGAAAAGACAAAGTTGTGATACAAGAAGTGTGCCATCTGCACTGGAATTTTAGTCCTCACGGAGTGCATCTATATAGGTCTCTGGAGCATGCAAGGAAAAAATGTGAACCTGAAGAAGTAACTTGCCTTTGCATCATTATAAATTACTAATCAAGAGTCAGTGCACAGGGTTTTCAAGTGATCTAAAATTCCTCTGTAGGGTGGAAGCCAACAGGGAAGACTGACCTAGTCCACCTGGTCTTTTCACCAGATAATCTTGTCCAGTGTGAGGTGTCCCTGCCCATGGCAGGGGGTGTGGAACTAGCTGATCTTTAAAGTCCCTTACAGCCCAGGCCATTCTATGATTCTATGATAAGTAGCTTCAAAAGGAGTTATGTTTCCTCTGGTAAAACCAAACAAAACAAACAAACCAAAAATTCAAGAAACAAACATGAGACCTGAGGCTTAAACACCTGCTTCCAACCAACATGTCAAAACGTATCAGTCCATCTACATCTAAAAAGTTCAGAACTCCTAGAATATGCCATTCTTCTTGCAGAGTACTGCATTATCTAGGACTGTGAAAAACTCTTCAAATCACATTTCCGACATCTCCATCCCAAAATCGAGGTGCAAATCAGTGAAATATAACAAAAATAAAGGAATGCACTTACATGATCTCCTCTTAGACCAGACTCTCCTCGTTCACCTGGTTCTCCTCTGGGGCCTTTTCTGCCCTAAATTCATAAAAAGAGCACCAACAATTCAGGTACAAGTATAAATAGTATCTGTGGCAGCAGAGGGCCAGATCTGTTGAAGTCAGTGGAGCTACACTGATTTAGAGCAGAAGTGACAGCGTATTAGAGAACAGGCAGCTATTAAAAACAACTCACAGGCATTACAGACAGGAAAGATGTTTCCATAAAATCTAAACATTGATGTAAAGGATACTTCACCCATTTTCCTCTGCTGCCTTTCTCTCCAGAAGGTCCAGGAAATCCACTTTCTCCCTAGACTCAGAAAGGGGAAAGAAAAAATAAAAAATTAATGCTTGTTCTTTCTGCTAAATTGGATTCTCAAGTTTTGTCTGGCAGAATTCAGCTTCAATCAGACACGGAATTCTAAACACCCAAAAACAGAATTTCTGTTCAGCATTAAACCCTATTCAAGGCACAAAATCTGTACCTTTGAACCCTGACGTTGGTGTCTTTAATTGCACTGCACCTTTAAAGCAATGATTACCTGCTCTCCATCAGTGCCATCATATCCAGTCTCGCCATGTTCACCCTGTAGCAATAAGGAAAAAAATAAAGTCAATTAGCATTAGTCCACTTGTCTCTTTGAGCAAAGAAAGAAGTGTTCGCCCTGCATTTGGAAACTTGAATAATATCTGTGGTTTTTAATTGTTAGCAAGAATAATTAAGAATGATAACCATAAATTTGAATGAATAATTTATTTTCAATTAATTAAGAATGTCTAAAACTACTCATTTTTAAGGACACTTAATAAGAACAGTAACATTATCTAAATTATAGATTTGCATCAGGATTTAAATTCTGCTTTTCTTTCCTTTAGCTTTCAAATCTCTTCCCAACTGCATCACCTTCAAAATCCAAACGTATTCCAAAATACAACTACTAGTATATGATCTATCATGCTGATAACTTTGTAATGCTGATTTCAACCATCATATGTGTTTGTATTGTGCTTTTTTTCTTTTTTACATAGTGTTATAACATGAACAGTGGATTGAAATACCAGAAAGAATAACCATGATTAAAAAATAGTTACGGAAGACTTATCTTAGACTTTAGGTTAACTGTGGTGTTTTAATTTGTAGTAAGAAATTAATTTAGCAGAGACAACTAAACAGAAAGCTGAAATGATATTCAACAAACACTGAAAGTGGCACAAGAACAAGTTAAAACCATCAGGAGTCTCAGTCTGATAGAGACCACAGATACAATTGCTTTGTAGGTTTTGATCCTAAACTGACTTTGCAAAACCACCTAGTTAAAATTCCTGAGGAAGAACTTCTTTAATTTAAAACAGTTCTGTATCTACTACAAGAAAAAACAGCTGGCTACACATTTTGATAAGATTAATACATACGTCACAAACAAGAACCTCTTGAATAAGCATTCCAGAAAAATTTTCAGCACTAAGTAATCACTACTTGTATTGAAGCGTTATTTTTTCCATCAGTCATTTCGTACCTCAGAAAACCTGAGCCAAACTTCAAACTATTAAATATTCAGCAATGCTGTTTCTCCAAACAGCTACAGTAAAATGCCTTGCAGACTTCAATAACTTCAATAAACTGCCTCAACCTTACTAAGTTAGCACAATTGAATCACATTTTTTATGTGTTGGAAGTTTCATATTTTTAGTTAAAATGAAGTTTGTGGATATAATGACACAACATAATGAAGAGATTCACATATTCACTGGATTTCAGTAGGGTTTGTGCACCTGGTACCTCCTACTGCACTATTTAACTTTGACAGATTGAAACCATCAGCAAGTACTCTCCCTCTTCTATACTCAGATGTTTTGGATATTTGAAGGAGGACAAATTACTTCAAGACACACAGGAGAAAATGGAAAAAGAAAGAGAAACATGTGAGAAGATTAAAAAGTTAGTACAGAGCAGTACTTTAAACAGAGCTGAGGTTTAGAAACACTCTGAACTTTCTCACAGCTGCTCAGTTATGGAGGCAAATATCTTCTGAGTATTTGAGGCTCCCAAGTCTTTTTCAGAAGTGGTTTTGTATCAAAGTGTTCAATTCATTTTAATTCAATTTTAATCACTGTAGCTTGGAAACTATTACCATTATAGATCATTGTCTTTCAGGCTTCACATTTTATTAATGAATTGGTGACCTTATATCCCTGATGAACTAATATGTTTGAAAGGTTAAACAAGCGGACTTGCAATATTAGCAGAGGAGATGACAAACACAGCTTGAAGAGAAGTCTGGATATTGAAAATATGTCAATAATGATCTAGTGAAAATGGTATCCAAACCCCCAATAAATATTATTCAAAACCTTTTTTTCCCTCTGCTCTTCTTCCTCAACAATTAGAATGAAATTCAGCTGACCAGAATTACCACCTTAATAGATTATCAAACTAATCAGTAAATAAATCCTTTTCCCATCAGTTAGACTAAATCAATTATGACTGCAGTCATATAAAAATACAATTACGACTGCTGATTTTGATTAATGTGATAGGTATCTTAAATCCATTTTTACAGAACCATAGCAAAAGTATATTACATGCTGTGAAGTTTTTACACTATTTTTCTTCTTTGTTGATAATTTCATTTTACAGGGTAACATGGACTTAAAAGGGAGCAGAATGCTTCCAAAGAAAATTGATCACACACAAAAACACATACCTGACTTCCTCTATAGCCTCTGGCCCCCTGAAATTGAAAATAAATATAGATGAAATTTGGTAAAAGTATTGTTATTGAGCTTGAAAAGCAGGGCAAAATAGCTTGATGTGCAGAGGTATGCTGGGCTCAGTATTGGTAGGCCCTACTGTAAAACCCTCTACTGCCACATATGGGATTTACTCCTTTCCTCTGGGAAGACAGTACAGGCTTCATTTTCATTCCCATTTCCTAAAGCTTTATAGCTTTAACTAAGGACAATCTGGAGCTGGTGGTGAAAAAGTCACCATCAAGTTGCTAAGTGAGCAAAATCCTAAGCTATTCAACCGTGCTTGGGTTACACGAAATACCTCTCAAAATGAGACCGCAAACACTGTCAGCTGTTCTTACAGCTGGACCTTGCTGTTCATCCATGCTTCAGGAAGACAGCACAGGGATTTGTCCCCAGTACAGAAAACAGGTTTGTGGGAAACAAAATTAGGAAATGTTTCAAAGTTACATACTTGCCTTATGGCCTCTGACACCTGGACATCCCCTGTCTCCTTGAGACCCACTGAAACCAGCTGGGCCTCTCTCCCCCTGAGAAACAAAAGAAAATGTTCAATCTCATCCATACAGTGATGATTACTGGTTAATTGACCACATAAGACTAAAGAAAGACAGAACTATATCACCATTCACTGCACTAAGGACACAAATACAAGTCACAAGGAAATTTTCATATAGGCCATAAGAGAACATCAGTTACTAATTAGAGTTGCACCTGGTTCTTCACTCTCACTATCATGCCATGTTTATATTGCATTACCAATCTCCAACTGAAATGTCTGTACTTGAAGGTGGGCTGGTTTTTTTAACTGAATAACTAACCCACTTTTGGTGAGTTGCTTTTTAACTGAGTAACTATCTGTGGTGAGGTGCAGAGGCACAGAGAAACAGATCTGTGTATTTACCTGTTCCTTTAACACATTTTCGGTTAACATTGATAGGTACTCGGTGAATAAGTGCAGACAGGTTCAGGCACCAAGTAACATCATCATAGCAGGAAGAGAAGTGTTTACTTACAATCCCACCTTCCTCACCAGGATGGCCAGGAGATCCTCTGTAACCTGTACTTCCCTGAAAAATGAGAATTTAAAAGTTAAATAACACTGTTCTCCAAGCACACTGGGTTCATCTCTATCAGATTATTCTGCACAGAGAGATAGAAAACATTCCCTGAAAATTAGATCTGGTTATGCTGAGAAGGGCAGGCTCCCTGCATTTATACAGACATTCTGTACAGTCCTATGTATTTGACACGGCTGTGGAAAAAAAAAAACCCAAACACAAACCCAAGAAAACAACAAAGGTTAATATAAAATTTCAGTTTGTTATTTCAGGAAACTGTCTGATAGCTTAAAAAGGCTCATTGGGATACTTGGTTGAATGAAACATCTTTCCAGTGATTTGGAAAAGGAAGCATTACACAGTAATGAAATTCTAAGGTTAAATGAAAAATAAGGAGTTGGAAACTTGTTAGGACAAAGTTATTGCAATCCTTTGCAAACACAAAGGAATGTTTCAACTTTGTATTGGAAGTCATGCAAATATCATACCCTTAGGGCAAAAGCTTGAGCAGAGAGAAACCGGAACAAAGGGAATTTCTAGTTGCAAAACAACTATGTTTACATTCTGAACACTGTTTAAGCACCTTAACCTAGCCTTTTAGTTAAACAGAAAGGTGTAAGAAAATCAACAAGAGTAATGGAAGAAATCAGTAAATTGGTTTATGAAGAAGTATTAGGAGACTATACTTTTGTTAAGGGATAACCAAAACTTCATTTAACTGCAACCACATAACTGAAGAGTGTGAACTACAGATACCATTTATCTCACATGCTACTGGAATAAGTAGAAATAATGGAATAATTAGTAGTCAAATAGAGATTACATTTATTAAAAACCTTAATAATGAATTCTACTAGCATGCTGTAGAAGTAGTGATATCCGTAATATTCAAAAATACTTAAAACAAACAATTTAAAATCTTAAAAGAAGTAATCCTTTTGGATCAAAACAGACTTATAGAAAAAGATATTTGGAACAACCAGTCACAAAAGGATAAGGCACATACCTAGTGAAAAAGGATTATTTTCTACTCTCAGCCTGTCATTTGGAAGTTTCTCATTCCCCATAGATAATAAGCCTCTTGATTAATCAGACTTAATTTTTAAAATCCCTCTCTTTTTCTGCTGAATTGGTGCAGAGGAGTGCTTAACAATTTTTATATGCACAAATCATTTTCGTTACAAAAACACTTTTGCATAGGAGCATGCAGCAGAGAAAGGATCACATTTCATGTTTCTCCTTCATCTGTCCTAAGATTAAATGTTATGGGGACGTGCATGCATGCTCTGAAATACAACAAAAATCAGAAACACTTCAAAAAATAAAGCAATTCTTATGTTATGTCTATCTTAGACCTCCTACCTTGCTTCCAGGATTTCCCCGGACACCATGATCACCATTTTCTCCAAGACACTTACAAATAACCCTACAGCATTTTCTTTCTGCAACAGTATCCTGAAAAATTACAAGAAACATTTTGTTTACATATATTAATCATAAAAATAAGACTGATCCCCACCCCCCCTTTTGTTTATATCACAGAAGGACTTACAAGGTTTCTCTGCAAGATGCTTACAATATCTGCAAACCCAACACTCAGAGGTTCATTGTATCCAAACCCTCTGCCAAACTCTATTTCCCAGAATTCAATCAAGTTCTGTGTGTTGTCCAGGCCAACTAATAGAAGTGCATCAAGACCTTTGACATAAGCACAGATTTAAATTAGTGAATACCTGAAACATACTATTAACCAACAACATAAACTTGAATAACAGCAATTCCCTAAAGGACTTACATTTCGTGGCTTCAACACAATATATTAAAAGAAATCAAGCTATTGAGAAAAATGTGTAAGAGAAAAATCCAGACCAGTCATTTTCCAATTGACTTCTCTCTCTAGCTGTCAGAGCAGCCTGCTACTCAGTGCCCAAACACAAGTTTAAACCTGCTTTTTAAGTCAGAGTAGTATCTAACCTCTGGTGCTGTTCTCATCAGTGAGAGGAGTCTGTCCTGAATTGCTCCAGAAACTAGAACCTCTGCACCCCTAGGCATGTTTCTGGCGTCATCTGCCAAATAGTGACAAGTCATCATGGACACTGCTTCACATGGAGAAGGAAATACTCTGCCAGGGACTCCTGGGCAATGCCACATGAGCATGGAGAGGTAGTGTTGCAACGGGGGAGCTGTACATCAGGCCTTTGTAGTAGGAGGCTGGAGCATCAATGTAGCTCTGTAATGATACCTCTAAAGCGAAGGGAGTCTGCTGCTTTCTTCAGGTCTTCCAGTGAATCATCCAGCCCATCTGAAAATACTAACAGAACCTGTCAGGAAAAGGAGTAATGCCAAGTCAATTGCAAAGGGACTGAAAGTTTGGTCTTTGTAAAAAGTACAGTTCACATGGAGAAATGGCTATGAGATGGTCAAACTGCACTACGCTGTGGTAGATCTGAAATGTGCTCTGGAAAATGGTGGTGAGGAACAACAAGAACAGAACACAAAAGCCTCTCTTCCCTGATAGCACCTCCATTTGAGGGATTTTTCTTGCTGAACATAGCATGGCTATTATATTATATCTGTCATCTTCTTAGCATGCGAGGTAGAAGACAAATTCTTTTGTAACTTACCCACTGAAAAACTTTCTCTGATGTCTGAAGAGTTCTTATATGTGAATGTGGAGAAGAATTTAGAATGAACAAATTTTCCCGTATCTGCAAGAGCAGCTCCCGTTGGCTATCAACTGAGCCACACCAGGAAGTGCATCCTCGCTGGGTCTAATCCTCTCCCCATGCAGATATTTATGTCCTTTTGCCCTTTCCACATAGGCAGTACATCACCCTGCTCCATCCTCTGCCCTGTGTTTCCTTCTTAAGACATAAAGTTTCACTCACCTCAAGATGCTAATAATTTTTATTGTCTACCTTTCCATCTTTTCAGGCCAAACAGCTATAGTTAAGTCTCTTCCAGGATGGAGGAAAGCACAATTTCTTACAGTTCCCCTTCAAGCTACCAGTCTCTTCCCATTTCTCTCCTCCAATTCCCTCTTCAAACCAACAGAAGACTTCTCAGGTCCCACTCTCAGAGTGGATTAGTTTGCCCAGAAAGAAGCTGCACAAGTAAACAGTGTCCTGTCCCCAATGGTAATGACTTAAAATCCTCCTAAACTCTCTGACCAACAAGTGGAGCTTCTTCCCTCCCACCCTTCATAGTTTACATTCCCTATGCAAGGCACAGCTTTGACCAATGGAAAACCCATTACTTTTAATAAAGTAAATTTTTCCACAGGAGAAAAAAGCAAGTGAAGTGACTGCCACACCAAACATCCCACTTCGGTACTATAGCAGCTAGGAGACAAGAATTTAAGCTAGAGCTAACTGGTTAGTTCCCAAACATACAATATGGAGGCACGGGTACAAATTCTACACTTGTTCAAGCACTGTGTGATAACAGCAGAGAGCTGGACCATGGATGGGTAAACACATCACGGGTTGTTAGGGACAACACAGCAGGCCTAGGTTTGATTGATTTTTTTATGATCTCCATTTTAAAAACATGGGGAAGAGGGAATGTGGGGTGTTACTGCGGGCATTATATGTAAATATATGTAAAGATATATTATTATGTTTACAAAGCATTTGTTTATATCACGCTCTTGTTGGAACACATGCAAGTCATGTTTCGTTGAAAATGCTGGAATTAGGTCCAACCTTTTTGCTGCTAAGCAAACAAATAACAAAGAAAAGAAGAAATTCAACCATCAGAGAATCATGGTCCCTGATGAAGTTTATAACTAATAGAACAAGCATGTTATTGCTCAGGATCCTAGGAAGATTAAATTGTGATTTCACGTGCATTCCAAAGTCTTGTACTTTCAATTTGTACATAAACAGTTTCAGAGAGGAATATTAATCCACTGGTAAAGTGCTGAGATATGCAGCATATTTATTTATAGTAATAATGCCTAAGCAGAAAGAAGCCTTGTTTGATGCTGATCTCACTGCTGAATTGGCAATTAGGAGGAAAAAAGCACTGCTTTTACTTTTATGTCAAACAAGTTCTTTCTCTGAGACTCAGAAGCAGCTAAATCTTGCGTGGTCATGTTCCCTGTTCAGACATTTTAAGAAATCTTTGGGAAAAAATGCCATTAAATATGCACCAAATGACAACTTTAATTGATAAGTCACACACACCTATGCAAATGCTGTAAAAAATAGAATGCCAGCTTCTGAATTTCCAACATCTGAAAGCAGGGGAATTTGTAATAGGGCTTCGTCACTCCATGTCAGATTAAAATCGGTGTTTTTAAAAAGTGAAAATAAAGTTGGAAGATGAAACCCCTTATGTATTTTGCAAGAACTAACTGGTCGTTCCTTAGTAGGAAGGTGTTCCTGCATGGAGACCTTAGTAAGCACTAATATTCAAACAGCTACTAGAGGACATGCTCAGTGCTTTACAGAGTCAGTGTCTTATTTAGAATAAATTGTCAAGGCACTGATTCTGAAACATTTCAATGAGATCTGAATTTCTTGAACCCAGGTTGAAACAATCCCCATTCATTTCAGAAGAGATTAGATGAAGCTTTATGCTTCTCCCTTCACCTCACTTCAAGATGGATGAATTAACTGCAGCATCTAGGCAGATTTTCCTCATCATCTGTTATCTGTAAGTAGACCTCAGCTTTGTTATTTGAAATTATTTGACAAGTTAATGACATGAATAAACTTCTGTAAACAAATTTCTCAGATGACCTTTTTCTGTGATTTCTGCTTCGAGCTGTCACTATTCTGGACAAAGATACAGAATCAGGAGTAAGAAAGTAGTTTCCTTTCAGGAATAAGAGTTCCTGAAAGAAAACTACTTTCCACTACCCAAAGTACAATCATTCCATGGTAGATGTAAGAAGGTTGTCTGTGTGAATACTCATCACATGTATTAAGCCAAATGTTCTGGGTACCATTTCACTACAGGAGTGCCTAGGGAATTGGATTTGATATATCAGGTTTTATCAGCTCAATGAAAAAACAGGAAGTTCTATACAAACTTAAGAAAACACAAGGCTGACTGAGCACTGGCACAGGTTGCCTGGAGATGTTGAGGAGTCTCCATTCTTGAAGATACACAAAAGCCATCTGGAAACGGCCCTGGATGGCCTGGTCTTGAGGTCAAGGAGTTGACCCTCCTTGAGCAGAGGGATTGAAGAAGGTGACTTCCAGAGATTCCTTCTAATTTCTACCATTCTGTGATTCTGTTTATTAGCATCATCTATTCCTGAACTACTTTTTTGTCTTCTTGGAATACTCAGCATCAGAGTCTGTAAATATCAAACTGTCTAATTTTTCCAAGATATATGTTCATACCATTAAGTTACCTTAACTTCAGAAGAGGTCACATTAAAGAAGTTCTCCTCAAGTGCCTGCAAAAAGTCTGCATTCAGGTAGGTGTCCACGGTGGTCTGTGTATCTAAGAACTTCTGGATGATCTCTTCATTATAGTCTTCAAAACCAGAGTCATAGATTAATTGTTTGTTCTGTGCCAATACTTGGAACTTGAAGCCAATGTCAACTGGAGCATTACAGCTGGTGTTTGGCAGCGATTTCATCTGAAGTAGAAGTCTGGGGAGGAATGTTTGCAGTCTCTGTTTCAGAAGCATTGTAGGTGCTGGCTGCATGCGCCTTGAAATATCAATTGCTATAGAAAGATCTATGTTGCATTCTGAAAAAAAAAAATACAGGAAAGAGGAAACTATGAGCATACACTATTTGTGATCTTGTTTTTTGTCAGAATCATGGGAGTGGAACAAAATTCAACATGGTACATTTAAAACCAGAAGTAAGAATCAGTGAGATAGGTTTTCCATAAGCATAAAATACCATCAGCCCACAGGTTTCAGTGTGGCCATGTGAACTTGCAAATACTGAGAACCAAATAACTCGACATCTGCACATACCCAAACTGCAAAACAAATCTGTTCTCCAGCTGCTCAGTGTCCTCACAGGGCCTAATTTGAAAATGTCTCCATGAGCTTTGCTATCAACTGAAAATGTACAACACAAATTCCAATTGCAAAGGGAACCTTGATGACTGTGCTTTGTCACTTTGTCACAAGACCAGGTGATACATACAAATGTAGAACAACAGGCCAAAGAAACAAACAGGAGAGAGAGAGGCAGCATTGCCTACATGAAATGTCATAACCACTGTGAAAAACAGCTGCTGTAAGGTGATGGCCACCTCAGTGATGGAATTGCTTGCATTGTTCTTTATAATAACAACAAATAGTGTGACATGGTTAATTCCTTCCCCCTCCCCAATCATCTTGCCCTCATTAAACAGCTAAACCACATGGTTTTTTCTTCTCCACCTTGATTATTAATTTCTCATGTTGAATTTTATTCTGTGATCCTAGATGCATTATTATTCATTGTTGCACCTCTGCAAGGAAGTCGGAGGCATGCAATTTTAGCTGTAAAACAGCACTCTACCTAATTTTATTCTCTTTTCACTCATTGACTCTGAAACACCTAGCAATCACAAGATTGCTTTCTGTGTTTGCTAGTTTGGGCTTGTTCCCATTATTCCACATACATTTTCTGAGTTTTCCCTCTCTCATGAAAGAGAGAAATGTGCTCAGTTCTTTAATCAAATACTTCTAGAAATAATTTCATCTCAGAGGGACCGTTGTTACGTTTCAATATTTTCACTTGCGGTACAAACTGCCCCCTAGAGGGTATGATCTGCTGGAAAGCAGCAAGAAAATCTTTGAACGTAAAAGGTCACATTGAATGAGATTTTATGGCTAAAAAATCTGACATTCAGACCTCAGAGCAACATCAAAAATCTATGCCACTTATCTTTTTAGCTCACAACAAAACAATCAGTTAAATATATCAATACATGCATACATGTCTACACACACACACGAACACAAAATCTAATGGATGTTTCTTCCAGCATGTGTTCTTTTACAGCACACATGGAGTATGTGTTCACAATGAGATTCTTCTAAGACCTGGGTCTTTTTCGTCACATAGTTTGGTGGCAGTGTGAAGGATAAGAACGAACTCAGCAATTTTGCCCTGATAATTGGTCATCCACACTGTTCAGCTCTTAAAATATTCTCTGTCAAGTCCTCAGTGTAGCAGCAATAATAACAAAACAGCAGTAAATAGTTCACTTTTTGTGCTACTATGTTGTGCATGAGAATGTGTAAAATAGCTACTGGCAGGTATTCTATACCCTGTTGATAATCTCTATTTATTTGCAGGAGTAAACACCTCTGTGTTGCCAAACTCTTTTTCTCACCACCTGTTCTCCTACAAACATCCACATTGTTAAACTGCCCTGTCTTACTGCTGCAAAGGTATCTTTTTTCTCCTGTCAACATGCTCTCCATGAAATGCAATTTTTTAAATTGAAAAATCTGGCAGTTTAAGAGAAGGTGACTGGAGAAAAGGGAATTAATAGATTTATTACAGGAAAGAAGGTCAGTGAATATATTAAAAAACATGACAGGACAAGATAAAATAGGCTTCACAGAAAGTTGATCTTCGTTTTATGAGACAAATTTATGCAGAGCTTAGCAATAAATGTATGCATCACTGAGACGAAACCAAATATGCTTTCCTTAACTTCTCTCTCTCTAAACACGTTCCAGTATATATATTAAGTTTACTGCTGTATCTCCCATTAAATCTCCCTGTTCTCTGCCATAAAACACCAGGAGGTGCTACTGCGTCAGCCATGGTCATGCTGCTCCATGGCAGTGCACTCCAGTTCCTCAGCAGCCCTCTCTCTCTGCTTGCAGGACCCGAGGAATGCTTTTACATCTGGGAGTCTGCTCAGCTCTTGATGGGAAAAAGAGTGGGTGAGAGTGTAGAGCTCATACTGAATCAGGCCCAGTTGTCCTCTCTGCAAACCACCTGAGCAGATATAATTCACACAGAGTTGCTTCTGTCTCAGGGAAGAAAGGCTCAGCTCTTCATTTTGGCTCCCAACACCCTAGCAAACACCAGCCAGTTTTGGCGTGTTCATGATCTCACTAGCCTAGGATGCATGAGAGGCTCAGCGGTTGTTACAAAAAGCCTTAGACAAGCAGTGTGGTCATCCCAGTGCTCCTTTCTCTCAGTAAGTTCCTGATCACAAAGGGAATGAAACCTGGGGAGCTGCATTGTATCAGTTTTATGTCAGAACAAAGAGCATGTATCCAACACACGTAAAATACCACCTCTGCGGTGAAAACACCAGGAAGACAACAAGGAGCTTTAAAGGACAGTCACAGTCCCTATTAAGGATGAGCACAGAGAAAAGAAATGCTCCAGAACTGTCTCTTCCTGCCATCCCCAATCAATGCCATGTACTTACACCACAGTCAGAAGAGATCAGCTTTTTGGTTTTTCAAGCACTACATTTTTCTTTTTGCAACTTAAGAAACACATCTACAGTATTACCTAAACGCATAGCTGCCATGAATATGTAACATTAAAGAGCAACTGGGTATGTTCTGTACTTCACTATTCCTGCATGGTAAGGCAACTGATAATGCAGCACCAAGTCAGAATAAACTCAGACCCAAAACCAGCATGTGACATCTGATAAAAGTTGCTATGTTAACTAAAGGTATTACTGAACCTTTATTTTCTTTGGGGTTCGCAGCCTCTCAGGCTGTGTGGCATCCAAGCCACTGTTGGCTTCCAAAAGACGTAGTAAGAAATACCACTTTCTGTTTGTCATCTAGGAAAAGCTTTTGGGTAGCACCTCAGAATTACTGTGGATTTGCCGTTTACATCTTGCCAATACCTCCCACATATCCAAGGATGGATTTCCTTACACCCCCTCTGCACAGTGCGTCCGTGACTCTTCAGTTTTGTTGACAGACAGTGGCTGCTGACAGTCCCACTGAAGCAGTATGGTCAGCTGGGGATGGCAAAGTTATGTTTCTAGAAGGTTCTTTTTAAAATATCACTGAATTGTCTGTTTCCCTCTTTTTATTAAGATACCTGCTGGGGGTATCTGTTCTGGTTCCTTTCAGGCACTGAGGAACTATGAATATGAAGGCTTGATGTGAAGCATTGTCTTACCTCAGAAGCTTTTTACCATAGCAAAGTGTAGTGGCTCTTGACTGAAGCGAAGTACAAGTTGTGAGTTGCAAACTAAGTAACATGGGCAGTGTTCTTTAGTAAAACAATTGCACTGCAGTCCAGCTAGCTCAGGTACTTTTATCACGGACTGCAAAAAGCCATGAGGATATTTGTCATTATACACTCAACCAAAGGTTTGTTTCTCACCCTGACCAGGGAGATGTTTGGATTAACAGACCTGATTGACATTCTTCTTGACCGTTTTCAGTGCATCAAGGTTTTCTACTGTGAACTCTCCCTGCATCATCAGCTATTAAAAACAGCTCTCAAAGGGGATTTTATCATCCCTATGTCAGCTTCAAAGATATGGATCACATTGCTCCTCAAAGCCATTGCTATATCCTCTACCCTGTCAGCAGAGTACTCACTAAAAAAAGGCTCTGGACAAGCCTCTTTTTGGCTATCAGCACTTGCTATGAAGTGATTCTCTAGCATAAACTGGAGTCTCTGCCCTGTTTTGGTGCCTCCTTCTTTGTAATGTAATTTTTCTATCTTCTATAAGGAATCATTCTTGTTATAAAAAGTGTTCAACAGAATTCAGCATATGTCACATTGTGCTGAATCAACCAAAATCCACAGATTTTGTCTTGCCATTGATCATTGTGCATGATCTTGAAGTT
This sequence comes from Pachycephala philippinensis, assembly GCA_013397055.1. Lineage (NCBI taxonomy): Eukaryota > Metazoa > Chordata > Aves > Passeriformes > Pachycephala > Pachycephala philippinensis. The sequence goes on along the minus strand of VWZT01003234.1, from coordinate 436,401 downwards.
CTTTATCCCTATACTCCAGGATCCATCTACCAGGAAAACGATGTCTGTCGTGGAAGCTTTCCTGCAGACTGAAAAAATATGTTGCAACTTTCCTCTTTCCCTAAAAGCTGTGTAATCTAATAGAAAAGTAATTTTGAATCCTAATTGCTTTTCAGAATCCAAGACCTATTGGCCTGTTCCAGAAAAACCCTTCCATCTATCCTGCTAAATTATTATGACCCTCTAGTTCCTTCTTTTCCCCTATTTATCATACAGAGGGTCAGAAGATATATCCTTCTGCAACACCATTCATAGGAAAAGGAGAGATGCTGAAATCTACAACACAATTTTCATTCACAGTCTGCTCAGAACTTATCTTAGTAAATGCATATTAAACACTGCTGTATGTGAAACACAACCATAGGAATGTGTTGGCCTGCTCTCAAGAGAGCAAAGGAAAAGTTAGCCATGCACTTTGAGCTCCATTCTGCATGCATACATTACTAATCAATATTTATTTTCTGAGGGAAAAAAAAAACCTGTTCGCACCAACTTAAAGAGTACTAAGCATAGTTCTTTGTAGTAAGTATTAAACTTATGTGTTTCCACAAATTCCAGAAGCTAGCAGGGCATGGATGAAACAGTTATTATTTCCTCAAATCAACAGTCATGCAGAAAATATCCTGCAACTGGGCAGAACACTTCTTAAACAGATCTTTCAAAAGACCTGACTACCAAAATGGAACTGCTAAATACTGTGACTTATCTTGCTCCTGGCAGTCTTACAATTGTAAGAGCTTTACATTGCTTTTGCAAATATGAAACCTACAAATGCATGAACAAACCCAAAATTTAATGAGCTGTTTCATTAAATTTTGCATTTTTCTAGGAAAACTTTCCTATTGTAGTTGTAAGTTTCATAAAAACATACCATATTATCCCTAATTATAATTCCTAGTTAGAAAAAAAATTTCATCAGTTCTTCATCTCTCTCTGACATTGGGTATAAATGTAGAAAAACAATTTTGCTATCAACCTGAAGAGTCATTTCTTTAGCGTATTACCAGTCTCCTGTGCCTCTGTCGAGAAGGTGAAAATGTAGAGAAGAAGAAGTGGTTTCCAGGCATCCATTTTGAAAACCTTCCTAGGGGGAAAAAAATCAAAACCAAATACATAAGAAATACAGAATACAATTCCCTAAAAAAGAGGTTTTTAATTGTGGGGGAACTGGGTAAGTGCATTTTATTAACAACATGGAGGCTTTATAGCTGTATGCAATTTAAAGTAGCACTTTAAATTAATTTTTTCCCCTCATTTTTTAACATACAGGCTTTGAATGTAGAGCTGTAAGAGTTTGACACTGATGTACAGCATATAACCAAAAGGAACTACTCAATGCTTTGCTCTCACAATCATGCTTTGTTCTGATTCACACAGCTATATTTACCATGACCTAAAATTCAACTAAAAGCAAGCTATTCACAGTGTAAGATTAATGGGAGTTATGCCTTTAAGATTCCCTTCTAGCCTTGAAATTTCCCACCCACACATCGATTTAAAAGAAAAATTTGCTGGTGGTATCTATATACGATACACATAGATAAGAACAAGCATTCATTTACAAATGAAATATGCCAGTGGGCCAGTAATAAAGACACTTGTCATAGAAAAATGGAATAAAGTATAAAAATTTCCCAAAAGCCAAAACTCAATGCTGTGGATAACGGGAATGAAAATCTCTCAGAAAGTACAAAATTAAGGCGTGTTGAGCTTAAGCACACTAAACAAATGAGAACAAAATAGTTTTGAATAACTTTCTATTCTAGGACACAAGTACACTTGATGCTGCCTTTAACAACTCATTACAGCTTTTATTCTGTATCTTGGATCTGCAAAGACAACTTAATAGAAAGGCTCCAGCTGGTCTAACATTATAGCACAGGGTTCACTTCCAGGTAATTAGGGTAACAGCATCTAATATTACTCTAGGTCTTGTAAATAACAAAAGGCAATGAATAGAAATTATCTGATTTAATCTATGTTCTAACCTCAGGCAAGAGCAAAATTTCATTTCCAAGTATCGCCACACCAAGCTGCACTGAAGATCTTGAAGAGTTCTTTGGAACCTTTGGGGGAAAAAAGCACCACATTTCCTATATTTCAAGAAATTTATCAGATACGGGCACTTTTCACTTTTATTAGACCTGCAGTAACACAAAAATTCCAGATGCAACTGAGGTCCCTGTGCAACCAAAGAGGTTCCAGGTATTATGTAGCCCTCAACAAGAACAGAAAGCAATGATGGGGTTGGTGCATTGAGGAAACCTCCTTCATGCCTCTGCACATCACAATTTTCTTTAGTAAGCATTACTAACATAAAGGAAACTGTTTTGCAACCATTTTACATGCCATCTACACAATTAAATTTTGTCTAGGATTTAATTAATTTTTCTGCATATATTTCTGAGAGTTAATGAATCTCTTAAGAGTTCCCCTTGATCACTTTGACAGAGATTTAATCCTGTTATCTATTTTCACTATTATGCCTCATTATATGAGCCTCTTTTTTAGATGTTAATAAGCTAAAACTTTATACTGAGAAAAAATTAAATATTTTAATGGTACTCCCCAAAAATAATAATGATTACTAATGTTCATTACGGTGTTACACAGTTCCTGCTTTGATAGCACAGTTATTATGCCAGAGCAGCATTAACATCTTGAACTCTCTTGTTTTAATAAATTGCTCACAGATCTATAGACCCAGCTAGACATGTACATATTCAAGGGCAGATAAGAAATTGCTGCCAGTATTTCCAAAGCCTCTAATTACTGTTTCGCTCTAGAAATTTCCATGGTGAAAAACTCACCACCAACAGCAGCAAGCTCCCAAGGTGTATGTGGCTGCCCACATTCAGATGAGTAAAATACAGCTGGTGTTTTAGCAAGGGACTAGACTTTCCTCAATTATGTAAATATTCAGATTTCATACCAAAATCTAGCTCTTAGTGTTGTAATATACAAAATAATCTGTAACTATTTCCATGCCTCCTAACAACTGTGGTCTCTATTTGCCTCCTTTAGTTTCTTTCAGCCCCACGACTCAAGAATATTCCCTAAGAATGTTCCCTGCTCATCGGGTCAGATACCTGAGACCTTAAAAATCTCTCCCACTCTTCCTAAACAGTGAGTGCAGATGGGAACATATTTACCACTTGCTTTGGTTTTCCCTTTATCAGTCCCTACTGACAACAGGCAGCTTCTTTAAATACTCTAGAAACACTGCAATTTAGAAACATGTGCAGACTAGTTTTCCTACTTGTACTATTTATTTTGCCTTATCTTCACATACAAAATTCCAATCATGCACTACAAGCTGTATATACAGATGTACTTTAGGCCTTCTATGTGTATTCTTCACTATTTACTAATGCAAAATGAGAAGAAATTTAATGGAAAATTCACATCATACAGCTCATAGATACTATGGATCAAAGCCTAAATAAACCTGCTCAGAAACATACAGTGCTACAGAGCATTACACTAGCACTATCTTAATTCTAAAATTTATTTGAACGTAAAATAGTATATACAAGGTCTTAGCATAAGGTACTTACATATGCATATCTATAGTTGTTTATAAAATACATATAAGCATAATTATGCAAGGTGCTAAGGCAGCAATTCTCAAAAATCTAAGACATCTTTCCACTTTAATTCTATTTTAGGAGACAACAGTATGAAAATTATTAGAAGTCCTTAGAAAACAGTATAAAATAATACATATTTTAAAGCTGATTTTACTGCCAGCATTTTTACTCATTTGTTCCCAGAGATACACCAACATGAATATACATCTCAAAGGAAGAAAAAGATAACAGTATGCCTGAATCCTTTGAATGTTTCACAAAAATTACTTGCCACTATATTTTGTTTTTCTTTTTTAACCAATTAATGTCCCAATCTTATCTTCAGCTGCTTCAATGTTTTAGGCAGGTAAAAAAGTCATTCTGTAGATTTTTCCTGCCAGAGCAAAATGCACTCTTAAATGATAACATACTTCTTAAGCACACTGTCAAAAGCTCGGAGACCTTGAAGCAACATCTCTTTTTCACCTGTGATTTAAAACCATCTTGCATACAGGATCTCCCTGCACACTTCATCTGGGGATATTTTCCCTCTCATGTTGGTATATACTAACAAAAGGAACGTAATGTTTCTTGTCACAACTTAAAATCCCATCTCTACCAATGCAAATAAATGTGATCACGTAGTTTTTGCCTACCTACTGAAGTACTCCAGTTAGATTACTTCAACTTCTACATGTTGATTTCATTCCTTCTGAAGTCTTTGATATAAGCTCATGTCCTGGAATACAGCAGACAGAAACCTTCAGCTTATATGCCCCAGTTAGTTATTCCTTTCCTCCACCATCCCCTTTTCTCTCACTAAAGCAAATTTAAAGCCTGGTTTACAACTGTGGAACTTCCTGGTTTCATCAAACAGTAAAACAGAAGTCCATCCCACCCTCCCACCTTAACACTCTACTCATACATCCGTGTACTGAACTTCAAACACTGAGAAATCACAGTATCAGAAGAAAGATAAATGTTGCTGTAAAAATAATGCAAAATACTTTCTAGGTGTCAGCTTTTTATGCAGAGGAAGAAATGTTTTTGTTAGTTATCTCCTCTCTACAGGCACTTTTTTTTCCTACAAGTACATTATCTTTTTGTTAGCGCTGAAATGTCTCAGGAAGAAAGTTGCTGCTTTACTCATTGCAGGTTTCCCAGAGAAAAAAGAGTTTCCTAATGATTCCAGGTACAATCATAGGGCCAGGCACTGATTCAAGCAAGGAGACCCTGGGTGACTTACCTGACTTAGGAGGTCAGTGTGATCAACATGAGGTTCAATATGTTTTCAGGAGTGGTTTTGTTTAGAAGGGCATGCAGACACAGCTGGAAAGGATGTGGCCACCAGGGTAGGAACACCCCCACAGTCAGACGTAAGTACAAACAAGCACACAACCAGCCCATGAGGAGTCTATACCCAGTCTTACAAGGAAAAACTGACTGACACTAAAAACCAGTTCCATTTACTGTTAAAATCAGTGTCTGCCTGTCTGTGAGAAAATGGGGTGGATGTTTACTTGCTGACTTCATTTAAAAGAATAAAGAGACATAATGATTTTCCATTTCAGTATTTGGTGCACCTTTTATAAGCCTATTGCCTGTTTTCCATTTCTGAGTAAAGCTTAGTAATTAGCATGTTATGATCCCGTAAGTAAACATTCATTATCATTCATACTTCTATATTCCTGATGGCTTACACAGCAAAAATTGCTATAAGTACACATTAAAAAAAAATTATAAATGGACCCTGGTATCCTGGCAGCCTCAAACAGTTCTTAACCTACCATGAAATTAAAAATAAAATTATAGTTTTTCTCTTCAGTCCAGAAGATCCCTCAAAAACAAATCTTCTGTCAGAGAGCCCAACTATTTGTGACATCTCCATATCTGAAGTAACCATACCCTTTTAGTCTCTCCTGAAGTGAAATGTGTTGAATGTATCAAGTACCTATGTATATTCCCTCAGGATCAGGACAATTCCCTCTGAAGTTCTCAGCATCCTTTAAAAAACTTCCTCTGTTTTACACACCTTCCCTTAGCTCAGCATGACCAGCCTGCAACTCCCATAATGCATGGTAGCAAGACAAGCAGAGCTGTCCTTGCTGCCTGCCAGCTGTCAGAAGTAAAAATTCTATAAGACTCAGACAACAAATTTTCTGACACTGCTCTGTTGCCTGCACCAACACCCAATACTTTGCTTTAGGGAAATCTTCAGTGAAAAGTCTGGATTTTTTCCTCAGAAAGCTGTTTTTTAACACAGAATAAAATAAAACAAATGGCTGAAAACATCATTAGTTGAAAATTAAATCTAACCAGAATACTTACAACGTCTACCTAAGACCACAGCTAGCTATTCTGACAGCCTGAGAAGCTTTCACTTCTTCACTTTGCACACTCTGTAATTAGCTGTTTATTAATCGCACCCTAATTTAAACTGCTATACTCAGTTGACATTAATTAAAGCTTCCTCTAAGTGTATGAATTCAACTAGATTATCCCATGTTGTCATTAAAATATGAACGTAACTATCCACATTACTATGGCTTTAGACTTTACTTCTGGTTTAGTTTTCTCAAGAAAGAAGTCAAGCTGAAGGTTACATTTCACCTCTCATCCCAAATGGCGGAAAGAATTTTAAAACCAAACCTGGTAAATGGAGCTGTGAAACTGAAGAATCTAACAATTAGGTCAACTTGCTGAATGAGTTCTTACCTAGCAATGACTCATTTTGGCCCAGAACTTGTTCATTTTCAAACTCCTAAACACTCTGTTCTTTGGCCTCAATAAAAGAAGAGCAGAAGGGGACCTCATATGACAATTTGGGACTGTAACCAATAACCTGTATATATGTATTTTACTAAGGTATTTGTTAAAAGGGAGTAAATGAGGCCAAAAGAGCTCCTTCATATGGAGGAACAGTTTTCCCACATCAGAAAGTTCTTATGGAACTAGAGATGCATTTGTTATTGTTCCTCTCTCTTTCCTATCTGTCCTGGATTTAGACCTACTTTGCTGTAGCATCATGTCAGTATCAAAGAAATATCATGGCAGTGCCACAGATCAAGTTTGTTTACATACAGAAAAAAAGTATAAAAGTGATCAATAAAAAGCATTAAAGCAGGAAACCAAAGCCATTTGACAGACCTTGTAAAATGGGCCAGCTAAATCTGGGGGATGATACAAGTAATTTTTCATATCCTTGCCAGTCCCTTTGACTGGAAAGTGGACAAACGTCAACAGCATAAAGGCTAAACCTTACCCACATGTGCTACACTGACTCATTTAGTAAAGGATATTAAGTGAACTAAACACAAACATATCATTCATGAAAGCAGCTTCTCAAAGCCAAAAGTTCTTAAGAAAACCAGCAGATGTGACTCTCTTACTTCCAGGAATATTGAGTGGGAAAGCATCCTATCCACAGGAGTACTCAAACTCATCTGGAACAAATTAATTTTATAAAAAGACTTGGTTTAGAATAAAAATAGTGTAAGTCACCTCATGTTGAACTACCACAAAGTGGGGAATATAAAATTGAGGACAAGAGTTTGCATGCAGTGTTACACAAATTTTAAACCATCAATTATTCACTAACATATGCTAGATATGCCTTTGAGATAGGACTCTTAGAACATGAGCTCAGCGGTGGTGGCAAGATGCAGAGTCTTGCTTTATAAAAACTTAATGTTACAAAAATCTTACCTTGCAATTGTCAATAGAAGTAAAACTTCTGCTAACATACTTGCTTAAAAAACCCCACTTAATTACCCTCTCATTTCTAGTGCTGCAAATCATGCATTTTTACCAGAATCTATCACTTTTGATGTCAGGAAAATATGAAGCTAGGAAGAATCAAGACTTTTGCTTGTGAATATCTTCACAAGACTAAAATATTGCCCATAATTAGTTCAAGGCTCATCTTGTCTTGTCAAATGAAACATCTTTGTAATATGAACAAAGCAAACAGACATCCACATTTCTGAAGCATCCTAATATTATTACTAGGTGCATATTTTACTTTGAATCATTTGGAATAAATTTTGTTTATCCAAAGGCTCTTTTCTTCTTCATTGACATGAAGGAGATTTGTTTGACTGAATGATACTGTGTTTGGATTTGAATGTGTGGAAGAATTATGTAAATGATTGTATGCAGGCGAATTAGAGCTGAGTAACTTTGTGGCAATCATCTTTACAACTGCAGCTGTTGTTAAACCAATGAAAATTAAACAGCATGTTTTATATATTGCCACATCGTGAGAAGAGTCCATAATAAATCCTGGAAAGGAAGTGTGGAAATCTGACACTTTCTCAGGTGTCTGCATGCCTATGCAGGTAACTTAGACAATGTGTTTTGTGACACTCACCATGCACTAAAGTCGCAATGCACTAGATAAAATGTAAGTTAGTGCATATGCAAACATTCATCAATAATCCTCAGAAATGGTATCCTACTATAGCAGATATTGAAAAACAGTTTTGTGAGGAGCTAAGAAACTTTAAAATGTAGCTTTATACTGAACCAAAATAAGCCAAAAATTCCAATTTTTCCCTTAAGGTAAATTAATTTGAATACAATGGTATTTGGCACCTCTCAAGTGCTGCATTTTCTCAAAAATCAGTTTTCTCTGATTTTTTTTAAATGCTATAATACCAGGCTTTTAAACACTGAAATGAGCTACATCACACTTGCAAAATGAGGGTTTGTCATACATGATTAGTCAGTATTACACAGGACTATCTTGGCAGATGAAAGAATATCACTTGAATCTCCAGACTATTGCCGAGTTATCTTCCTTCAAAGCCTTGTCCCTGATGTTCCAGTCCAGCAGGAATTGTGCACATAAACTCCTTCACCGCATTTTTTTATATTTACAAAGCACACTGAAATCCACTTCATGCACACTCAATAACCTATGTAGAAAATACATTTTGAGATAATATACAATCAATAATAGTCATGGAATTTGGCCTCTACAGCATTACCTACAAAAAGAATCCTCTGTTTCCCTAGGACCACACAAAAAAACCCAAATGTAGCATCAGTGTTTTTTCCCTGAGCACTACTAACATTTCCTGGACAATGTTTCAATTCAAGACTACCATATGACTCTAATTATTTACTGATTAGAATTCTTGCATGAGCCATTATGTTTCTACATTCTAATTTTGCTTTGGAAGGTTGTAGGTTCAGTTCAGATGTAAAAGGGCTTCTAAACAAATGCTTTTACTTCTTCTGGTGTCAGGAAAGCTAAAAAGAAGTGGAATCTTGAACACTGTCCTGCACAACATAGTGACATACAGATAATTTAACTGCAGTTCAGTCCCTTTTTAAAAACATGTTAATTACTTCCAAACACTGCAAGCAGAGCTCCTGGCACCCTCTGAAAATTGAGAGGTGGGTTGAAACACCACCCAGAGACACTGGTCTCAACAGACAGTAAAGTTCCCTTCAATGAAAGGGAGACAGCAACCACTATGTTAGCAAATTTGTCTGGAGGTATTGTAGGTAAGGAAAATGCTTCTTCATGCTACAGATATGTTTGAGATGTCTGAACCTTAAATGGGAAAGAAAATGCTGAAAGCTCATTTGCCCATATCAGAGATATTGGGTTTTCTGTTCCCTTCAGAAGGGAGTCTCACCCATATTTTTTTCTTTATGGGAGCATTTTTGGTGCAGGGAGTGAGCGACTGGACCTCAGTGACACCCCCATGCAAGATGAACCATCATCTTTGTAATTGTTCGCTTCTGCTTGCAGAGCCTCACACCTATTGTGCAAGGGCATCTGGAAAGGGGGGCACAGAAGGCAAGGGCACCTGCAAAAGGAGGGACTTGTGCACATTCAGGTTCCTGAGCTGGTCTTGAACCTGATATTCTCTTAAGGGGTATTTAAGTGAGCATTTTCGCAGTCTCTGCCTTTGGACTCTGAATTGGGCTACATGACTGGAGCACTTGCTGGTGAAGACCAAAGGAAGAAATGTTGAGTATCTCAGTCTTGTACATGTCAGTTGCAGACAGATCTCCTGTTTCCCACTGATCAGGGAGGGTATAGTTTCTTTCTCTTCCTTTGTTGTCCTAAGAACCTGAAGAAAACCTGTTTGTTATTTTTTATTTCCCTAGCCAGGTTCAGTCCCAGATGTGCCTTGGCTTTCCTGATTCCCTCCCTGCACCCTGACTTTTTCTCTTCAGTATTTCATTTTATTTTCAATTTGCTTTAACCTACAGCTGTGTCATCCTTTTTTTATTGTTTCCCCAGGAAACATCTTCTATGTATCACACAGTCTCAAAACCCACACACTTTTTGTTCTGTTTTATAGCAATCAGCTGTCTCAGGAAAGACAGGCAGCAACTTTGCTTTTTTTCACAATTTATTTCCTATTCAACATATCCCTTGGGATACACATAGCAAAGCACCAACAATTTCAATACCACAGTTTCCAGTAGATAAGGATCTGGTGTACAGATGGGGCTTTCATTCCAACCTCTCCAGTAATCTCATCCCTTAGAAGGAAAAGTAAAAGCTATTGCACTTTAGACTGCCCAGCAGTGGCAATGACCAGCTATTGTAAGAGTGACTCTGCAGGTCACACTGCTTCAAGATACAAGAGAGATCTTTTGCTTTATTTCCAGTGAGAGAGAGATTTAGTAGGAAAGTCCATCCCTTCTGAATACAGTAACTGAGAAAGGTGTAAAAGCCAAAAGAAGGATGAGCTAATAATGCCACCATAAGCAAAGCTAATGCTGGAACAGAGATCATGTGAGTAACAATTCCTGCAAATCTATCCCTGCTCCAATTACAAGGAGCTCTACAGAGTGTGGACTACATCACACCAACTAATGGGGCAATTGCACTGTTTGGGGTGCTTTTAGGGATGTAGTGGCTTTAATTCTATTTTGTTGTGCCTTTTATTGAAAAACTGATTTCAGGCATCAAATACTGCAATGTTTTGCTAGTCTCTCCTGCATTTGGGGGGCAGGGATCCCACTGGTCAGAATATGACATGGACACTGCTGAATGTTTGCCTGATCCATCATTCAAACTAAACCTACTTGCAGAATATCTGGAAAGTTTCTGGATCATCCAGATCCTGTAGCACATTTACATAATGACAGTACACAGGTCGTGTACTTAATCCTGCACAGATAAAAAATCCTCACTCCCTAGGAAGGTGAGAATTCTTCATAAAAACACATTTTAAAAACTTGACTTTTTAAACTTCTTACAAATATCTTGGGCTCAGTTTACAACCCTGCAGTGACATCTCATGGCTCCATGGTAGTTCCAGCAGCAAACACATGCTGTCAAAGAACACAGACAAAACTGAGGAATACAGGTATTTACATGTAGAAAACTGGGTAGCTGGCATTGCGACGGGATGATCTAACCCCATTAGTTGGTAACACCGGACTCATTTATCCTCCCAAATAAAGCTAATACAAAATGCTGCCTATTACAGGGTACTTATGTCTGCTTGTACACAGGCTTGCATCCCATGTCAAGGATGGCAGTTTTAAATAAAAGGATGGAATGGATGTGGAGAATAAAATTACAAGAAACCAGGCAGGGGTTAGTGAAGTTAAGGAGCAGGGTCAGAGGAGCAGCAGTAGCTGCTGGAAAAATTGTTTCCTACCCTTCCCAACACAGACAAGCTACCATGCCAAGAGGTCGATGCCTTAGGTAGTCACCTGTTTCAAGCAAAAAAAAAAAAAAAGACAGTCTCTTAGTTTAAGAAGCCTGGAGCCATCACATGAATATCATTACAGGGAGTTCTATGCCTGCATTGCAGAAGCCAGCAAGAGGTGAATTAATACCATGTATTAATAAAGTTGAAATTTTCTTATGAAGAAAAACTATTAAAATGCTCAGTCAAAACTGAAGACTTAACCCATTCCAGTCTAACCAATCACTGCATCTGTATACCTTTTCAAAATTTAATGCAAGATCAGTCTTTTTTCCTTAATAAACTCAAAGCACAATATAATTTTCCAGGTCAAAAGAAAACTACTATATAATTTATTTTCTTATGATGAATAGCAAAGCTAGGTCTCTTGGGAACCTGTTTTGGATTTATTTTTGCATTGCTGGGACCATTAAGGTACTTCATAGATGGAAGCAAACTGGGAAGATGGAGGGAAAGCAATAGGCAGGCTTACCTAATGGTAGCTGAGGGTAGTTTTTGAGCACAATACAGTTTTTGTGCGATTATTTTTAAAGGGATCAAACTCAGGCTTGTGGTGAAAACTCCGCCATCCCAGCATGCCACCTTTGCATCATAAATTTTTTACTCCAGTGGCTTAAATCTTCATCATGTCTTCAGGGTCTTGATCTGAATGTGTGTGCACTGCCTAGAAGAACACACAGTGAGCTAAATAGGCTCTACTCCCATTTGATTAATTTTGTGTCCCACTACAGATATTGAAAAGTCTGAGTATTTCAAAACAGGAAATGCAAAAAGTAAAACCTCTAAAGCTTTAACACTGAAAAGAAGTAGTATAAACTTTACATGTTTTTCATACGTCTGCATGATCTCTACACTCCTGGCTTTTGACACCATCACCATCAGGCCATCACTGAAGTCAAACCTTGCTGTGGCAATTCTGGTATTTAGCAACAACTACTGGGATTTCAACCAGAGGACACATAAAGAAAATCCTCAAACACACATCCACCTTCTACGGAAATATGTTTTCCTCCTCTGGCAATCACCAGTTCTCATACAAAAGAAAGGAAATTAGAACATCTGGCACAGTGAACTTTGCTATGTTCCTAAGAATGGAGGGTTTATTGAGCTCTATTATAAACTGGAATACTTTCCACTTGACTGGTACATAAAGATGAGATCAGGTTAATAAAACATGCACAGTTACACAACACTACTATTTTTCTTGATTTCCCTTTATTGCTTCATAACACATATCACTCTCACCTAAACATTAATTTTCTTTGGTTTTTACTTCTGTTCTTGTGCCATATTTTTTGATTTTGAAGATTTTGGTCTATTGAAGAGCCTAACTTCATTGCAGGGTGTCACATGAGACACATATAGAAGCAGCAATGTTTGCATTTGACTGGACAACTCAGATCCTTCAAACCCATGTGCTCCTTTTCCTGCACTTTTCTTCCCTCATATGATCAAATTCTCATGTCCCCGTTGAAGTAAAGTAACAGTGATTTCAGAGATCAGCAATAACTCTGCAGATTCATCCAAGCACAAAGCAGGGTAAAAAGGATAAATGAAAGATAAGGAAAGTCATCTAAGTATGAAGTGACTATTCAGACCAGTGGAAAAAAATAGATGTCTAAGTAAAGATATGATGGGTGTTTATAAAGCCATGAACAAGTTGGAGACAATGGCTCTTCAACAAAAGGACGGGATATCAACTGAAGCTAGATGCTGGCAGATTCACAGCAAACAAAATGGAGGCTCAAGCATTGGGTGCTTAAGTTGTGGAAAGCTTTGCAGCAGGGTGTTGGGATTGCTAAGACTTGAGATAAGCACAAAGAGTCAATGAATCGATAGTAAATAAATCAGAGGGCATTAAAAATCCACCTTTTAGCTCCAGAAGTCTCTGATCCTAAAGCATTACTGCATTTCTGCCGTGAGCTTTTACTCTTCTCTCAGACTTCCAGGGAAAGTGGAAAAATTATTTGAAAAAATTTTGATAATCCAAGGATCTGACAAATTTATCATCATACAGAACACAAGGATTCCTCTTAGGACTCAAGTTAAAGATCATTGCAGAGAGCCTGAAGTTAAGCTGTAATGACAGGATCCACTTTTAAAAAAGCATAGGCACATGTCAGTTGTAAAACACAGCAGAAAGACAATTTCCTGCAAGAAACACTGGGGATTTTTGCCCAAAACAGTTATAACTTCCAGGCTGCTCCAGTTCCAGTTCTAAACTGCTTCTTTGTTTCTAGGCAGCAAAACAGTCAAAGAAATTTTCATCCACCACTACTGTTGGAGGTCCAAGTTCTGTTTTCCAGACCATGTTCACTGCCAACTTCCTTGCCTGCAGTACTTCAAAAATAAACAAAGCACAGGAATTGTCTTAGTTCTGAGGGACATTTTCATATCATCATTCTGTTGACTTGTCTGAGGCAGAAACAATTTATTTGAAAATCAAATACCTCATTGCCTTTTAACTTTAAAACATTCAATGTATAAGTAAAAACATAATGAAAATGAGACAGTCACATGCAAAGCCACTACCATGTGGAAAGGTTATAGGATATGACAGCCAGATCGGAAGTGACATTTCCAGGTCATGGTTTTCTGTCCTTAATTCCTTCTGATTGTACTTGGCCATTTTATTTTGGTAGCTCAGAGCAGACATGCTGTAAGAATGCAGATTCTAAAACCTACTACATACTAGACTTTATTCAGCATTATTTTATCACACAGTTAAATACTGCATAATGGTCCCAGAGGACTAAAGGGAGACTCTGGTTATTTGCAGAAGGAAAAAATGGTAGTTGGTTCTTCATTTGAAAAACTGATGAGATATTTTTGCATGCTTTTTTTATTAACAGCTGGAGAGTTATGGTTAGATTAAGGGATTCAAATGTAGTGTACCTATAATTTCTCTTGTTCCAGTACAAACACTAATGCCCATGAAAAACTTAATCCTAGTGAAATTTTCAAGGATAAAGTAAAAGTTTAGGATAGGCAATAACTGAACGAGGTCCACCATTATACACATATTGGTGTCCTCAGGACTTCAATGCCATTATTTTTTTCTGCTGCATCCCAATGCAATATAAATGGCTTTTTTTTTCTGCTGTGTCCCAATGCAATATAAATGGAATTATTTTAGCACTCATTGTGGAATCTGCCTGCTGCTTGCCTACTTACGGCTTACGATAATGTGTCTGGCCTCCTTCAAAAATACAAACTCAAATCATGTAATTTGATGATTGATGAAATCACATCATTTGACTTAAAAATGGAAAAAACCTGTAGTAAAAACCAGCTTGACGGAGCTCAAGTGTATTTATGCACACAGGGAAAGAGTGGGGAAAGCCAAAGATGTACACTTGGTATCTACTCCAAATGCTATCAGATTAGTTCTCTACATCAATTCATGAGGAAAAAACTTTCTCAGAAAAGTGGCAATTACCAAGATGGGTCAAAACAATCTTAGAGAAATTGCACTTCAGCCTCCCCTTACAATTATTCCGAGCAGTTTTTCCTCATTCTTTCACATACATTTCCCCATTCCTTCAGACACATTTGTTCTTTTCACCTGGATTTTATAGCTTAAGGACATGAAAATGTTTTTACCACATAGCTGTCTCCAAAATGCAGTCAGATGTCATTAGTACAGTAATGAAGTTCATTCATGAAGGAAAAGGTTCTTCAAGCATCCAATATCTTGCCCACCATGGAAGACAGTTATAAAGACTATGGTTATTTGATGAAATCCTGCAAGAATGTACGTTAATGGAGAAGCATTATTTTAATTAAAACAAAATTTTAGGTTTTAATTAGAGTAAGCACATCAAGCAAAAAAATCAGAATGCTTACAGACCAACTTTATTAGCAGCATTCGCAGGAGGATAAACCACCAAGTCCTGTATCAAACCATCTTACCTATAACCCACAGAAACCATTACTGTGATCCCAAGGATTTGCCAAAAAAATCAGCCTCCCCACTGGCCACTGAGCTGACCTTTTTAATCAAGTCCAACTGATGTGAATGTTCTTAAAACTTTCCCCATTGTTGGGCATTTCCATACTTAGACAAAAGTTAAAATTTAACCCATTTTGATACATCAATATTTATTAGAAGTGTTAAACTTGCTAACAAATCAGAACCTGAGTACAATGTGAGATTTGCAGGGGCAGGCATGAGAAGGTAGTCAAGAGAGACCAATCATACACGTGAAAGACACAGCCTCAATTAAAAGTTCAATATGCAAACAAAATTACTGTTTGGGAGGGTCAAGTGCAAACTCAATGAACAGTTGCCCCGTGTACATTACCCTCTAAAAGACAAAACACACAAAGCAGTTTTACCTTCTTGCTGATCTCACTATTTAGAATTGTATTCACACAGTACTTGGCACAGTGCAGCTGATATTCATCAAGTTCAGAACCTTAGTTTTGCTGGCAAAATAGCTAAAATACATTCTTACATGAACCTCCTCCCAACAGGAGAAGGCAACATTCTTAATACCCAAATCTTCACGAGAACAGCAGCCACAGGAACATACCACCTGTACATGAAGGACAATCCGTAGGAGGTATCAGTGGTTCCTGACCTATGTCCCCTTGATCACCAACAAGGATCTTCAACAAGGGTCTTCCCTGCCAAGTTCAGCAATATCAGCTGAGGCAGCAGGGATTGTTTCCTTCTACAGCTGTGGCTTTAGTTTAGCCCACAAACTGCAGTCCAGGGTACACGCTCTGCAAATAGAAGAGGGTGACGCTAGAAAGGAAACTTGAAATCCATGTATCCTCTATATGGGTCTTGTTACCCTCCAACAGTTTTTCAGCTGTGCCTTACATATGTAATATCAAGCAGTAACTAATCCAGTCCAACTGACTGCCTTACTTTTACCGAGTCATCTGTTAACAAATCTGAGGATGAGAAATCCTTATTTGTAATAATCTCTTATTTCTCTTCAAGCTGATCCCGTTATGAGTACACTGGGTATAAAGAACAGGGTTTTGGTAGTGGTGGTGGGGTTGCAGAAGTGGCCTCAGTGAAAAGGTATGGGGCTGCCCTGCGTCAAACACAGCTGACCCAGCAATGGACCCACCGCAGGCTAAAGCTGAGCCAGCCAAAGTTTGTCACACCTCTCTGAAAATAATTTCAAGAAAGGGCAGAGAAAGCTAAGATTGAGAGGACCAGTGTATGGTACCGAAAGAGCAACAGGGTCAGAGTAGGAGGCACTCCATGCTGGAGCAGGTACAACCCCAAAGGGACTACAATCAGTGGAGACCCCACACCTGAGCAAAGCACACAAGTAAACACAGCAGAAGACTAGAGAAACAAGGAGCAGCAAAGAGAAATTGCTACATACTGACCCCTAACTTCTGCATCATACATCACCCTCTCTTAAAGTACTACGTGTTACTTGCACCAGTAACAAGAGGGGAGGAGAGGTGTCTGAAGTGAAGTTAAACCTGGAAAAGGGGGAAGAGAAGTGTTTTCACAAAGTGTTTAAATGCTTGTTATCTTTGTTTCCCAGTGCCCAAATCACTACTAAATGTTTATGTTAATGGGCAATAAATTAGTTTAAACTCCCCAGCTAGAGTCTGTTTTGTCAACAGATTTCCTTATCTTTATTTTGACTCTTGAGTTTTCTCACTCCTGTTCTTCTGTTTTCTCTGTTCCTCCCCCAGCCCTGTCCTGATGTGGAGGTAGA
Organism: Pachycephala philippinensis; assembly: GCA_013397055.1. Taxonomy (NCBI): domain Eukaryota; kingdom Metazoa; phylum Chordata; class Aves; order Passeriformes; genus Pachycephala; species Pachycephala philippinensis. Next base: position 419,415 of record VWZT01003234.1, on the reverse strand, counting down.
AGTGTGAGAGCTTGGCTGCCAGCTGAAGCCAACCCATCACAATGAGGATTGTGTCTAGAGTTTTAAATTTTTAATTACCTGGGAGTACAAATCTGACAGCATAACAGGCTGTTTCAGTAAAGGACTTGCTTGATTAAATTCAAGTTCCTTGCAAATAACATTATTCATGCTAATTAAAATGCCTTCATCGGAAATGAGAAAATAAATAGCACCAAAAGGACACTTTAAAAAAAGGCCCCTCTCACCCAATGCATAGAGTCTGAATTTTAATTTTTCTTCAAAAAGGAAGTAAAAATTCAGCCAATACTAACCCTTTAGGAGTCGCTTCTGGCAAAAATTTGATATCCTATAGAGAATATGGCTTTCTTTACAGAAATGTTTTTCAACAGATGACAGAGACACATTTGAGCATCTATTTTATAATTTTCTGTCCTTGAAATTGAGAAAATTAACTAGGGCTATGCTAAATATTTTGATATATTGTTATCAAGATATATTTCTCTCTTTTCTTCCCTCTTTGTATAGTATGGATCACAGTCTCTGTCACCATGACTGTTTGTTTCTAAACAGACACCACAAATTACAGCCTAGAAAGCTGAGAATCAGTGTTCTAAAAGTGTGAGGAGGAACACTTTGCTTTTAGAAAATTGTATTACTTTTGCAAGAAACTAACTAAGAATTTTAAAGGACTGCAATCATCTCTGCTGAAACAGTGTTATTTACTAAAAAAAACCCTGCAGAATCAATAGTAACATGATTTTATATGTCATACCACTATTTCACTAGTGTTTGGGGGTAGGGGGACCCAAAATTTCTGACCAGTCTAAATACTGGATGTTTGACTGCAAAAACCAAATCTAAATCTCTGTGACAGAGTCAAGAAAACTTCAAAACCAAAATTAACTCAAGCAACTTCAACCACAGTCATAGTTAAATCAGAGCAAAACTAAAAATGTATTTTTTCAACTTCTGTTCCTTTAACCATGCAAAAAATTCTAGCTTCAATCTAACTGTAGATGGACACCTAGTGGTATAAAAGAATTTATTCGTTTTTTCAAGCAGTTTCATAAATCCAAAGCCCTATGAATGGAAGGCATTTCTAGCATATTAAAAAATAAAATGCCATATACAAACTTAAAGGCTTTATTTTCACCTGTGCTTTCCCTGTCTTCTTGTTTTAATGAAAGTACCATGCAGCAATCAGAGGTCTGGGTTCATAATCAGAAGCCTTCAACCAAGGAAAACTTAATTTTGTAGCAAAAAGTTTAATATAATCAATAGATAGGGGTTCAGCCCTGAAAATACAATACTTAGATAGCCTATGTAACAATAAATCTGAGGTACTTTGCACAAAAATAAGCCAAGATCAGTTAGTCTGTTTAAGAAAACATTTTATGCACTAGAGAATATAAACAGGTTTGCTTTGGAACAGCCAAGCAAAGCAGGCCCATAAATATAGATATAAGGAGTTGCTCCTACATAGCTGAAAAATATAGGCAAAATTTGCATAAATTATTGCAGAATCCATTTAACACTTGTGTATACAGGTTTCACAAGTTATTGATGAAACAGATATTGATATTCAATGAAGCTCTGAACAAACAGCAGCCATTCCCTAGTGAGCTACTTTACCTTCCTTAGCTTCTTGTCACTTTGCTTGATTGCCTCTAAGTCCTAGATCTCCCCAAGTCTTTAAAATATTAACCATCACATCTAAAAGAAATTAACCTGACACTTACTGAACTGAATCAAACTAGAAAACACAAATGTACAATCTTTTAATGTAGAATGAAGAGATTATTCAACATACTTCAATGACTAAAATAATACAAATGACATGAAGGGGGAGGGGGCCAATACAGTGATTAGTTTTATTTATTTCACAGTAGTGACAACTACCATATTCTTACTGTACTTGGAACTAAAAACAGGAAGAGATTACCTGTAGTCTGACCAGACACGAAACAGCACGGTCCATGGAAGCAATGAGAGAACACCATCCTGGCTAAGCAATAGTGTCAAAATATGAACAGCATCTCATGTAGAAGGTTTGGAAAGCAACTTGCAAAAGGAGAGCACTAGGGAAAGGACAGTCTCTTACGTCACTCAGAAGAGAGTAGAAATCTGGAAGACAGTTCAATAGAGGGGTACTTAAAGTTTCCCACACAGTGTTCTTCTTTAACAAGTAGAGGAAAAAGTTACCATTGGTAAAATACATGGGATGCTGGTTCTCAGAATGGTGTAGGGGGTGGCCCCTACAGAACCTGAACACAGCATATCCAACTTCTGTTTCTAAACAAAGTGGTCACCTACTGCAAAAACTCAGAAAGAACCTAAAAATGGCAAGAAATAATAAGGAGAAGAGCCAGTGCTGCATTAGAGTATGAAATTTGGCAAAAAATAATCCCCCTTGCATTTCAGATAGTCCTCAGAGATCAGAGGGGCTGGGTGCAGCTAGGCTGAATTTCTCATTGTAACCGATTTGGCCCTATAAGTCCAGTCACGTTCAATAAGAACTTTCACAGTCATAGATTCATGACTGGTGTGGTTTATTGAAGCAACAGAAAAAAGGATTTGGAATAGCCATTGATAAATGCACTTACTGTATTAGTGATAAATACATCAAGGCTAGCTAGAGATTAATTAAGCTAAATTAACAATTCAAGCTAAAGTAACAAGTTCAGCTTTTCACTAAGCTTAACTTCACTATTAGTTAGCTTGCTTTCACCAGGATATGCTCTGACACAGTCAGAATCACAAATCTTACCAAAAAACACCTACCTGTTTTGGGGAGGAGAGAGGAGCAAGCCCATCAACTTGTCCATGAACTGGGGTCATATTGTCATCCTCTACATGGAGGATTCCAAATGTCAGTGTTATATTTTTGGCTAAATGGGGGTGGGACTGTAGACAAATATAATTGGTCAAATGTTGTTGCTGTCATAGGTGGGGGGGGCAGCCCCTTTCTCATTTTCATATTGATGGGTGTGTTTTTTCACACGTAAAGGAAGAACAATGAGGGGTTTTCTTGGCCAAGCTGGGACTTACAAATGAATCAAAGGCAGAATAGAACCTTTACATTTCAGTATTGCTTCCTTCCCCAAAAAGTCAAAGCAGCAGGAAAGGTCTGACCTCTGCCTGATAGTCTACTCCCATCAGCATATTAAAACCATACATCAATATCTCCTCAAAGGATAGAAGTTCATAGTTCTATCAAGGCCTGTTACACCTGGGTAAGGGGGATTCATATCCCAGGGTCAACACTCCTGTACAGAGGTGTCAGTGCTCTTCTGTGCTTCACTGAGCCAACACTGGGCTGGGAGGCCTATGCTTCACCCCACACGTTGAGTTGTTAAGCCTTGCTCTAGCCAGGTGCAAGAAAAACAAGTGTCTCAGCTCACATTGGCTCAACCAGCCTCAACGATTCTCTGCAGCAAGCCTGGCAATTGTCCACAGCCCCTGACACAAATACTCTGGTTTGTGAAGGCCTACTACAGAAAGTTGTGCAAGGATCTCTCCTGTGTACGTAGTAAACAGCCTGTGAAATTAAATGCTGTTAAACCACAGGGGGAAAAACACCACATTAGGTACATAAGGGCAGATGCTAAACCATCTACCCTTTCTCAGAAAAGCTGAGTCATTCTGGAGAGTGCTCAGAACTTCAATCAATGGTAAGCAGTGGTTAAAAATGCAAATAGAGTATTAGGAATCATTAGGAAACAGAAGAAAACAATGCACAAGGATGCAATGTTAATAAGACAACTCTAATACTGCACATCGTTCCAGTCACTCCATGTCAAAGGAAACATTGTGAGATTGAAAAGAGAATAAATGTATGACAAAAGAAATAATGATAGAAAGAGATAGTAGAGAACACAAATTTATGGGCAAAATAAAAGATGTAAGTGATAGGATCATAATTTTTTATAAGCAGGGGAAAAAGGGTGAAAAAAATGCACTCAGAAGCAGCATAGAGGTTGGTTTGTTGTTTTGGGTTTGGTTTTTTTTTTTTTTGTTTTAATGGAATGTTATACAACAAATTTAAACATTCACACAAAATATTTTGAATGCCAAAATCAAAATGTGCTAAAGCAACAATTAGACTAATTAACTGAAAATAAGCCCAGCAAGTAGTATCAGAGGCAATAATGTGAGTTCAGCCCACAGGCTACGGGAAGCTGAGACAAAACACTGCTTTGACTTTATCCTGTTCTTGTACTCTTTCAACAGGCATCAACTACACTGCAGTCAGAGGAATAAAGGACTAGAGTAACTCCTGACTCTGTATTGCCTCAACAGAGTGAAAGCAACTATGGAGGCATTCGCAGACCAGATCATATCAAAGGTTTGTATCTTTAGGATTTTTAATGCCAGGGCG
>VWZT01003234.1:325320-411199 GCA_013397055.1 Pachycephala philippinensis | reverse complement strand
CCCCCTTCGCCCCCGGAGGGCCGGAGAGGGGTGTTCAGCAGCCCCGCGGCCCGGCACGGCCCTGCCGGCCGAGAGAGACGGGCTGGGTCAGCGCGGCCGCCCCCGCCCTCCCCCGGCGGGTGTGCCCCGGGGACGAGCTGCTCGGCCCGGGGAAGGCGAGGCGGTGCCCGCCGAGACGAGAGCGGAAGGCCGTGCGTGCGCGTCGAAAGTTTGTCAGTCTCCGGAGGAGCCGCGTCCTTCAGGGCGGGTTGCGAAACGCCTTTTCCCTGCGTCCTGTTTTTAGGTGGCAACGAGCGCTGCCCGTGCGCTGATGTTTACCGACAGGCTTAGGGCTAGCACTGCAGGTACTCTGCTTGAGAAACGGGAACGGGTGCTTCTTCCAGCTGCTGGAGACGCAGCCCCTTCAGTGCTTCTGGGAAGATTCATCGTAACCTAAAAACGTCTCTGCCCCGCTGGTTCTCCACTTTCATTCCTGGCCTCTCCCCAAGCCCTGCCAGGCCAGAAAGACTGATGAGTTTTATGCTGGCAATGTAAGAGCTGGGCATTTTGGAGAACCACAAGCAGGCATAGTGCCGCTCCTGGGTGTGCAGCCGAGAGCAACTCTGTTGTACAGGCATCAAGTAAATAGAGAAGTCTGTGGTGAAATACAGGATGCTCAGCAGTAAGACAGCTTTAGATCACAAGCTATCAGTGAGAGGTTTTTAACCTCATGTGAATATTCTTTCCATTAGGGACCAGATTTTATTGTTTCAGTACAGTTTCAGGTTGGCATAGCCAAGGGTATAATGAGGTTGATTCAGTGTCTTGCTTGATATCTGTAGGTGTATTACTGATATTTGGTAGTTTTTGTGCTACTATTAGGCATTTTTCACCAATGTATATTGTCTCATTTTGTTGTTTTATGTGCCTTAAAGTTACATTAAAGTTCCGTATCCCGTTAACTTCTCACCTGCGAGAAGGGATCTCTTTGAAGCCTGTTTATCCTTATCACAGTAATCATTCCACAAATTCCATTATCCTGACAAAGTCATTCTCTTCCATTAACTTGTTAAGGGATCTGCAGTTGGCCTTTTATTTCATGAGTACGAGGTATCTGTGAAATGTTCAAAAAGCATAGTGTTAATATCATGGTGGCCTGTGCATGTAAGTGTGAAAGAATAGGAAGAACAGTCTAAAAGAGTCTTTTTTTTTTTTTAAACCCAGTTTTTAATTTTGTGTGGCCTCAATTTATATATGTAAAGCATGTATATGCAAAAGTTATAGTTACCCATAATAACACCAATAAGCTCTATGTTCATCAGCAGCAGTGTGTGCTAACCATGTGCAGTTCTGCTTTAGCACTATATATTTCTCTGTTTATCTGGAAGAAATTATTCAGTGCTATTCAGAATGAAAACATCTTTTTGTGCAAATAGTCACTCTTGTATGCTTTTGAACAGTGTATGGAAAACCTTTATCACATCCTGTATACAGGTGATATTCTTGCTAAATGGAAAAATGCACCCCTGCCAGTCTTGGTGCACTTGAAGCTAAGCTACCTGAGACAAGAGTGTACCCTGGATATGTTTCGCTTTCCGGATGTTGCCTGAAGAATCGCTGCCATGTTACATTAAACAAAATAGTTACAAAATGTTGTTTATTATTTCAGTGATACTTTATGCCTTTTTTTTTTTTTTTTTTTTAGCGCAGTATGAGTAAGCTCTGGCCTGTCACCAGCTTTCTTTTCAACTGCTCTAAGCAGTTCAGAGCCCACTGGTGCAAATAGGCATGTGGGAAAGCTTGAGTACTGAACTGGCTTCTGCAGGAACTTGATCTTAAGGATGAAATACGGAATATGCTACAGTTGTTGCCATAGACCAAAACACCAAAACAGACCTGTGTGAATGGAGTTCCTGTGGCTAGCAAGTGCTCTTCGCTTCCTGCTAACTTTGATAGATACCTAGATGAGTGCTGCATGGGAACCAGCTTAGGGCAGCTTGCTAATTAATGGTGCTCTGCAGAAATGTCAGGATCATATTTGGACACCGATGACTTCAGCACAACTGCTGAAGGCTGTTGCTAAGTTTGGCTGTAGACCAGCCATTAGCAGCTTGCAGACTGATGATCAGTAGTTAGTTGTGTGACTGTGGCACGCTACTCCTGACAAAGAACAGTAGTGACATTGGAGAGATCATAAATGCTAAGTCTGAATTGCACATCCATCTGGTCACTGGAAACAGCTGGCATGCTGGCTTCACAGGCATTCAGTCAACTGCTTCAATCCTTTGCAGGTTTGATTTATAAAAGACTGTTTCTGTTATGTTTACATCTTAAAACCAGGCAAAACAATTGTGCTTGAAATCACAGAAGCAACATCAATTATACATTGGTTTTGCAGCACTGGTTTGGAAATCCACATTTGTTCATTGCATCATATCTAGACCACATACCTTTGTGAAACAGCAGCTGTTTTGTCAGTCCGTACTTGCAGTATGTCACAGACAGATATACCCATCCCTTGAGCACGTAGCTGTAGTGCACTTTTTTCCCCTGCAAAAAATAGTTGTGTGCTAGACCTTAATGGTAGTTAATTGCTACATATAAATGGTACTTCTGCTTACCTTTCAGTGGCTGTGGATGTTTTATGTGATGTAATATGGAGATGGATGGTGGCAGGGAGCCTGCAGTACTTGGTTCTATGATGTTTCTCAATGGAAATAAATCCTGATAACAAATACAGGCTGTATTAGGATCAGTTTTAAGCTTGGTCAAACTAAACAGATGGATATGGGAGCAAATTGCTAAGCTTGACAAAAATAATGGCCAGAAAACACACAAGGGACCCCTGGCCATGGATCTGTGCTTGCCCTATGCAGGGCAGCCTCTCTGAGCACCATCTCTGTGAAGCAGCTCTCTAGTTACTATTCTGCTTTCTGCATTCCCAGCCTGCCTGCTGCATGACCACCTCCTCTCCTTTTCTGCTGCTGGGAAGGCGAGCACTGCCACAAAAGTGGGGGGTTTTCCCATGTCAGTAGTGAGGACAAAACAAGGTTGCTGTCCTCATTTTTTGGGGGTGACGAATGTTGATTCTCCGTATGGTTCTGAGACTGTGTCAGCTCTGGCTATTTTTTGCAACCCTGCCAAACCTTACATGTTTTTCATAAATTCAGTGAAGGGATAGACGTCTTATGCAACTGAAGGCGTTTTTTCTTAATAGATTTGTACAGTATGGAAAAAGCCTTAATGTGGGTAACGTACTGTGCTTCTGAGCCAGAGGCCTACACTCCCTCCTGAAAGGAGACTTGCATCCAGTATTTTGTGTACATGCAAACATTTAAATAAACAAGTTTGAACAGGTAGGAAACCTCACATGTGTAGACTTTCCATATTTGATAGCTTTATCTGAGTAATAATAACTAAAAAAATACTTTCTAAACAAAAATTCTTGGTGTTTGATTTTAAAAAGCTTTTATATTTGTTTACTTTCATTATTACCAGATTAAATGCAAATGACTAGAGTAGCTACTTTTTTTTCCTAAGCTTAAATCCTCAGCTTTAAAACCAAACTAATTTCAGTGCATGCTTGAAAAGTTTTACTTAAAATCTCCTAATTTCATACATTACTTTATAAACAGGCCTAAGATCTGGTCTTACAGAACTTGTGAATGTTTTTATAGTCTTATAGGTTGTCCCAGATGTGAGAAATTAAACATGATCTAGCTTATAACTTGAAACCTTTTCTTTTGAGCAGAATTTCCCTGCAGCCACTGAGTCTTTTTGCAGATGTAAGGGCTTGCTTTCATGCAACTCATGGCTGCTGTAGGCCCTCTGTTTATGGTAAGTAATTTTCTAGGCAGCAAACATTAACTTTGTCTCAATTCTTCTCCCTGCAGGAAGCTGCACAAGCCTTGATTTATGCTGGGATGGCTGGGTCCAACTTGGAAAATATTCAAGAAAAAATAAATGAGTACTTGGAGAGAGTTCAAGCTCTCCATTCAGCAGGTGGGTAAGGAGCTTTCTAATTAAACCTCTGCTTAAATTAATTGAGTGTAAAGTTGTTTGCTGCTGTGAAATACATATCAATGGTGTTTGCTCTGTTTTTATTATTCTAATTCTCTTGTCCTTTGTGAGGAGCCACAAATACAATGAGCACATCAGTGCTTTGAATTCTGATACATCATAAACTAAGTGGAAACTGACTTTCTAAGGACTTGGGTGTGGGTATTCTTTGCTTTTAAATATTCTGAAGAACCACATCTGCAGAGCAAACATGAGAAAGTAATTAAATATGCACCAAAAATTGATCAGGAACAAGTCAAAACTGGCATCTAAGCCTCAGCTGCATGATGGATTTGAAGCAAGTGGGTTCTGGTATTCATGTAGAATTACTAACTTTGAGAGGGCAAAGGAGCTCTTTGCTCTCATAAAGGTTTCCTTGTTTGATCTAGTCTCCATGTTTCTGCTTAGACCAAATTCTCAAATTTTTGCACACCTGGCAATTCTCAGAATCATAGAATCACTTGGCCAGAAAGGGACCTCAGCAGGCCTGTAGACTTGTGGCTTGCTCAAGGCAGGGTAGACATTGGTGTTAGGACAAGCTCGGGTTCAGACAAGTCAGAAAAACACCTAAGGATAGAAATTTCTTGGTGCCTCTGGGACCCCAGAGTACAATTGTATTTCTGGTCATTATTTTTTAATATGTATGTAGTTGTAATCTCCCCTAGTTTCCATTCATAACTGCTGATTTTCATTCCCTTTCTTCACACCGCAGTGGAGAGCCTGAATTGATTTCCTTGACAATCTCACAACTCATGTTGGGTTGCTATTGAATCCCCCCAAAACCATCTTTCCTCCTGGCTGCATAAGCCATGCTCCCTCAGCTTCTTCTCAAAAGGCCAGTCCCTCCACCCTGAGCCTCATTAGGGAGCCAAGATTAGATGCAGTATTCCAGACAGAGTCTGCTGAGTGCTGAGTAGAGGGTGATAATCGCTTCCCCCATCACCTGCCTGAGCTCCTGCTGACACAGCCCAGGGTGCTGGTAGCCTTCACTGCAGCCAGGGGCTTGCTGGCTCAGGCTCATCCAGCTGTCCCCAAGGCCCTTCTCCATAGAGCTGTGCCCTGCAGGGTGTGAGTCTGTCCCAGGCACAGGGCACAGCATTTGGCCTGGTTGAATTTCCTGAGGTTCCTGTCAGATCATTGGTTTAGCTTGTCTGTGTCCCTCTGAGCAGCAGCTGTGTGCTCGAGCGAATTGATTTGGTGGGGTCTGCAGTCTGTCTTCTCCTTCAGTTTGTTAATAGAGGTATTAAATGAGATGGACACCTAAGGAGTTTGTATATTGTCATAGGTGATGTGTTTTTACAAACGATGCAGTATTTTACGTAATTAAACATCCTTGTTCCCAGTGTAGTATGAAAGAGATTTTATTTACATTATTTCACCTCTGAGATATCCTGAGAGCTAACCTCTGCTTCAGGGAAGTGTGATGGTATTTTTCTTGTCCTTCCATAGATGTTTTTAGCAAAGCGTAGAAGGATTTTGTTTCCAGACAAGAAATAGATATTACCCATCTGATTAGAGCTGCTAGTGTTTTGGTGACATGTTCAGGATGTTTTTACATGTCTGCTGCTGTAAAAAGCTAAATACTTTCTTTTTCATTCAGTTCAGTCACAGAAGACAGACCCTCTGAAGTCAAAACAACAGTTGGACTTGGAGCGCGCTCACTTCCTAGTTACACAGGCTTTTGATGAAGATGATAAAGGCAATGCAGAAGAAGCTATAGAGTTGTACACAGAAGCAGTGGAACTCTGTTTGAAAACAGTATGTTAAGCTACAGGTTAACTTGGTGGAATTATGTGATGGTAAGAAATTCTTCCACTCTCACAAGTGACTGACCCTTAAAGGCTGGCTTGAAAATGGAGTACCTGTATTTGTAAAAACTACCATTTAATTTTTTTTTCACTGGTTTGTTTTTTTTTTTTTAGTGTTTCTTCCAGTCTTTGTTATGTTGCTACACAACATCGTAAATTTATGGGGAGTTGTGATTTATGTGGTTTTTCTCTGAACTGGATTATACTAAAAACTAGAAATATTCTGGAACCCTTTTCATGTTGATTTTTGCCCTGGAGCAAATGCCACCAACAGAAATTAAAAACTGTTAAAAATGAGGATGACTTGCTAATGTGTCACCTGTATTACTTTCTGACTACATTAAAGGAAGTCATTTAAGGGAAATTTGTGTGTATAACAATTTCTGAAGATGTAACAGTCTACTGATGCCAAAACTTTTAAAAATACTACTTGATTACTCAAGTGTTCAACAGTAAAGCTATTATGAGTGAATTCAAGTCACACTGAAATTAATAAATGAATTGGCCATTACGTAAACAATGAAGAATATATTTACAGGTACTGCTTTTCTCCCTTAAGTCCAGTTGCCTTAACTAACTCATTACAAGAAGAGCTCACCATCATAATGTAACTCCACCAAGTCTGTTTTTCTTTTTCTCTTCTTTTCAATGTTATAGTGTAAAAATATTTGTGGGTTGTTGGGAGTGTTATGCTACTGTTGCTACATACTAGAGTAAATCCTTTCATCTGAATTATGTTAACAGGTTTTACCTAGGCTAAAACCCCTTTGTGATACAGTGTAACCACATCAAGAGTTAGTAGAACTGCTCTAGCTTTTCCACTTGAGCTGTTGGAGCAGAACGTTTTCAGTCTATTACATAACATTTACTGCAAGCAGCATGCTGCTTTTCCTCTGCTGTGTTCCTCCTTCTGTTGTGTCAGTGCATGCAAATACTACTGAAGTTAGTCTGAAAATATCTCATATTAACAACTGCATTTATTGGGTGTTTCATTAGGTACAAGATACTGCTGAAGTTTCTTTTAATCTTGACTAGCATATTCTTTTGTTGACATGATGGTAAGCTTTGTCCCTCAGAGTGACCTTCTTCTTCCCAGGATGAAAGGAGATTGAAGGAACTCTGCTATACTGAATCTTTACTTCTGTCTTTCTCCTCAGTATATTCAGGTGGAGAGATTTGTTTCTTCCTTACCCTTGAAGTATTCAGAGAACAGCCATTACTCCTCTTCTGTGGCTGATTCCTAGATGAGTGTGCTGGTGTTCCAGTTCCGCTGCTTACCTTCATACATCTTTAAAAGTCTTTTCCAACCAGCAACTCCAGAGTGTAATTTATTTGCAAATGAAATTAGTAGCTTATAGAGGGTGTTTCTAGTTTTGTTCTTGGGGTGAAAGTAGCTTGCTTTTTGTATCCTCAGTTGACCTCTGTGACATGGGATAATTGGTCAAGGCACAAAGCTAGAACCTGAAACCTGCTTGTGGGTGTCACAGGAGAAGCCACACCTCACGTTGTGCCTCCTGCAGCTTGTTTAGCTGCAGAAGCCATGCTTCATCTGTAAGGAAGACAAAAGTATAAACTGTTATAGATCACGTCCCAAATTGCAACAGAAGTTAGCACTCTTGATATCTGCTTTGTTGCCCTTTTGTCATAGATTATTTTATGCCTTTGATTGCAAGTTAAAAATTTTGTTCTTGAACCTCTATCTTGTTTGTTTGTATTTTATGGAAGTAAACATTAAAATTTTTTTTTCCTAAGTTACCATGATCGTTATAACACATTTGGGGAAAAGAATTTGACCACATCCAAGCCCAGCAGTGTACGCAACATTTGGTTGTGTCTTCTTTCTGCCAATAGTATTTTAATACAATTAATTCTACTGGCAATGTATATGCAATGTTTTCCATGCTGAAGAATTTTGGACATAACTTCCATTCTATCAACATTTTACTAGAACAGCAAAATGATATTTGCTTACATAGCATTTTTTTATGCTGAGTTTAAAAAAAGAAACAACAACAAACAAAGCAAAACATTTGCTCATTTCAAAAAGAGACTTGGAAGAAATAGCTAGTTACTCTTTGCTGTAATCTAGAAGTATGACAACTGAGCTTATAAAACATGTTGGTAGTTTTTGGATGTGTAGATTTTTTTTTTCTTTTGCACTTTAGGCTGCTGAAACTTCAGAAGCAGGCCTCCAGTCCAAACTGAAACAGCTGGCCCGACAAGCACTAGATAGGTGAGTACTGCTAATGTTAGTAAACATACTTGCTGTCAGGTCTAAGTGCACCCTCTGGGTTGGATTCTCAGTCTAACGTGTCTGTGTGGATTCTGCCTAGACTAAGCTCCTGCAGAGTTCACCTTGGAGCTAGTTGCCAGCTGCTTCACTGCTGAATGTAGCAGCTGTTGTGCCAACCCTCTGGGAATCTTGGGACATGCAGAATTAGGAAAGGACTGTGTGCTTGTTAAAACAAATGCACTGCTTCAGAGATATATTCCAGACTACTATAATTATTAGCCTTCATAAAGATGCTGAATTCAGGCTAGCATGTAGTCAAGGTGTCAGTGTCCCTTCATAAGGAAGACAGCTTGGAAACTGGGAAACCCTTATCTTGATGATAGCAATCTAATTACATGGTAAATGTGTAGTGAAATCTCTGTCTGAAAAAAATTACACAAGTATAAGTTCAACATATCTCTTTTTAAATCTGCTCTGTGATGGTGAATCACAGGCTATGTTGGGCAAAGTTTCAGTATAAGTTGGGTTTTAGCACTTCTCAGTCTGTGTTCAGAAAAAAATCCCAATATTTTGCCTGTGTGTGACTTTCCAGCAGCTTAATGCAGCAGTAACAAAATATGGCTCCTGCATACACAATGTTCAAGCAGTTGAAATGCTGGGTTGTGAGAATGCCCATGGGGTTTTACTACTATTGTACCTGCTAGACAAAATAAATCTGGAAGGTGTGAGAGGATGCAAATCAGTTTTCTCTCTGTGTTTCAGTGATCTTGTTCTGAGATTCCACATAATAAACACTTACACAAATTCTCTCATTAGCATAATTTAGAGGCAATAAAAATCTAATGAGTTCTGTCAAAAGTAGCTTGTATGAGTTGGAAATGCTATATTTAAATTGATTCAAGAACAGAAAAGTAAAGAAGTACCAGCATCAGAAACTGAGTTTTGTTTTTTAGAAAATGTAGTGTTGGTCAGCTTGGGCATTTGCTCATTCCATTTAACATATGTGGGAACATGAACCAAGAAAATCAATAATTGAACTGTAATTATATTTTTATCACTGTTGTAAAGAAAATGCATTTTTTTATTTGCTTTAGAGCAGAAGCACTGAAGGAATCCATGTCAAAGTCATCTCAGAAAGAAAAGTCAACTACAGCTAAACCAAATCAGCCAGTCAGAACATTCTTTCCATTGGGACCTGATTTTTCTCTAAATGATAAACCACAGACAATCAGAGCAGTACAAGCTAGTGAATCTCAAGGTCAGAGATACAGTGCAGAGGAGATTCAAGTACTCAGGTAAGTTGAAGATTTTCCAAAATGAGTTCATGAAAGACCTGGCTCTGAGAAGCCGAAGTGCAAAGTTGTTTTTACAATTATACAACTGCTACTTCACTGGAAATCAAGGGAGCACAATATTTTATAAGACTCTGCTTTCTGGTACATCCAGTTCCTTTTACTTTGATTTTTATTAAAAGTTTAATAAGCTACAAAAAATCCATAAAACTATTAGCCTGAACTGTGACTTTTGAAAACTATCAAATATGTAATGTTCAAGAGGTAGTTGTCTTGTTTTCAGTAGCACTGTGTCTTGTTTTTAAAAACTCATTTTGTTATTACCTTCTGCAAGTTAGTCTTTGGAAGACGATTGATAGGTTTGTAATTCTTTTTTTGTTTGTCTTTCCTATGACTTGCAGGAAGACTTCAAAGATTAATGGCATTGAATATGTACCTTTCATGAGTGTTGATCTGAGGGAACGTTTTGCCTTCCCTATGCCTTTTTCGTAAGTATTGCTTCAATTACTGAACTTCATATTTTTTATTTTCAAAACTTTCCCATATTTGGTATTTCTGTATTTTCTTTTTCAGAGTTTAAAATTGTTTGCATAGGCTTTTAAGCATAATTTAGGCAGAGATATTTAAATACTACCACTTCCTTTTTCCGCTCTGAACTTAAAACTTCATTGTAAGCTGATCCTGCTCTGTAGTGCTTTTGCAGTTGTGTCTTCAAGCCTACAAGGACAATATTATATTTGGCTTTTTGAATTACTGGGCTGGACTGGCAACTTTAGTCTGTTTTCTGATGCTGCTCCATGCTAATGAGTTTAGCTCTGTTGCCTGTAAAATGCAGGTGATAGCTGTTTCCTCTGTAAAGGGCTGTTCCAAGGAGGAGTGATCTGTAGCAGCTAGACCTTCATTCATGAGCAATAATAATAAGTTAAGATTACACAGCCATAATAGACAAAGACATTGGGGTTGGTTGAATTTTTTTTAACATTTTTGTCTTTTTCCCCCCTAAAAATCACAAACTTATAAACAGTGTTTCTTGAACTTGTTTTACAGCTTGTTCTATGCATATTTTGCACCATCTATCAGATATATATGACTGAACATACCATGGAAAGCTTTCCTAAACTGCTATTGATTTATTTCTACTTTTTTTCTCTCTTAAATCTAGTGATAAGTGTGGGAAGCTACCATTATCCCCCAAACAGAAAGCAATGTTTGCCAGATGGGTGCGACCAGATGACATAACAAATAACCCTACGATGATCTATACTGTATCAAGTTTCAGCATAAAGCAGGTAAATTGTTCCTAAGGAGAAATGTGTGCTGGTAGTGGCTTATCATGGGAGACTTTCTTGTTCAAAAAGGAATCCCCAGATGTGAGGGGGCTTTCTTTGGCTCTCATGAGGTTAAAGAAATAGAAAAAATTTTGCTCTGTAGGGGCCTCATGTTGAGCAAGCATACATTTTCTGCCTCTTTAATAGTAGCTTTGCTTCTTCTGGTTTAAATCCTTCCCTTTTGAAGGGAATTACTGATTGACTGTATTCCTTCCCTTCACACACTGCATTCATCTCTCAGTATGTGAGTTATTAGTAAATGTCCTCACTGGTTTTGTTTTCTTTTCTTTATAGACAATAGTGTCAGATTGTTCTTTCGTGGCATCACTAGCTATCAGTGCAGCATATGAAAGAAGATATAACAAAAAATTGATCACGAGGTAAGTAGCTGTTGCTTTATAAGATCTTTTCAGACTTAAACTGCCAAGCTTTTACAGTATGTTCTGCAACAGCTGTACACAGTAAAAACTGTCATTTGTTTCACCTTCATCTATCTCCCTGGGACTCATGTGGTTTCAGCACTTCTAAGCTGGAAGCCAACTTTATATTGAAACAAAGAGTTTTAAATCTAACAGCAAAAAGCTGTTAGATGAACATTCCTAAAAACAATTTTGAGTCAAAATTGGGAACAGATCGGGAATTTATTTTCCACAGACATGTTCAAAGAAACAACAATTTCCAGGCATTTATATACCCTGTAACATCCAAGATTTTTTATAGATGGTCTCAAAAGCCTGCCCAATTTATTGCATCATGGTATAGGTGTTTTGTTTCTTTTATTTCTACCAGAACATCTCGTCTATCTTTGTTTAATGGATAACCCAAGTTTTATGCAGCTAAACAGTGTTTTATTAAATTTGCTGTCCTGGTTAGACAATTACCATTGATTAAGTTTTTTCGGGTGTACAAACCTATGAATTGGCTCCCTTACTGCTCCTGCAATGTATTAATCAGGTTCTCTGGGGTGTATAGGCCTTTGACTCCCTAACTTGCTCGATATCTTTCTTTTTCTATGACATCTTACTCATCTCTAGTTATATGATAACCATTAAACAATTCTTTATTGAATTTTGTTCTTCAACTGTTGATTAAGTTCTCTAAGGGGTACGGGTTCATGGAGTTGCTTTCTGCAGGTGCAGTGAGGTAATTTCTCAGGGTTTTCTCCTGATACCCAGCCAACACAGATTGAAATCAAAACCAGCTAAAATCACAGTCAAACATTCCTTAACTAATTAAACATAGTTCATTACAAAATTTTTTAAAAATCACGAAACTCCTGGCTAACTGAGATATAACTCACTGTCAATGTACATATGTATACAGACACTGCAGTCTAACTTCACATGTGCTTTGAGAAGTAAATAAACAGTTTGGAAGGATTCTTTATTTTTGGGGGATTTTTAAAATATAAGTTTTGTTTATAATGCTCTGTATTTTCATTTTCTTACTTCATTAGCTGCTGTGCAACAGGTGGTCCATTTTACAAATCATTGTAGAATTAATGCTAACACTATCTCAGCTCCACTCAATTGGCATCCCATGATAAATTTGCCTTGGGTATTCTGGGCTTTGCTGGGAGCCTCTTGCCAGACCAGTGTGTGAATGTTCTTGGATTATTTTGTCTTAACCTATTCTTGTGAGAACTGAATTTGTATTCTTTTCGACAGCAACGAGTTCTGCATTGCCTTCTCCTTCAAAAGTTTAACTTGTCATTCAGGCAAATATTGTATTTATATTATAGATGTGTAAATACTGTTTGTTTAGTAATAAGATAAATTGTTTGCCTTGCTTCTGTTTGAGAAACGATTAGATTACTTATGTTCTTTTTGCTGCTATATTAAGCAGAAAGCTGCAGCAAGAGAAGGGCCTGAAAAAGAAAACCTATTTAAACATGATTATTTTTACTAAATTTTTACTAAATTGCTCTTCATTAAAAATTCCGTATTTCTCTTCAGTGTAAATTCCAGAAACAGACTGTTTTAATCCCACTTTTACTGTTATAAGTGTACATACAGCCAAGTCATTTATGTCATAATTTCCTCCTTTTTTTTTTTTTCTGTTAACAGTATAATTTACCCTCAGAATAAGAAAGGAGAACCAGAATATAATCCATGTGGTAAATACATGGTGAAGCTTCATATCAATGGTGTTCCTAGAAAGGTAAATGTTTTTGGGGAACCTTAGTACTGTTACTGCATAAGTCATATATTTTAAAGGCTTGATCTGCTTCACTCTGAAGTGTTTGCATAGCAAAAACTTTCGGCAGGTGTTTTTGGAAAGCAGTTTTTAATGGTTAAACCTTTTTGAGATTAATCTTTGGTTTTGAAGTATGCAACCATATACTTCTTCTGTCTGTACTTTTGTACTTCTATAGACGTTCATAAAAATGGCCTTACATTAAATTCCTGTTAAAAAATGCCTTCTATTACTTAACGGAATTGTGAAAAACAAACAAGAACAAAACCATGTATCCCCTATTTATGAATTAGATGTACAGTCTTCCACTTCATCTTAAAAAATACAGAAGGGGATATCAGGAAGAATATGGATATGGAATGACTATAGAGGAATAACTTAAGTGGTAACTCAAGCAAGGCCTTGCTCGACTACAGATTTTTAGTAATAAGGGGAAATACCTGAAGATAAAACTTCGCAAACTCACAAACGACTTCATTTTCCTTTCAGTGCAATAAATAAGAACATAAAAAAATGAATTTCTTCTTGTAATACTTAATTGTATCACAGACCATAGTGACTGATGAATGTTTATGAGAGTTCAGAAGTTGAGTGGTGGTATTCATGGGGTGGAGAAGTAGGGGGAAATTCCTCAAAGGCTCTTAATTGTTAAGATATAACCTCTGGGTCAGAAAGTCCTTGAGCTGCAAAATTCCAGAATCTGAATGCTTCAGGAAAGTATCACTTTTGTGTCTGCCTTGCTCTTAATATTCTTACCAAAATATCTCCTAATGGCTGCCTTTTGTTAGGATGAATGGCCATTTGCTCTCCTATGAAAAGGTCCGTTCATTCCTGCACAGATAGGATTTGACCAGAGAATGTGCTGTGTTGGTAGCCTGTATTTGTAATGAACTAGTGCCAACGGGAAACTGAAACATTTATTCAGGGAAACTGTTTCAGACCACTGCAGATGTGCAGTAAGAATCTGTAGTGATGATGAATATATACTACCTAATTTAAAGAAGAAATGTTAATACTGTCACAGCTGCTGTTTTGAGTTGTTTTTCCTTTTCAGAGAGAAGAAACTTAGATGTGGAACTAAAGGCTATAGAAGTGATATGACACAATTTGTTTCCTGAAAGATAAATGAATATTTATTTCTCTGCTGGCTACCAAGCATCATCCATGCTCTGATTCCTAATTAAATGAGGGATATTGTTAGGCTTTTCTTTACTTTTTATGCTTGTAATTGCACTGAACTTTTCTGCAAGTGCCTTTTGTAAAGTACTACACACTTTATAAGATTGTACTGTCACCATCAGTCAAGGCAGCCACTCACGTGTCACCCAGTTAGACCCAGTGCAAGTAAGAGCTGGCAACAGAATTTCATGTTCACTTGGGCAAACCATTGCAGGACTGAGGTGTGCATGTGTGAGAATAATGGTCAGGTCTGGCTGTGTCTGAGAAGCTTTGTATTAAAGAGGGTTTTATTTTATTTTCTAATTACTTTCAAAATACTTTATTAGCTTTATGATGATTTTTCATTCATTTCACACAGGTAATCATAGATGACCAGTTACCTGTTGATCACAGTGGGGAACTTCTCTGCTCTTATTCCAATAATAAGAATGAATTATGGGTGTCACTAATAGAAAAGGCTTACATGAAGGTCATGGGAGGATATGATTTTCCTGGATCAAATTCTGTAAGTATGTGATTGTTTGTTTGTAAGAGGAAAAAATTCCACTTAGATAATAATGGGTAAAATAATTTCCTTCTAGTGAAATCAAAGTGAACAGCTTGGGGAGACAAGTATTTGGTTTGACATTTTCTTAATTTTTTTTCTGTTTCTTTCTTTCACAGATATTCTTAGCTGTACTTAATGAAATTATTCCATCAAAATAGAATGAGCAAGACATCTTGATGGTCAGAGTTACTTTTAGTTCTCAGACTTCAGTATTGACACTTGTGGGGGGAAGTGTTTATATAGAGTCTAGATGGAAGTGTTGGGTGAAGTCATAAATTCTCTTTGCCCATATCAATACTGCTGATTTTGGTTTCTAACTCTTTCAATAAATAGGGCAGTTCTGCCTCATTGGGTTGATGCCTTAGGGTTTAGCTTTTATGTTTTTCAAATTCTGTATTCCCAGTGTGTAACTCTGAAGTGTCCTGTAGCCTGTGAGCTGCTGTTCTCTCATGCTAAGATAGACATAACAAAGCCTCTTTAGACTTGCTCTCCAAGGACACCCAGACTGTCCTAGGCCCAAAATGTGTAAACCAGCATCTTGAGAAGGGGGCAAGCTGAGGGGAAATTACATCATTAGCTAAAGTTTAATTGGCGAATTTATGTTCATATGCAAATGGACCAAACCTATAAAAGTGTGAAGAACTCGTGACTCATTGTCCATCTTGGGTGTAGCCTTTGGCCTGCCCAGGGTGTACCTCTGAAGGCCTTTCAAATAAATATCCACCTTTATTCCCTTACTCCTGTCTAGTCTCTGTTTTCTCTTTAGGCATCAGGGTAATGGAGTCAGCTAGGAAAGGAACAGTCCAGTCATTTAGAAGGTCTATATAGAGGGAGCAAGTACTTTGATCTGTGCAAGTTTATCAGATTGTTCCACTCATCTCCATAAATATGCATTGGGTTTCTATAATGTGGTTACTAAAGAAACAGTCATCATACTGCAGCTGAACTGACGTGCAAGTTATTCTTTAAAGAGGGACAGTTTGCTGAAATGAGTAGCCCACATAATTTGTTACTTAGGAAGCCTTTCTGATTTTAACTTTATGCTATTAAAATTTTAAAGGTTTTTTTATTTCATGGTGCTAACTGGTGTCTTGACAATCACATTCTTGGTGGGTATATTTGGTAATCATCACCTCTCAAAAAATGATTATGGAAACAAATGTGGCTTTGTGTCAGGGGTAAATGTAGCACACATTTTTATGTGTGTCAGTGTCAGGCTGCTTTGTTTTGAAGGACAGAAGCTGGTGAGAATAACTGTGTTTTATTCCCATTGTCATCCTCTAACTTGCTATCTGGAAAAACAGCTTGACTGGTGACATTTAATCTCCACCCTTCCTGCCCCCTCCACTTTCCACTGTATTCCAGCTTCCTTCTGTAATCAGGGTTACTTACAATCAGGCTGTCTTGTACTTGTAATTCCTCAAGTTCCCACCCCCCCAGTGCTGGTTACTGACACTTCAAGCATTTACAGTCTCTGCTTTTTCTTTGAGGAGTACAAAGCAAAAGAATAGGAAATAAGCAATATTTCAAGGAGTTGGGAGATTAAAGCATCTTTTTATGGAAATACATGTCAGTGTCAGCTTTACCAAAAGGAATAAAAAACCCAAACCCTGAGCTTTAGAAATAAAACATAAAATATTTAAAATGCATGTGCTTTAAAAGTCTGTAAATCAATGAAATAAATAGAACACATCACACAATTGAGCATGACTGATGATTCTGATATGCTTCCATTGCTCTGGAATTCCAGTTTATTCCATCAGTTCATTTTCCAGCTTTTTTTTTTTTTTAAGCTACTTAGAAATTTTGTCCTTCTCTAATCAAAGAAGTTTTTGTTTGTTACTCTTAATCTTGACCCTTTTATGCATAGAGCTGAACTGTAACTTACTTGTACTTGATTCCTTTCAAGGCATTTTATAAGTTGTGTACAGACATCATATGCTTATATATGGATTATCTGTTCTGATTTCTTTTGAATCCTTGCATTTCAGAATATTGATCTCCATGCACTGACTGGTTGGATACCTGAAAGAATTGCTATGCACTCTGACAATCAAGCCTTCAATAAAGATAGCACTTTCAGAATGCTTTACCAGAGGTAAATGTTTGTTCTTTCTAAGTAATTAAAATGCTTGCTGTGTAGTAGCTGTGTTACCACTCTAAAAGCAGTACAGTCACCACAGATACTTTGACAGTGTTTTGGTACTGCTACAAATTGTGCTTTATAAAACCTCCATGTGCTTTCTGGAAGAAGAAAAATTGAGACAGTGATGGCTTTGATACAACAGAAGATTAAAATATTGGGGAGTTTTGTGTGAGGGGAATTCTTTATGTATAAATTTTAAAAAAATAGTAACCCTTTCCTTGATAAAGAAAATTGAATATAGAGTTAGAGAAGAGCAGTTTGGAACCAATATACCAGTTAAATGTTTAAAAAGTAGAAGGATATGTGTTCTGTGTTTCCACACAGTTCCCCAGAACTATATTATATCTGCTGTCCTTAGCAAGCAGAAATAATTCAGTATTTCTAATTGTATCACAAGATTATGCCCCATCAGTAAATCTCCTGGAGGAGCACCAAGAGTCTATCAAAACTGCAATACTGGTCTTCAGACCTACCATAACAGTTGGATTTGATGGTTTTAAAGGTCCAAAGTAAATGATTCTATTATTTTGCTTATGGTGAATGATACAGCTGTAATTTATGAATGCCAGGTACACCAAGTACTTTGATCTCTTCCAAAATGGTTTTGTGCAGCCAGTGTCTTATGTATTTCAGTGCAGTAGAAGGGGGTTATTCTGTTGACTGAAACATCTGCATCCATGATAAAAAAGCATGACACTTATCATTTTATCCATGATAAAAGAGCATGACACTTTCTACAGTGTTTTTTCAGTTGTTAGGAGCTCTCAGAGCTGTCAACAGTTTTTCAGATACTCTGGTGTTGTAATTCAAAGGTGTGACTGAAGTTAGGATGGGATCTAGCCATTGCAGCATCGCTGTTGTTCACCTGTGCTACACTGAAAATGTGTTGATCCATAGTCCAGTGATCCTGTTACCTGTCTAGGGACACTGAGTACGTACTTGGATTTTTAGCGTGGGCTGGAAACATGTTAGTGTGTTTTCACAACAGTAATTGTTCCAAAATTAACAATTGCTAGTCAGAACACTAAACTTGAGTATAAATACCTGCAAAAGTATAGAAGCATGAACTTCTTATTCTTCAGAATCCTGGGGGTGTGACAGACTTGATGATTTGCTATATGCAGTCATTGACTTAAGTGTTGATGAAAACACATTTGTGCTCAGCTGAAGATCTGTGAAGAGTATTTTAAAAGTGACACAGGCTGAGCTTCAGGTTGATAAATGCCGAATTTTATTTATGAAAATATGAAATGATATTAAAATAATAATTTTTAATTTAAAGCATATACTTAATTCTGAAAGAAAAATAGTTCCACTTCCTCAAGTTTTTTTCAGGAGTGATTTCTGCTGACAAAAACCCCCTGTATCCCAGTTTTTATAAAGCAGGGTCATGTTAATGGACAGTGTTCCAACATGCTGTTGCAGTGTCTGGCAAATGTTAGATTGCAACTTGCAAGATTTTAATTAAGCTATTTTTTCACCTCTTTTTGAACAGATTTCACAAGGGAGATGTCCTTATCACAACAGCAACAGGAGTGATGTCTGAAGAGGAAGGAGAAAAGTGGGGTTTAGTTCCAACCCATGCATATGCAGTCTTGGATATAAGAGAATATAAGGTATCAAGTGAAACTGAAGGTGTTTCCAAACTCCTGTTTGAAACCTACATGTGTTTCTAGGTTTACCCTAGATGGGTAGCTACTGATTTTTTTTCTCTAATGGCTAATATTTTGTCTTGGACTCCACTGGTAAACTTAATTTCAGAAAATTTAATGATTCTGTGTTTTCTTGATCCAAATAAAAACCACCTTCAAGATGTAAAAATTACCTTGACAAGATGAATTGACAATTTTACTTTGTGGTTTTTTAGGGACTTCGATTCCTTCAGCTAAAAAATCCCTGGAGCCACTTACGTTGGAAGGGACGATACAGTGAAAATGACACAAGAAACTGGACCCCAGATTTACAAAAATACTTGAACTTTGATCCCAGAACAGCTCAGAAAATAGACAATGGTAATAAGGTTTAAGAAGTCACTGTCTTTTCGAGTAGTATAAATCTTTGTGGTATATCCCTGCAGGAAGGTGGAAAGGAATGCTTAAGCACAAGGAGAGTAAAACAAATACTAGAAACTAAATAGTCGAAAAGTTTAGGAAGTATTTGTGTATTTAAATCTGTCATTTCAGGTTTCTCTGGGGTTATAAGTAATCTGGACTGTTAAATATATCTCAAATTCATTGACAAGAAAGTACCTCGTTGGTTAAGTGTGCTGTCTCAGTATGTGGGAGTTCAGTGCAAAGAGAGAACATTCTGAGAACAAGCTGTGTAAAGCTGCTTTTTAATACGTGAATGGACTTTTTGTGGGTTTTTTTTCTTCTCCAACATTTTCAAATATGTATCAACATGCTTACTGTAATCAGTATTTAAATCAGTCCTGCTGCTGCAGCAGCTGCATTTTACTTTCAGAAAGACATTTCTGCTTTTTACTGTGTCCTAGTTGCTGTCTGCAGATCTCTGAGGGAGCCCTTTTGTTCAGTGCCACTGCTTTTACAACACTATGCCTCCAACTCCATTAGATGATAGCATTTATTGATAAGCCTCGTGCAAATGCCTGATGAAAACTTTTGATTCAAACATAAAAATAGCAGCCCTGGATTTGTGACAGTTAGGAGATAATAGCTTCCTATTTATTTACTGATTCATTTAGTAAGCAATTTGTAGCATCTAGTTGTTAAAATTTTACGTAAAATTGCATTAGTAATTTTAATGGAGTTATTCCTTCTAATTGAATTTACACTTTGGTTTTCTTGTTTTTGTGTAGCTGTTATGACTGTTTTTTAGTGCTGCAAGATCTGCAACTGCCTGTGTCAGAGACATGATTTATAAGGCTGCTATCATTTTAAAAGTTAATTCCACTAGGCATCTGTTGGCTTGCAGGCACTGTTGTTGGCTGGAGTTGCAATTAAGGGAGCTATGGAAAATTAGAATAAATGCACAAGAATGTTGTACAGATGAAGCAAATTTAGGGTGCAAAAACAAGTGACATAGGTGTTGGATGAAGTATCTCAGAAATACATTCAAACATACATGTTGATTGAATACTCATTTGTGCTGGATGACTACTGAAGTAGGTTGTTGAATTGCAGGAACCTGTCTGACTGTGTATTTTATTTTTTTGTGTTTTTAGAAACCTAGGAAAAGGGAAATGAGGTCAGAATCACCTAATGATGTCTCTTTCAAAATAGCAGATTTTCTCATACCTTCTGCTTAGTGCTTGAGAATGAAAAGCATTCAGACAGCTTCAGAAAGTCCCTGATAATAAGCAGAGACTAACTTGTTTTCTCCTGCTTTAACTTGGTTTGGGGGACAAGTTTAATTTTAGCAATTTAGGCAATGCAGACATTACTACCACATTTTGCAGAAATGTTGGCTTATATAAGCTGTATCATTTGCCCACAAAGAGACTTTTGAGAAACAAGTAAAATCAAGGTATCTGGTAAGAAAACAATAACAGCATTTCCTTTTCAGGCATTTTCTGGATTTCCTGGGAGGACCTGTGCCAGTACTATGATGTTATTTATTTGAGTTGGAACCCAAGTCTTTTTAAAGAATCTACATGTATTCACAGGTTGGTCCAAAAGATACAATTTTTGTTTCAAAATCTCAGTTAGTGTTCTGATGTGAGGTTTCCTTCCTTCCATTCTTCCAAGTTACAGCTAGGGGCTTGAATTCCAGCCCTGTTCTCTTGAGCCTGACTACACTTTCTCAGCCCAGGCTTTGGTTTTGACTACTTCTGTAACATCAGTGGAGCTCAGTGACCCTTGTGATGTTGCTGTGGAACTAAGGTTGTGTAACCAGATTCTGATCTCGGTCCCGCATCTCCCTATGAGAATAAAAATCAGATTTTTGTGCAGTCCATCTCCAAGCAGTGACCTAGTTAGTATTTGGAATTCATTTTTCTGGCCAGTTGCAAGTGAGCTGTGCAGCGTGTGTTGTCTTTACAGGGTGTGTTCACTGACATCAGGGTAGTTTAACCAGTTCTGGGTTTTAGCAGTTGTGGTTATCATAAGTAATCTTCCTTGCCTGCTGATTTGTTTTCTGAATGTGATACTTGTCCTTTACCAAATATTCATTACGTTCAGGTTTTTTGTCTCAGTTTGAGGATAAGTGTGTGTGTCTGTGTCTCAGTTTTGGAAAGCAAGAGTTTCTATACTTTTCCACTCCACTAGACTGCACTTTAGCACTGCTTCCACACTGTCTCTGCGTGCGTTAGCTCTGCACAAGCTCCTTCATCCACAGTGTGACTGCTGAGCTTATTTGTAAAGGCTCCTTCCATCTTTGCGCTCGACTTATTTCTAAAGTACACTGTGGTGATGTAGCCAGATGAGATAATGTGTATGCTAATGTCAGAGCTCACCTACTGGTCTGTCTGTCCTTACATTATCAGTGATTGTCATCCCTCTGTGTAGGGAAAAGCCTTAGCACAGTGGCAGTTACCATAAAATGTGGAGTAATAATGCTGATAATTTGAAGCTTTGTTAGTGCAACCTTCCACACATGCTGTTCAGTTTCACAAGTGTGAGAGGGACAAGGAGACTTAGGAATAGCTGTATACACTTCTGTTTCCAGTGTGCTATGCTTCGTGTTCAGTCATCAGCACTTTTTGTTTTTTCACACTGTATTTTTCTTGTCTAGACACTTCACAAGGCAGCAGGCAGATTCTGCAGTAGGGCACCTCAAAGATCTTTAATACTTCCTGCAGGGCACCCTTCCAAGCATGAAACAGGGCAAATTTTAACATAAAAATTGCCTCAGGAAAAAAAAAAATGGGGGAAAATACTTGGCAAGCTTTTGAAACTAACTATAGCTGACAGATAGATGGACGGATGGATAGATAGATAGATTTCTACAGTTACAAATGTGTAGGTGTTTTTAATTTAATACTGGTGTATGCAATCATGACTATGATTGTGTAGCCTAAGCTGCTTAAATGGTTCCGCTTTTTCTGTGCTTTGTGTGGTTGCAGTCGCCAGCCAGGCTCTTTGTATTTAGCATTTTTTGTCATCATACATGTATTGTGGTGAACTCATTTATAAATCAAGGTTCTAAGATAATGCTTCTGATGTGACTGTGTTATGTAACCACTGCCATAGATGCCAGTAGAAAACTAGGCTTTGGTAACTTGTGACTGATATCTCACTCTGTGTATGTGTAGGATTTGGAGTTTGTTTCAAAGCACAAATTAGTTTCTTACTGGTCTAATAACGTGTCTGTATCACTTTCAGTACGTGGGATGCAAAGCAGGGCCCGGTGAAGGATGCCTACAGCCTGGCCAACAACCCTCAGTACAAGCTGGAGGTGCAGTGTCCACAGGGTGGTGCTGCCGTCTGGGTCCTGCTCAGCAGGCACATCACTGACAAGGTGCTGGTTCTGCACTGCGAGCTCTGCCACAGCTTCTGTAAATCTTTCTGTATGGCTTTCTCTTATTAGTATGTTACTGCCTCTGTTCAGGTGTGTATGCCTGCGTACATGTAGAATTTTTTAATTCAGCAGGTACATGTACCTGCAATTGAAACAGACCCAGAGTAAAATTTGAGCTAAGTGATTCTATTCTACCATAAAGGTTCTGAAGTGACTTCGAATCCTGGGGCCTGAATAAGTTAAATTAGTGGCTGTTTGTTTACTTCAGGCATTTTTAAAAGAATTCTATTGGGTATCCCAATAAATACAAATATCAGATCATACTGTGTGGTGATCAAAAGGGATGGTAGAATGTATACTTGACTCTGATTAAGCATTCATTACATTTCAAAGAATTGCACAATTCTGATTTGTGTTTGTTTGTGGTGGTTTTTTTTTTATAGGATGACTTTGCGCACAATCGGGAATTCATTACAATGGTTGTGTACAAGACTGATGGCAAAAAAGTTTACTATCCAGGTTAGTGTACCTTAATTGTCAAGAAGCTGATGTCATAAATAAATGAAGAATTACACAGAATTTTGTGGAGAGGAAAGGCACTTTCTGCTTTAAAACTTGATGCCTCACTAAGAGGTCAGTCTTCTGAAATAGTCGTTTTGCTCTGTTTGATCCCACTTAAAGTCTACACTGAAGGAATAGGCCATTTTACACATGCTGTGAGCACTCTTAAGAGGTCTACATAGTCCTGCTGACATTTATTTTGATGCAGCATTTTCTTTATTTCTTCTGTTTATTTTTCAGTGCCAGTAGTTAGTGCTTAGAGGGAACAGATGTTGTGTGTGTTAGTTTCTCTGATAGCATAATTATTTCCTACATTTGTGAAATTACTTAAAGGTCTATAGCTTCCACAAAATGAAAATAATCAGGGTTAATTGTCCCATGAACTTGGCTTAGTAAAGTACCTGAGCAAGCTTATGAAATACAGGTGAAGACTTCAGCATATTTTCAAGTTTCAGGTATGGAATGCTTAAAATGTTCAGATTTTATCAGAATCTCACTCTTGGTCATTATATGTCAGATTCTTTTCACCTTGAGGAGAAGGGGTTTGGCTTCTGAAGCTTTGCTGTAGCTGTGAAGCAGCCATGTATGCTTTATTTCAAGACAGACAGCAGATCTGAGACACAGGCTGAGATACAGGGTGTAAAGGTAATGCCCAGGTTGAATGGATAGACTGAAACTTTAAGGTAGGGCTAATAAGATCATATTTCTTATTCATTCTTTCCATCAAGTTAGAGATCACTAAGAATATTCCTTGGAATAATTCAGTGAAGGTGCATCTTAAAACAGGTGGATTTGGCCTGTTGCTTTTACAGATAGGAACCTCTTTAGAACCAAGTTTGCATTCAGGTAGCTGCTCATGCAACAACACCCTTAGTAGCTTTTAAAGCTTTTTTCACCTAAGAGTGGAATTTGTGGGACTTTTTCTATTGGAATGGCTGGTAAGCATTGCATTGTTCACATCTGATCTTGTTCAATCAACTCTGTTGACCAATTCCTTTAGAATCCAAGCTTCCCCTAGAACCCAAGTCTTTCTGTGGAAAGAGCTGCTGACACCTGACCAAATCATCATCTGTTTTTGCAAGAGCTTCTCTGTGAGGAGAAGCAGATGCCCAAGACTTGCGTCTGGTGTTGCTGGTAGTTGTAGCAATGCTTATTTTACATGTATGTCTCACTGAAAACGTTCTTAAGTGGGCAAACCCAAACACATTTTTATAGTAGAGGGAATTGTTCATTTGTGCTTGAAAGAGACAGTCTAGCAAGACCAGTAGCAAAAACTGAATGATTCATATGTTTTGTCTTGCTACACAAACTCTTTTAAAAACTTCTAATCTCACGAGCTCAAACTTGTTTAAGACCTTTTTCCATGGAAATAGATTGGTCAAGCTGCAGTATTATTTTTAACCATCTGTTAAAATGAGATGAGAACAAAGCAGCTTAATCCTTTGGCAGCAAGGCCGAGATTTCCCATTCCTAAGCTTCCTATTGTTTTATATTAATCCTTTCCCCTCTCCCATGTTGCTTTGTGGAAGAAAATAAAAGGACCTGATCCTGGGCCTATTGAACTGATTGGCTAGACTTGGTCCTGCTTCACTGGAATTAAAAGAAGTCTGGAAAGAACCAATTAGAGGCCAAATAACAAATTACACTGTCTAATTGTAAAAGCAAACATTTGGGATCTTTCTAAGTACCACATGGGCATTGGTATTGGGATGCAACTACATCTGTGTAATGATCACAGGGATTTGAAGAGAGAGGGAGAGAAAGCGTGTGTGATTTAGTTAAAGGAATTAACATGTTTTGAAGTATTGTTTACGAGTTGGCCAAAGAGTTTGGCAGCTGGCATTCTGGTACTGTCCAGCCAATGGAGAAAGGACAGACACTTCAGAGATTTTCAAAGAGTGCTTAAACATTCGTTATCTTTCTCTTGAAATTTCAACATAATTACAGTAGTCTTCTTTGAGTAGTGACATTGGTGGGAGATGGATAAGCAGTCCTTGCAAGTCTTGGGATTTAAGCTGTACTTTCAAGCACAGAATTTGTGTCTTGTCTTGTGTGATGTACCTCTCCTGAAAACAGTAGTTGATGTTAAGACTGTCCTTTTTATGGGTAAATCTTGAGGCTCTCTTCTGTTCAGAGCACTCGGGTCTGTTCAGTCTAATCTTAGTAGAAGTTTACCAAGCTGGGAGATTTTTTGGTCAGGGAAACGTGTTCATCCTTTTCTATTTCAGCTGATCCTCCTCCGTATATTGATGGTATCCGGATCAACAGTCCTCATTATCTGACCAAGATAAAGCTGACCTCTCCAGGTTCCCATACATTCACCTTAGTGGTGTCCCAGTATGAGAAACAAAACACCATCCATTACACCGTCAGGGTATGTGCTGTTGTTTCATAATGGATGTAAGCAATTAAACTGTAAAGTGTCCTTTGTTTTTAAATTTGATAAAACTTCTTCTGACTCAATATTGCTATTTTGGAGAGGGAAGCTATGAATGATGGAGCAGAACCACTGGATGAAGTGTTTGATAACATTTTCCATTTGTAGTTAAGATATTAGTGTGGTTTTGGTAATAAAATTTTAGTAACAAAATCAGCTGAAAAATACTCTTATTTCCTAGAATAAAAAAATGTCTATGTACAGGCAGATAATTGGCTCTCTATGTATCCAAAATAAACCTATTTTAGATCCTGGTTAAGATTTAAACTTTTTTTTGACTTCTCTAGGTCTTGACTTAGGATTTGGGTTTTTCTCTTAACTACTGAGTCATGTAATGATCAATGATAGATTTTTTTTTTTTTTCACTGAAAAAGGAGTAAAATGCAGATTGTTTCCATTTTGCTTTTTTGTTGGGTTTTTTGGTTTGGTTTTTTTTTTGGGGGGGTGGTTTTTTGTTTGTTTGTTTGGCTTGGCTTGGTATTTTTGTTAAGAAAAATTAAGTAGAACTAAGTCTTAGTCCCAGCACTATTCTGAATTTCGAGTTGGACACAGGGTTATCTGATGGGTAATACAGGCATGTAGTGAACAAATATCTAAAAATGTTGTATAGGCAATTCTTCTTTTTATTTAATTTGTCGCGATTTCATTTAAAAAGTGCAAGATCAATGTGTGACCTGCTGCTTCTTTTACAACACAGGTGTATTCCTTGTGCAAGTTCACCTTCTCCAAGATTCCTACACCTTACACCATTTCCAAGCGGGTAAAGAAACCTTTTCTTTTATGGGTCACTGGTTTGGCTTTTCCATATTTGAGATGTACAAGGTTTTTAAATATATGTTGATCCTACTGCCCCACCCCCACTGCTGCAAAGCCTCTGTAGAACAGTCTGGCCTTTAGAACAACAACCCATACCCTAATAAATCATCTCTCTGCAGAAATCAGGTTGTGCTAGGAATGGTGCAGAGTGAAACCCCCCCAAGAAGCGTTGCTCATTTCCCCTTGGGAGAATTGCATTATTTTCTTGGAAAAGCTCTTGGCATGATGGGACAAAATCAGCAATGCCAAACCAAAGGCACCAGTAGCAAGACCGTAAGAAACAAACTTAGGATGGCAATATCACAACACATTACTGTTTCCTAAATTTTGCAAAGACACCTCAAGGGTCTGTAACCATTGGAATAAGCACTCCCATTGCCAAACAGGATCAAGGAAGTATATCCATTGTACATTTCCTGTAGGAATGCTCCCTGAGATTACAGGAACAGGGGCGAGAGTGAAAAACTTGACTGAAATTAAGTCAGAAGCTCAGGCAGTTTTGGGGCCAGCTGCTGTTCGTATTTCAGCTGTCAACATGAGCTGCAGTTACACCTTCAGCTGAAGTATAAATATAGCGAAGAGCTCACAGGATAAAGTAACTTGCATGTATTTTCATGTTTTAGCAGTTTTATCCTCAGGAAAGAATAAGCCAGCAGCTGTTAACTTCAGCTCTGTACCTACCATGCATACACTGGGGAATCCTATTATAGTCAGAAGTCTTCTGTCCAAACAGTAACTTGTTAAGGAAGAGAGAAACAAGGGAGTTTGAGCCACAGTGGAACAGTCCATTTTCTAGGACACTCGTGCCTGAAGCCCAGGATTGCATTACTTTGTGTGGTCAGGGGGACATGCTGACTTGCAGCTTGGCTCTCAAGTTCAGACAGTGTTCCATACCAGCTGCTATTTCTGGAACAGTCCCTTGAAGCCTGTTCTAGAGAATGGTGAGTGAATAGAGAGATTCCTGGGAACAGTGAGATGATTTGTTTGGTTCTTCCAGAAACCATTGTCCTATATAGCTGTTAAAAACTGGGCTTACTTTGAGGAATTGAAGAGGTCAAAAAGACATTAAAGGTGAAAAGCCTGTTTGAGGCTTTTTTGAGGAGGGACATCTGTTTTATGTTGTAAAATGTTTGAAAAGAAAATTAAGTATGTAGAAAACTCCTATTAATTATTTGAAGATGTCTATCTAGTATTCAAAAAAAAAAAGGGTATGTTCTATCTATCCAAGGCCAGTTCTGTCTTTAGGATTGAGTACAAAAAGTTAATTGCCTGTATTTAATGCCTATTTGGTGATTGCTTAGCAGTCATCACACTCAAAAGCAAGCAGAGAACTAATTCAGAGTTTAGCAGTAAAAACAAGATCTGTTAGATGTCCTATACTGGAGTCAAGTGGTCAGCTCTGGAGCTCACCAAGCCCTAATGTGATTCCTGGAATTAAGTATAGCAGAAGTGGAAAAGGGCTAGAAAGCTCAACAGCACACAGCAGTTTTAGGTTCCTGGGTAGCAGCATGTTAGGGGGAGAAATCCCCCTTGCTTCCACACTTACCATCTTTGAGGGGTTTGGGCACTGAGTGAAGAAATTAAATCACAAGGGAAAATGCTGCCCCTTGCTGATTTGACAGAGACAGGAGGGAAGTAACAGGAGAGATGGGTCTCAGCTATAAATCTGTGGGAATGCCTGGCATGTCTTACAAGTCTAACCTTTCAGTTTAATGACTAGCAGGAGGAGCTTGGAAACAGATGGTCTGTTTCTCAAAGTCTGAGCAGCATTTTTCCTCATGTGTGTCTGTGTCCTTGCAGGGTCTGTCCTTACGGTTATCTTGTCACTGCAGTGCTGGTTCTCAGAGTGCACAGAGGTGATGGGCAGGGGTGCAGGCAGAGATCTTTAAAAGCAAAGGTTACAACACTATTAGTGTTGCACTGCCTGTATCACTGCTGTTTCTCATTTAACCCAACAGAGGAGTGTCTGAGGAAAAAAAAAAATAACCTGTGTAGTCTAATGTGTGGGATAGATGGGAATGTGGGTCTTTTGTTAGCTGCAGTTTGTCATCGTCAGAAACAGTCACTCATTGCTTGTTTAATGTAAGCTGGAAAAATACAGTACGTGTCTAAGGGATGTAAGGCTCTGATCGAGGGGGTAGGGAACTGCACTTTGTGAATGCTTAACACAATCTTTCATGTCACTTTAAAAATTAGGAAAGGTCACTAAAGTAACCTCTAAAGTGAGAGGACCCTCTACTCTTGTTTGTGTATATATGTAAGCAATACAAATCCTTAGGATTTGTTTTCTGTACTTTTGACTTCTTTCAGGTTAATGGACAGTGGAAAGGTCACAGTGCTGGAGGATGTGGAAACTTCAGAGACACCTACAAAAATAACCCCATTTATCAATTCCAGCTAGACAAGAATGGACCATTGCTAATTGAACTACGGGGCCCAAGGTTTGTAGAGAATACTTGTCCATCAATACAGTGAAGGCATTGCATGCCAAAGATAAAGCTTTGTCAGTATCCCCTTCTGAATAGCAACATCTCCTGACTTGCAGTCAAGCGTTTATCCTTTGCAAAGAGGTTTGCCCTTTGCAAAGTGGGCTGCACAAAATGGCAGAACTTTTCTATCTCTCCTCCCCTCTTTGAGGAAACTCCTTCTCTCATGAAATGAAGATGAAGGCAGAGGTGTGGCTGTATGGTTCCATGAATTGAGCAGTTTTTTGTATGCATTTTTTTCTGCACTTGCACATCATATTTGCGTAGTTTGAATGACAGGGGCAGTGGTGCCTGTCACATGCATTAACAGGAGCAGACAAAGTGTCCCAAGTTGTATTGCAACATGAGAAATTCTGCCGAGATCACTGACACGGAGTCCTCTGATAGCAATCAGATCACACCCCAGGACCTGTGCCATGTGGCACAAGAGTGTGTCACAAGCTTAACTGCTTGAATTCTGCTTGAGTCCACAGGCAGGCTTCTAGCAGGCATTTTCCCTACAGTCTAGTTCTAAACCTGAATTGAGTTCTGTCTTCCTCCAAATTCTACATGCATGTCACAGTAAATTTAACAGAAATCTGACAAAACTTTTAGATGTCTTTCAGTTATACTGTATAGTTTTTAATAACTATCCCTCTTCATGGTAATCCTGATGACCCAAATATCTGAAGCCTGTCTGTCGTGTCACTTGCAGGCAATACAGCGTTGGGTTTGAACTTGTCACGGTCTCAACAGTGGGAGATCCTGGTTCCTATGGCTTTCAGAAAAAAAGCAGTGGTGACTACAGGTAACACTTAATCAAGTCTGTACAGAGGTTTGAAACATACTTTAGATCCCATCTCTAACAGGTAGTTTTCTTTATCATAGGTGTGGATTTTGCTACTTGGAGGTGGAGAACACATTTGCTGGAGTTTACAACATCATCCCCACCACATTCCTGCCTCAACAAGAGGGCCCTTTTTTCTTAGATTTTAACAGTACTACTCCTCTTAAGGTGTCACAGCTGCAGTGAGGAGACAGAACTGTCCAGTGCTGTTTAAAGAGATGGTTTTGATCTGTCCAACAGCCTGAGAACAGGTGAAGAACCCTTACTACACATGCACAAAAGAAAATTAACATCCTGAGTTATAGCCAAAAGCATGGAATCACAGATTGCCAGTTAATTGTGGCAGGGAGTTAGCTGTGGGTTTGCTGCTATGGTCCAGGAGTGAGCACTGTTCAACAGGCTTGGGAATAGGCTAAAATGCATATATTCAAATGAACCAGCAGAACTCAATTTATTGCAGTTTTTCCATACTTTGAATCAAAGTCTAGTGAGTTACAAGAAAAACTAACACTGAAATTCCCTCCTCCCAACATACAGGGTCTATGGGCTAAAGATTTATTCTTAAAGTAAACATGTAAGAAAAAAATATTCTTGTGTATTCTGCTTATTCAGTCTCAGGACCAAATAGCTTCTATTACATATTTGTGCTGCTATCTAAAATGTTTTCAGCACTGAACTGGTTCTCACATCTAAATGTAAATGTACCACTGCTGAGCCGGTAGTATTCATTGTGTCAGCTTATCTGGAATATTTATACAGGGGTAAAGGAAAATGAAGGTTCCAGCTTTAGCTATTTCTAAAAGCAGAGCAATGGCTTTGCTCATGTTACATGTACTTTGAGAGCTGTTACTTCATATCTGTATGACTTTAGTACATAATACAGCATGAGGTTCTGTGGCTTTCTTCCTGCCAGCTGCCAGACCTAGGTTGATCCCGAGGAGCAGGAAGGACAGGAGGTTATCCAGCAGTAGTGTCCAGGTGGTGCAGCAAACCCTTCCTCAAGCAGCTATGAAAGGTTTTCATCTAAAGATCCCCTGTAAGATTGACTGTATCTACTGAGGGTAGTCTCAGTTGCTGGTGCAAGGAGATGGGGAACTGCCCACCATCAGCAACTCAGCAAAATAATGTTTTATTTCCATCACTTATATAAGTATGTATCCTGTAGGGAATGATCATTTAAACCTCTACCCCCATACACCACAGCTGCAAGGAATGCACTTGCTGATTCCATTATACAAGACATCTTTGAAAAGATACTTTTTTCCTTGTAAGTTGAAGCCAGTGAATGAATGAGCACGCGGCCGGTGTCATCAATAGAAGCAGGCTCAGAGTTCTTAAGAAAATAGTGGAGGTGGGATTAATGCAGAGCAAGTTTTTTTTAAGAAGCCTCACATACATGCTCTTCCTCTTGATCTACATAAATTGTATCTGAGGAGAATTCAAGATGGTAAGTTTTTATTTAATGCCAACTGTCTCACAGATCCTGAAATGGATTAAATTATGTCATTTTTACAAAATTTACAATATTGGACAATTGGGGGAGAGGGTATTTTTAAAACAGCCTTGGGAATTTTGCTGCCATTCAAATTGGTTTGGCATTTTTCCAAGCAAAAAGGTAGCATTTAAATGTTCCTTTAGAGCACAGGTGTCACTTGGCCATTGGGAAACTGAGCACACATTCTACAGGAGCACCAGAAATAGCTGTGGGCTAAAATTATTCCCACAGAAGTCTGCTATTAGTCCTCTCCAAAAAGTACAAGAACCTTTTGTTTCATTTCCTTCATCAGACAGCTGCTTAACAAGTGTCTAGCACTGAAAGGGCAGCAATAGCTCATGCCTT
Organism: Pachycephala philippinensis; assembly: GCA_013397055.1. Taxonomy (NCBI): domain Eukaryota; kingdom Metazoa; phylum Chordata; class Aves; order Passeriformes; genus Pachycephala; species Pachycephala philippinensis. Next base: position 380,048 of record VWZT01003234.1, on the reverse strand, counting down.
TGAAAACACATGCCTTCTGACTGCAGCTCTCTCAGAGACCATCTGGGCTAGGGAATTCGTGACAAGTTTGTCACAGAGTGACTTACCTTCTTATGCAGGGAAGTTTCTGCTGATGATTGCAATAAAGCAATAGAGGGAACAGCATGGGCACAAGCTGAGAAAAAGTCCAGATTAGGTACTTTGTGGTTATGCTTGGCTTTTGGAGTATGTGCCAAGGACTGCTTCATCCCTACAAAATGAAAATTTCATTCAATTCCCATTTTCCCTACAAGACCAGGAGTCCTCCATGTATCTTATCACCTCTAAAGTCAGGGGTAGTGAGGAAGTCTCAACTGAGTATCTTTTTGGCACTACAAAAGGCAGATGCCAGAAGTGCCAGCTTTCAGCACCAAGTTCTTGCACATTCTCTGCTGTTTTGAGATCAAGCTGGTAGACTTGCCTACAGGAAAATCTGTTGTTGTTCTTCAGTAGTTGGTTTCTACTCGGCAGGAAGGAGTTTTTCTTTCTTTTTCCCCCTGAGCCCAAGTTAGTGCCAAAGCTTATGCTGCATAAAACGAGCATAAGGCTCAGCTTCTGTACTGTGCTGAACTTAAATTGAACAGAACTAAAAGTAAGAAATGTACTCACTTTCCTAATGCCAGGCAAAGGCATTAAGGACAAAGGATCCTGTCCCCACCAGGATACGCCAATATTTCTTACACATTCAGAACAGTCAGAGGATTGGGCTTATCCCCATTAACGCACAGGACTTTAGCTTAGTGTCAGTCTTATATATATAAAACAAATTCTATTCAAATATTGCACCTGCATAGGCTACTAGAATGCCATCACTGTGCATTTCCCTTCAGATATAGGACAGAACACTCAGGTGGAGTATTTAAGAGGTACTATGAAATATCTGTATAAATTGCAGTCTAGAGATTCTGGTTATGGCAAGTTACTTTTACAACAAAGTTTTCTTACCTTTTTTTCTCAAGAAAAAATGTTGATGTAAGCATTTATGATTTGCTTTAATATTGTCTGTCAAATAATATGCTTTTATATTTTTTCCACAAATAAATCTGGAAAAATTATTGCAAAGGGAACTGATCCTTAGATTTTAAACATGACCTCAGGCCACTAAGTTAAGCTTTTCTTCCCCCTGTACTGTATAGCATTTTTTTGAGCCATATGACAGAGAACATTGTTTGTTCTGTTTGTTTTGTTAGGAAGACACAGGTTAGCCCTTGGTTGACCCAATCCCTCAGTTCTCAAAGATTCAGTGAGATGTAGTACCGTGGAGGAATGGTATCAACAGCTTCTATCCCAACTGCCCCAGACTGTGAGGCTGAGTTCAGTCCTCGTCTCCTGCTGCAAGCTTCATGTAACTATTTTGTACAGTAATTATGCACTTAACCACACAATCTCTGCAGTCTTTGAGCAGCCACCTATTTAGAATTAGGTTTGTGTACATAGCGTAGAGGTTTTCATCGCTTCGTCTAAAAGGACACTGAAATTGTTTGATAATACCAAAGAGAAGTAAGCTCCTAGGTTAACACTTGCTTTATACATTCTCACGTCAGGGCAACTGAAGCAATCATGTATACTTTGATACACCAGAGGCTTATTTTTATACCCATGAAGGCAGCTACCATCATGTTCCACTTCAGAATCCATGCAGAGCTTAAGTAAAAAGTAACTGGAGAAAGCTTGTTCATTTGCTTGTACTCCATAGCAATGTATGTTCATTTAAGTCTGTCATATTTATAATTATGGCTTTTATGAAATTTAAAATAAAATGAGTTTTCCATTAACTTATTAGACACACAGTTCTGCCTGTTTCCTTGCACATTTGAAGAATGATTTACCTGCCGAGTCCAGGGCTCACCAGGGAGGAAGACTGCAGCATGATCTTTCAGCAACTCTTGCAGAAGAGTGGAATAAAAGGAAGGGCGGAGGAGTTCAATACCCTTTCAAACTTCCAGATCAATGGTTTGACCCAGCTGGGAGCTGAACCCAATCAGGACATGTGCAAGGCAGCACACACACAAAATTAATTGATTGTGACCGCATGTGGGAAGTTTGGGTTTCCACTCAGAACTGGCACGATGAGAAGAAATTTGATAGCAAGAGAGGTTAAAAAAACAAAAAAGAAAAAAAAATCACCACCAAAACAACCATCCAAAGAACCCAGGAAAATGTAACAGGTGTTGACTGGGAGGTCTGCAAAAGTGAGATTCAACCACAAAGACCACTGCTAGTTGTTGTAACTGAATGCAGCACAGACGACAGCTCAACTATGAAAGTTTAAGTAAAAACACTTAATACAATGTGGCACTTCTGTACTGCTTTTCATATTTAATACTGTCTATCCCAGCTTTTCCCCAAGTAATGGTCACATCAGACACTGGAACCACAGATTTCTTTCCTAAGCATTTTCTGGGCTTGGGAACTGCTGGCAGTGAAAGATTTCAGTCTTAAGGTCTTCTGAAGACCTTAACATGTAAATGTCTAACACAGTTACAGCTTAACAGCTATAATGTGATGAATCTATTTTTTTTATGAAAACAGGATTCTTTGCCTCCAATTCTGCATGGCTTTACAGCCAATTTCAGCAGCATTAGGTACAGAGGTCTTATGTAACAGAATACCTCCCTCCTCCTGCACACTAAGGGGGTTTTGGAGAACCTGACTAAAGCTCTGGTCTTGTGGCACAGTTCAGAATAAAAGGTGAACCACGTATGCAGGGATCTGGGAAGCTGGAAAGAGGCACCAGTTGCCCACATACCGCAATGGATACTAACACCAATGTGACCCCAGTCTGCAGTCTTCAGCTGGAAGTGGATAGTTGGAGACTAAACTTGCTGTGGGATAAGATTTAGTTCCTAGCACTTGAGATAAACTTCACTTGCACAGACTCAAAACGTGGAAAACAAAAATGTTTACTGTAGTGTGAAGAATTTTACATTAACTTTGAGAATAGATACACAAGCTGTGGCAGGGATGAAATACAACAGGACTGCAAAAACATAGAATAGAAAATACTTTGGGCAATACTAAAATTCCCATCAAATTAACAATATAAACTGACATTTTAGATAAAATGGTGCTTTCAGAAATGCTTAGTCACCAAAACTGAAGAGTCCTAGGATTTTTACTACCACTTATTAGCATAATAATCAGACACTACTACTGCCTAACAGCTGCTGGCAAAACATGCCCCGTGCCCTTTCTAGTTTTATTGAACACTTTGTCTAGGGCATACTAAAATCCCAAGTCCCTTTAACAGTTATAAACCCCCACACAGTACAACCTACAGAGAAGCTTAAGAACACATTGTCAATCTACACTGGCAATTCCTTTTCTTCATGCATATTTCAAGGGCAAACCCCCTATCATAATCGTCCTGAAGACATCTATGACTCCCATTTTTGAGAAAAAAAAAAACAAACCCAAAACAAATAACACTTAAAGTGCTGAAAAATAATACTTCACTTCTCAGGGGAGTGGAAGGGCAAGGGGCCAATCAACTCTTTTTGGTCACTGGAATCACCTGCAGAGTCCAAGCCAGACTCAGGAAGGTGTCTAGAAAGGGCCTCCCACTGCTGGGCACTACCATCCCCTTCCTGTCATCCATCTGTTTTATAGGCTTTTAGAGGCATGACTCATTTTATCCTTTCTGTGAGCACCAAGGGAAGAGTGAAGGCTTTCAGACCCCACACATGCAACAGTTTTCCTGTATACAAAATATTTCTACAGTTTCAGCATAATACAGACAAATACAGATGTTTAAAGATTATGCCACTTGTACTCAAGAGATCGGTTGTATCTAAAGAGCATTTCATTCTACAAAACCGAAGCCAAACCGCTCTCTGCAAATGTCTGGCTTGAATTTCAGACCCCCGACTGGCATGAATTTACACGGGAACATTGCTAGTTATTGCTTCAGCCAGGCTGCTACAAAACAATTTACAAAGTCTGTGAAATATGAGCACAGCTTAAACATTTGATAACTCGTCCGGCCTACGAAGGATTTACTGAATAAAAACTTCAGCCCTCCCCATCAATTAAACTTCTTAGTGCATTTTTAAATTCTCAGAGTAAACGCTTAAGATTTGGCATATATTATTGGCACAACGTTCTTCAAACACTTAGAAGTTCATGTATAAATATTTAGACTCCCATTAATCAGGATGGGGCACGAGAAGGACTCAGCCAATCTGGGCAGCTTTCCTGCCTGCGCATATTCCCTCTTTGATTTTCATGCACTGAAGGGAGAGCTGCTTCATTCGGTTATCCAGAGCCAGCCCTTCAGTGGAGCTGCTCCTGGTGCTGCTCCTATTCTTGTTCACTCTGTCGCTTGTCTTGTTCTCAGCCCCTTCTGCCCTATCCCCTGCAAAGAAAGGATTAAACTGGATGTTAAACCCGGATTTCATTCTACAAGTTAAGCTTCAAGCAGGTGCCTCTGCAGCTTCCTTTGCCAAAGCACAGAAATTACAGAAGCAGGAGCAAGATGCTTTAACAAAACCAAGTTGGCCTTCCAAGCTGTACTCATCTTGTGCATTGCATCAGCAAATTAGTGAGAACAGCCTTAGGATGGAGCAGACAAGGGCAGTGGTAATCCTCTAGTCTGAATTAGTCAGCCACGGCTGGCAGAGCCTGCAAGAAGCTCCTTCTGGCATGTTATTTTTTGTGGGGATTTTGGGGTTTTTTTTCCCCTGGAAAGCAAGTTTTTCAAAAAGCAGGACAGTAATTTAAATAAATAAACTCAGATTTTCCTCCAAATAAATGTACCATGAGAATCCCACTGACCACTTATTTCGTGAGAAATCTCAAACCCCTGCACTAAGACAGAACCGGGGAACGTTCCCAGACAGGAAAACAGTATTAAATACATTATAGACGTTGTTGTTAACTTTGAGACACAGGGCCTTCCACAGTTGCTTTCCCCAAAGAAGCAGCCAGCAGCTCAGAGCATTCCCTGGCATATGCCTAGGAGATGTGGGAAGGTTTTCCCGCTCCCTTTATGAAGCTGAAAAACACCGGCCCAGGGCGAATCCAGCTGTGCGTACCTCTTTCAGCTTCACACTCCGGGGAGGAGGCCCCGCTGCATTCACTCCGGGGGCCAAGGACAGGGAAGATCATCCCAAACTCAGACAGGGAGACAGGGCTGGGCAGATCCAGGCTTCCAGGTCGTGTCGCAGGAGGAAACTGAGTGGGCACGTCACAGGGACTCGTAGGACCAGAGCTGAAGCTGGACACCGACTGAGTTTCTGAATCTTCTTCGGACACAAAGCTGCTGCCGTTATCATCCTCAAACACTTCTGAAGCCACTGCAATGTTCAAAGCATGTTCCAGTTAGTAATTCAAGCCCCCCTCCTGCACCTTCCCAGGCAAAGGCAGTTTTTCAGGTTTGCATCTTCCATACACGGACACACTGCTAACCCACGGGCTGCCCCCTCTGGTTTTCTGCCCCCTGTGCAAAGCCTTAGCCTGGTTCTGCTCTGAGGAGCCACACACCTGCCAGCCAGGCCATGCAAGGCCAGCTCTGCAGTAGCTACTGCTCCTCATGCCAAGAAGCTTTTGGATTTTTACTGGCCCTGCTGACTTTGTTCACTCGTGGTCTTCAGACGACAACTTACGTTACAGCCCTAATCCCCTATGTCTGCCTCCTACAGCACTATCTTGATCCCAGCACAACCTCCCGGTTATTTAAGGCACTAATTAGAAAGACAGAGGTCCCAAGATCTCTTTTTGAATGAGAATCACCAAACAACACCAAATTAAAAAAAAAAACCAAAAACATATATTCTTTTCCCTGCTTGTGTTTGCTCAGTTCTCAATTCTAATTAAAGCAAACCCGCTCCAAACTGTCTGTCTAGATTAAGCTGCAGGGTCCTTACGAACAACCAGAGAAACCCATTAAAGGTTCCATTTTGTGCAACACAAGGGCATAGATTTTGCTGAACTTCAACATATTTCAGAGGCTCCTTGCAGGCTGGGGACCAAAGACTTCTGCACACAAGCAGTCCCACTGGGATCAGAAGGTTCTCTACACGCATCAGCCTCTACACCACACAAGTGTGTGCTGGAATCACACTGGCCTGAAGAAGTCCAAGACACAGCAAGACATCCACAGTGACCTGAGGTTATCTTCAATTCCTCCTCCTTGCGATTCCTGCCATTGTTAGCGAGGCTCAGAATCGCCTTGGAAGAGCAGCAGGAGCGAAGCAGCAGCGTTAACAAAATGGCTCAAAGGAGAAGCTTCAAAGAAGTTCTTGTGTCACCTTGGCAGCCTGGGGCTCACGGGCACCACTCTGACACGAAGGTGCCAACAGAGGCAGCTACTGACAGGATTATGGCAGAGATGTTCAGCCTCCTTCTGCTGGACTTGCAGATTGCAGAACTGCACTTACACATTGCAAAATTGACCTAAAAGGCTTCAATCATAAAATGGATAACAACATTATCCACCTTCCTGAGCCCCCTCCAGGGCACTTCATGCTCAGCGACAGCTTTTCTCGTGGTTTGGGTTTTGTTGTTTTGTTTTTAATGAAGGCACATCCAAGACTGCAGCAGGGCCTTTCTTCTCACTTGCTGCATTTCATCAATATATGGTGAGCAGTACAGGTAACTTTGCAGGGGGTGAAAGCAGTTAAATGTTTGGCAAAAAAGATATTTCCAGTTAGAGTCCTCTGCTTGGCAAGAAGCACTGACATCGGGCAGTCTACAAGCAGCACAACTTAAGCTGTAGCTTCCTTTCCACCATCTAAATTCACCATAACGAATTCACAGGAGCATCTGCAAGGGCCAAGAAACTCTTGCTGCTGACAAGGTGTTTTATCCAACTCCAGCAGACAGAAATCAAGATATAAAAGGACCTTGGTGGAAACCTCCCCCCACGTTACAACGAGAGCTTAATCCAGGCTATTTTAGCCATTAAGTCTGGCAGGCTGCTAGTCCTGCCCTGTCATAACGCAGTTCTGTGCTGGCACCAGACACAAGCTGATGTCTTTCCACCCGTGTCAGACTGGGCAATTCAAAGAGAGGGATGAGCCCACGCTGCTGGTCCTTGTCTGCAGCAGCCAAAGGAGCCAGCAACTAATATTAATTAATATTAACTCTCCTGGCTCTTTCTGCCCCTATATCCTAGGCCCCTGAACTCCTTCAGGACAAGATACCCTTAACTCAACTGTATGCAGGGCTTTCAGGAGGCCTTCTGCATGAGGAGGGGGACTTGCGGGTATCCAAAAGAGGCAACTCCTGCCTAGCTCGGAAAGGATCAACCTCAGGAATTCAGGGTGGCAGAAGATAAGCAGCCACACCAAAACCTGGCTGCATCAGCTGTCCAGACACAGCACTCGCTGCTGCAACTCGGGTCCCAGCTGCACAGTACTGACTGAGAGAGCACCAACACATTGTGCAGAAACTCCTGCCATTGCAGAAGGTGGAGGCCAGCCCAGGGCTGCCTCCAGCTCCCACGGCTCACACAAGGCTGTACCACAGACCTACATGGCCTCAGTGCCAGTACACACTGGTGTCTATGGGGAAATTGCATCTTCTGCCTTTGGGCACCAGCGTTGTGCAATCATGAACTCCTGCAATCCTGACCTAGACTTTCCCCTGCAGAAATGAAGCTGAAATACAAATTAAACTGGAATTTGTGGGACTGGGCAGCAAGAAGAAGACTTTCTGCTTCAAGGAGGAGAGCAAGTGTCCAGGAAGGAGGCAAAAGTAGGCCACATGCAATGTCCATCTATCCACTTTCACCCATAGCCAGGACAAATGCAAACTCGCCATACCACAGACCTTGCAACACAAGGTCCCCACGTGCCACCAGAAAGCAGAGGTTACCTTGCTTGCTTGGAGGTTGTTGCTGTCACCCATCTCTCCTACAGAGCCCCTCAGCACACCGCAGCAGCATATTGCTGCTGCTTCACTTCCCTTGTCCACAGCACACATGCTCTGCTGAAATCACATCTTGGCAAAAGACTCTGCAGCGCCAAGGAGCTTATCCTTACACGCTTCTGTGTGAGCATCACGCCTTTCTGTACTACTGTAGCCACAACTTGAGTTCCCCCTGCCACAGGCCCAGCACTGGAAGACAACACTTGATCCAAAAAGTCTGTTCCCAGACTGGCTAAATGATCTGCGACAGCCTGCGACCACCCCAAGCAATTCACTGCCAGCAGCAGCACTGGCTTAAAATTAAGACACGTGCTTTGAAGTGCGTTGATTTTGCTCCTTACATACAGCACTGTACAAAAAACTACAGGGTTGCTAAGGGAATGGCTGATGCACTTTAACTCATTACCCTTTCCCTTGAAAATTGGCTATTAAAGAATGTAATCAACTCCTGCAATAACCAGAAGCGTCACAACTTAGCCACAGTCCCACAACAGCCAGCAAATTTCAAAACTGCAGAATACACAGAGCAACCCTAACGTCAGCATTTCTTACAATGCCCACGGGATATTCCCAAGCACGACAGTGCTCTGTACTCACTGGAGACGGTGTCTGACTCCGGTTTACTCGCTGACAGGTCTTCCACAGAGGTGTTGCTCCCCTCAGCACCCACGCCACATCCTCGGGGCCCCATGGCAGTGGACCTTCTCCTCTCGTGAATCTCATCTGAGATCATCTCCAGGTTTTTCAAGGCAGTCTTATACTCTCCCTTTGCCAGGGCCAGTTTGGCCTGCAGGTCATCCACTGTTTTCTTCAGTTGCTAACAAGGGAGACAGGTGTTAGATGGACTTTCACTACAAACAAGGCACAGCACACAGTTCCCTGTTACGTGTCCAGGTGCCCTGGCTCTGCACAGGCAAGCACAAACCAGGGCTGGCATCTAGGGGATGGCAGAGTTCAGAATTCAGAAGGACCCTGGCACAAGCAGTGGCACTTGTGAAGGAGAAAACAGCAAGGCCAACCACAGGATCCAGGGACTGGGACTGCTGCCTCTGGAGTGTGGTCATGGCCCCTGCCTAAGCACAGAGCAGAGGCCCTGTTAACACGTGAACATGCAGGATCTCTCCTTAACAGGAATGCACTCTCAACTGTGCCACTGCTTATCCCGGAACCACCCCAAAGTTTGCTGGAAGCCCCTGTCTGCAGGACACAGCAGGGATGGGGGTCACCCCTGAGGGGGCTAAGCCCCGCTCTCTGCTGAGCACCAAACCCGTCACTTCTGCTCATTAGACCTGCAGAGCAGAAAGCAGCAAACCTCAAACCCTGACAGCTGTAATACAGCAGTTCCTGTGTCCCTAGGCACAAACACCAGCCTACAGCAAGGGCAGAAGTGTTGTACATCCCATTTCCCAAAGGGGAAACACTGATTGTGTGTCTGTGGCTGTCCCAATGCTGGTTTTTATTATGCATTAAAAGCAATCTATGCTGGTTTTTTTCACACAGTTTACACAATCACCTTGCTTCAGGAGGGCATTGAGCAGCTGCCATGGAGAAGCAACAGGCCCACAAACAGTGGGCCTTTGCCCATGGAAAAAAGGGAATTTCTCAAAAGATGCTTCTAGGCAGAAGGGGCTGGCACCCAGCCCAGGGCAGGCAAGGGTTCAGCTTGATGGAGCAGCAGCTGCAGGCAGGCAAGGCAGAGGAGGAGAGGGCACCCGAGCCTGTATCCTGGCAAGGAAAAAGGTGCACGCCAGAGTCTCTGAGGCTTACAAAATGCTGTTGAATCTCAGGGAGCGCAAGGAAGGCCTCACAAAACTGTTGTGGGATGTGCCTCACAAAACTGTTCTGGGATGTGCCTTGCACCACAGACAAGGAATGGGAAACCTTTCCTAGCTAGGCTCTTACTGACCCAACATCCCACTGGAGCCTTCCTGTACCCATGGCCAGCAGTCCAAGGCAACATGCTCCACATAAACCCTGAGCACATCCCACGCAACAACAGCACCAGCCACTACCCTGCAACTCCGAGGAACCAGGCTCTCAGTTTTGGGGGCCACATGCAGCAAAAGTCACTCAAGTAGAGAGTGATTCTTACATTTGAATGTGTAGGGCTGCTCTGCCCTCCCAGCCCTGGCAGCTCCAAGACTGGCTGTAATAGCAGGGATTACTATCCCACACATGGGGTGCCATGCCCACCCCAGGGCCACTGTGCCCTGCAAGGCATGTGCTATGCCCAAGCACTGGCCAGACATCATTGCACCACACAGAATGCAGCACAGAGATGCCAAAAAGCCCTGGAAGTCTATCCAGCCAAATCCCAGATCCCTCTTATGCCAAACCCCAAATCAGAAATTCACATCTGTGTGATGTTTGAGCACTGCAAGCAGGTTACTTATTCTGTTAATTGATCCAACCAGTGAACATAAAAGAGCACCCCATGGACAGTTAAACAGTCTGAAGCACAAAATATAGGGGAAAAAAAATGAAACCCACAACAAACAAATAAACCTCAGACATTAAACTACAAGAAGCAAAGATAGTCAGCTGTACTCTTTTGGTTCTAACAGAGTTCAAACACTCATATTTCACACAAAGAAACAAAGACTCTCTTAGTCTTTTATCTCTAAAATGTGCTCAGCAAATTGCTCAAGAGGTTTTGAATTGGTTTTGTATAGAAACACAGCACAGTTGTTGGAGCACTTTAGATGCAATTTCAGTATTTACTGTAAGCAGTAAAGAGTTTCAGATGGATCTGAATTACATACGTACCTCTAGTTGGACATAATACTTCGCCTTGAGTTCAAAATAAGGTCTGTGGAAAAACAAAGAACAGTTGTTTACAATCACTAGGACTGAATGCAGTGTACTGGCGTGGGAGTTGCTCTCTTTGTAGCATTAACACAGCTATTTTGTGTATCACTACAATCCCAAGAGACCACTATCCAGATGATGGAACACCTACACATGCTCTCAGTGTCTCTCTCTTACTCTCTAATGCATCTATTTCTCATGGGTCTTTTGACCTAAATACAGATTGCAAAATTACAGTTTTTGGAGTTGACAGCATAATTCTTCCAGGCCTAGATTCTGCAAGATATTTAAATGTAACATCCAGCTTCAGGCATAGGCATCCTCTCTCTACTCAGCTAATTTCTGAGCCCACAGCGCATGTAAATTCCCACAGAAGGTGAACCTGCTCCGTGTTCATGTGTTGGGGGTGGAGGGGCAGTTCTTGGGTTTTTCAGTGAAGGAGAGGGTGTGAAGGGAGGTCAGAGCACCACATACAAGGGCACAGCACTTCCCAACAGTGGCCCACCAGGCACTTCCCTGAACTTGTCTATAAGGTTGCAAGAGGACAGGGGTATAAGAGGTGCAGTACAAAGCCTAGAAACCACTTTCCAGCCTCAACGTTTTGAAGCCCACAAGCCAATATCATCTGATACAACACTGAGCAGGAAAAGAAAAAGAAAAAAAGCTCTGTTATTTCAGCAGGGCTCACTACTCTCCTCCCCTCTAAGAAGCTCTCCTGGAAAGTAAGGGAGATATAAATAATAGGATATGCCTTTACATGAAATAGAATATGAACTACCCTTGTCATGTTCCTACCCTGACAGAAAGGCTCTTCTGAGCTGTAGGCCCTACTGCAGCTGCATTTTGGACTGTGCACTGGAATTCAGGAGTGTGAAACTGTGGCTTTCTGATCCTATATTATTTGAAGGGTTGAATTCACTACACAGTCACACACAAAATGACTGAGTTGTGTTTCCATTAGAGTAGGTTATTTCCAGCTCTGATATTTTTAAGCACCCACCCTCCCACCATCACCAGGAGTGCACAGCCAAGTCTCAATGTTTCCAGTGACAATGATCCAGCCAAAATGCACCTCTGCCTTCCCTTACTGGGACATAACCCTGCCAAAGGCTACACAGATGCACCTGCCAGGCAGGATAAAACACTGCAGTGGAGAATTTGAATCCAACAGATAAAGGACTCCTACAGCTGTACCCCAAAGCAATGGGAGCACACAGATACTGACAGACGGTGTTGCAAGAAAACCTGCACAGGGAAAGCAGTGAAACCCACTCACCTCAAATGACCTGATTCTCAACCTTCCTTACCCTGGTGCCAGTTGGGAGGGAACAACCAGGCTTGAGTCCTGACCTCCCACTAGCTTCCACAAGCCCGGGAAAAAGTCCCCTCTCTATCAGCGACAAGCACACGTGTGTTTGCATGGTGTGAAAAAACAATACATATATGCATGTGTGTGTATACACAACTACGTACACGTGCACATACAAGCAGGAACGTTTACTTGCAACAGGTAAGAAAAACACCACCTCAGCCACCAAAAGGAGACCAAGAGCCTCACACATAAACAATCCTGCTCACTCACGGCTCACACACAGACAGGCACCTGATGCCAGCAGGAACCAGGGCACTGGCAGGGGAGGCACTCCCATGTGCTGGGGTCACTTCATCCCCTCACATCCATGGCCCTGGGGGCGCTGAGGGCTGGTCTGTAACTCAGCAGGGCGGGAGAATCGCTCACTGATGCAATCAGTGTCCTACATCACCCGCTGGCTGAGTCCAGGGCACTGCACAAAGTGCTTTTCAAGTCGATGACAGGAAGAGTGAAAGGCACTTTGCACAAGTCACCAGTGCAGAAAGTGACTTCCAAAAACCAGCTAACACAGGCGAGTTCATTATCCTACAGCTCAGAGGCACTGAGCCAGAAGATCTGGTGACTGTTAAGAACATGCACCCGTATGCACATTCACAGCTTACAAGAAAGTAAGTACCCAGAAACTAAATTAAAAGCAAAACTAAAACAAAACTGTCCAATAATCCTTCACTCATCAACTTTACACGGTAAATCATCTAAATTACTTTCCTCCAGGATGCCCCAGTCTTGCTTTCAAAATAGTAATGCTTTAAGCATCTTAATCCCAACTGAAGCAAGGAGCAAATGCAAATCATTTTCTGCCCAAAAGAGAGCAACTCATTCAGCGTGTCTATCCACGAGTTTAAAGAGAAGATGAACAAAAGGCCAGAAAGGCCCAAGTGTTACAGCCAGTGCTCCCACACCACCCAGGGAGAAGGTCAGAGCAGGATGCTGGTGTTAAATCCTTCCTGAAAAGCAGCTAGAGGCCAGCTACACCCTACAATACAAACAGCTGCAAATTCAGCAGCCTCATTTCCCACTTTCTGTAGCCACTTGACAGCACCGATGTTTTCAGCTCAGTTGCAATTTTCCTTTATGTGAAAATTGCAATGCTGGGAGACAACTGACCTTTCCAACATCCCTATGTAGCATGACTTCAAAGACATCCACGACTATTTGTGCCACCAGGCATCATCTTCCATGTCAATACTAGCTTAGAAGTGGCATTTCTGTACACCCTTTATTAAAGGATCTCCAAAACACCCTACCTGGATGGTTTATGCCGCTGTCAGACAAAGGATTATGCTGGGATCCTTCCACAGAAGTGAAAACCAGCTTGGCCCGAGGAGAATGATAAGAGACATCCCTCTGAGGGTAGTTCCAGCAAGGAAATGAAAACTCAGAGGCACATCACACAAGAGGCAGCTGGGACGCCAGGCTCCACACCATCATTATAGAAAGCCATGTAGGACCCCACTGACAACTTAATCATGGTCTTTATTTTAAATCTTATTGCAAGGAAGGAACTCCTAGCAGCCAAAACTGTTCTCAGATATCACCCTTATCCAGTGGAATCTGTCATTTAGTGATCTGATGATGGTTTTCACAGGCCCTGTGCAGTGCTAGACAAACAGCATGCAGCTCATTCTAGGAAGTCACGCCACTACACTGTTTTGGCAAACATGCTTGAATCTTGCTTGAGAAGTGCTAATCCTTTCTTGAATTGAGCAAACACCAATCAAAATAGATTTTTAGTTGACCAATTTCTCCAAAAAGTCGTTTTTAGATGGAGGGGATTAAAAGCTAAATACACCAAGCAGATTGTTTAGACAAGCCACAGTCTGGAAATATTAGAAAAAAAGACTGTGAAATATGAAGAGGATTAAGAACCGGTTGCAAGCAGGGCCAAAATTTTAAACAGGTTCTGAGCAAAAAGCTGTTTCACTTCTCTGCTGCAGACACAACTATTAATGACACGAGCTGCTTAGCTATGCCCTCTGAAGGGTGTTTCCTTCCCCAAGAATGGCTCTTACACAGCTTTGCCATGGCAGCGTCAGGAAGTAGACAAGCCTCATGTACAGCACGTTACACCCGTGCAGTCTCACACCTTTCAGCTTTCTGTCACTTGCTTTGTTGCTCTCCTAACTAAAAATAAGAACTGTGAACAATCCCAGGCTGTGAAACATCTACACACACAGCTCTGCAGACAGCACCTGTGTGGATCCCATGAGCCTGTTCCTCAAGTCACATGCCACCAAGGAGTTCAGTGCACTAGAACAAGACCAAGATCCTGCTCGGAAAAGGTTTCTTATCCCATGTAGTTGACCAATCTATCAAAAATCTTAGAATCTATCAAAAGACACTTAGAATGACAACAAGAACAAATACCAGTACCAATTGTGCTGTGAGACTGCTACACACAGAGAGGAACCCAAAGAGCAATACACTTTCACAAGTTCAAAAACCCCATAGAACAGGTATTTCCCCAAAACAGTTTTCACCACTAAACTCCTCTCCAAACGTAAAACATACTTTGATTTATTGATGGCTCTTTTCAGCTTCTTCTCCAGTTGTTTCATCCTTCCCATGGCAGCATTGTATTTGGCTGCAGTCTCCTTGTGAACCAACTCACTTCTCGTTTTGGTCTGTTCCGCCTCCATGACCTTCAAGAGGGGGAAAAAAACAGGTTGAGCAGCAAGACACAATGATCCACTTCTTATCATTTCAATTAACAGCAACTTTATAATCTCTCCAATCAGCTCATGTCAGGAAAGTGAAGGCATAGAAAAAAATTACTTTCAGTGAACCTACTTAAAAGTCTTTCCCAAAAAGAGCAGCAACATGTCAGGTCTTCAAACAATGTGTAAATTATGACAGAGGTGTTACAGGTTTTCACATAATCTCTCTTACAGGAAGTTCAGAAGACCCTCAGCTTTTGGGATCATCTATTTTTTAACCCAGTTAGATATTCACAAGTGGAACAACACCAGCAGAAGTCACCCAGTTACATTCAATAGCAATGTTTCTGTTTCCTCCTGCTTCTCTCTCAGGAACTTGACTTCCCCAGCAGAGAGCTGGCAGGTTGCTCAGCTCCCAGCTGCAGCCCCATCATTCTGGAAAGGACTGAACATCAACCACAGCAGAGGGAGGACTCAAACACAGCTTGGCCTGAATCAGCAGTCACTAGAGAACTGTGTGTCTGAGACAGCTCTTCTCTTAAAACAGCTGACATGCCTGAAATCACAGTTTCAACACTGAGAATGCAAAGGTTCAAGCCCTGAGCTGACACCCCCACTACACAGACAAGGGAAGCTGTGCTGATGACCAGCCCACTATCCTCATGTATCAAGGTATCTTGAACGCAAATCTGATAAGGAGCAGCTGAGGGAGCTGGGGTTGTTTAGCCTGGAGAAAAGGAGGCTCAGAGAGACCTTACTGCTCTCTACAGGTATCTGAAAGGAGGGTGTAACCAAGTGGGGGTCGGCCTCTTCTACCAGGTAACAAGCTACAGGAAATTGGAAAGGGTTTCAAGTTGCTCCAGGGGAGGTTTAGATTGGATATTGGGAAAAATTTCTTCACTGAAAGGGTTGTCTAGCATTGGAACAGGAAAAGTAAATGTCTCTCCATTAGCTGCACTGTTGGTATCCCATAGCCAAGCTTTGCCAGTAGTTCTATCCAGGGTACTTTATTGTCCAAATTTGAAGTGTCAGAAAATGTGTTTTATTTAGTGCATTGGCAGTCAAGATCCAGACAGGGAGCTGACTGATTTGTTTAAAATCACAGAAGTGGTGACATCTCTTTGTTGGTCTGGCAATGAGGGGAAGGCACGTGATTTTTTTAAGCTTCCTTTCTTGCAGCTAAGGAGGTGTTCCTACCAAAAAATGGCAGGACTTGATTTTCCCCAGTACTGGATTCTGAAATGCCTCAGCTGTGATACCAACTACGCCACAACTTCAAGAGAATTTGCTCCAACTGGCTCCCACCACCAGACTGTGCATCTGAGCTCTCAGATGCTGAGAGAATATTCAAGATATCTTGATTTTAAATAACCTCACCCACAAAGCTCTGATTTTTGGAAAAAAGTGTGCTAGCCCTCAGGCTGAACTGAACAGGGAAAAGAGATGGTAAACTCTGACTTGCTTGGAGCGCGGCTCCTCTCAGGAAAACTCTCATGTTGTCCTTTCTGATGCCTAAATGAATGTGTGAAACTGCCAAAGCCCAACTCCATCAGCATCAACTCGTAGCTCTTGTGCTATACCAGGAGGCCACTTCTTGCTCATCTGCACACACCACTCATTATTAAAGAAAGGAATTGCTAGAGAACTTTAGACTATGAGAAAAATAAAGATTTTCTAAGGATCTTTTGATCAGATATAAAATAATATACACAAACAACTCAAACATCCTTCAACTTTTTCATATATATAAGGCATCAATTTTCAAAGAAAGGGAAAAGGGAAAAAAAATAAAATCTATCAGGCTCATAACATACTCTCTCCTGCATCCTGAAAAATAAACTGCAGCCTCATCTCCAACAACTGTTTTAAAGCCAGTTGGTGCAGCGACTTGCCTTAGTGAAACATGTCAGACAAGGCTGGTTTTGACGTGGAAGTCTCTTAAATTAAACTGCAGTCCCCAAAGACTGCACAGAAGGTGGTTCATCTTCTTTCTAGTGTGGCAAGGAAACTGTAATTTAAAAATGCCGTAAGCTACAAAATAATGGAGCAACTGGAATTTGCCAATGCTCAATTACATGTCAGTCCCTCACATCCATTCCTGGGGCAAAATTAGCATGAACTTTGATATCTGGGATAAATAGTAAGTACCACCAACACCAGAGTCGTAAAGCAGGTTAGGTGTCCAGTACCATGCTGATTTTTTCAAAGTTTCATATCAAACATCACAGAAACGCTGAACCCTGCAGAACTGGGATTTGAGGATGACAGATTGCAAACGCCTCAAAATATCTGACAAAATGTGGAATTTGCTGCCCGCCATATATACCCACGTTCATTACCTTTTCCAGAAAGAAAGGGGGGAAAAGGCTATATACTTAATCCTTTTGAGAAAACAGTGATGTAAGAAAATCTCTCTCCCCCCCACACCCTTGTTTTCCTATGGGCACTCTGTCATCACACTCACATTGTCCACACAAGTCTGCAGAGACAGCCTGTCCCCTTTCCCTGGGACAGCAGCTCAAGGTGCAGGCCTGAGGCTGAAGATAATACCTGGGAGAAGGCTTAGAAAAAGACAGATAGGCTTGTGAAGGAAGGAAGTACTTTTTATTAGAGCTAGTAATAGATTTGGTGAAAAAATTGCAGCATCAGATGGACTTGTAAACAAGCTCTTGGTCACAGTTACCACATGAGCTGTTTTGTCCAACACAAGTGCTTCTAGCACCCACCTTGCCTTGTAGGTGCTCCTAAGCCATCACAGATGCAACAGCATCACTCAGAAAAAGGCAGAGAAAGAAGCGAGGATAACATTTCTTTAAACAAAGGCTGCCCAAGACACATCTCACCTGTTTACACTGTACCTGCCTTTCAGCTCACCCTTGGGGTGAACAGGGGACATACTCTTGGACAAAAACACCCAGAATTTATGAACTCCTAGGATACCCACACAATCACTGGACATTCCTGTAGCCCTTGCCTGTCCCTCACTACTGGATCACCTACTCCAGGCAGAACTCACTCTCCCAGGTAGCACAGACTATAAGATACAAGCAATGGAAAACAAAGCAAGCAAAATCCCCCAATACAGGGATTGATCAATCCCTCTTCTCTCCTTCCCTAACTCCTATTTCCTACCCAGTTGTCTGGAAAAGGAAGGTCAGTGCAGAGTATATATTTGCCATCATTAAGTCTGTACAAGTAGCTCTGTTCCACCAAAAGTATTTCCATAATCTGAAGTAAAAAATGGACTCCAGGCAAAATTTCAGTAATAACAACAAATCCAAAAGAAAAATTTTATCAGTGGAGTTGAGCAAAGCTGACCATCTAGGCCAGAGAATTACTCCGGAGGACTGTTTCTTTCATAAAAAATTAAATTGATTGTTCTTCTAGGGGAAGATTTAAAAATAAAAGAGGAAAGAGACAATGTAATATCAGTAAACCAGGAGGAGAGAATCAACAATACAAGGGATTGTAAAAAATCACTGCATTTCCAGGATAAAGTGACAGAGAGATTAGGACAAGGAAGGATGTGGCATTTTTGTTGTTTCTTTCACAGGCTTCTCTTCTCCCCCTTTTTCCTATAAGTTTTTCTAGCTGCAGGAAGTATCTCTCTCTACATCACGAAAGCACCCACACATTTTACACTGACAGATGGTACTTCATGGTGTAATATCAAAGGGAGCTTCACAAGCCAAATTAATCCAAGAGGGAGCATGCCTCCTCCCTCTTTACTCTCCCCTCATCCTCTCCTTTTTAAAATGTCTCATGATCAAGAGCCAAAACATTTCTTCTCCCTGCCAGAATCTATGAACTGAACATATCTCAGGAAAGACTGTAAAAGCAGAACCTTTTTAAGACTGCAGATTGCATCAGCAATTAGAAATTAGCAATTTCTCTTGAAATTCATGAAGGGTCTTCCTTTCTGCTCCAGCTTGTCTCAAACTAGAGGTAACACATCTGTCAGTACTTTCCTTTTGTAGATCTTTACGAATTATTTTCAGTAGGAGCATAAATGTGACGATCTTTTTCCTCCATCCCTCAAAAATTCAATATCCTTCGGTCCTTTCACAGGACTCTGTTTCATAGCTCTGCTCTCTGCACCCCAAACTGCAGCATTACAATTCCAGATACTAACAGGCTGGTACCCACTAGCAAAAACAACATCTCCAATTTTAAAGAGACACTGCAGTTACCAAAATCCTGGTAAGCCAATGGCTAAGAGTGAACAGCGCTTTTCCTCCCCAGACAGCTTAAGAGCTCATCAAGCTTGTCTACATTTCCATTATAATTGACAGAGAATTTATTTTACAATGAACTTGCCCCTCCAGCCACATGAATTGCTCTCCAGACACCACTTATTGATCAGATCGCCTTTCATCATGATGGAACTTTTGGCAAGTAATTGTGATATAAAGTCAGGTTCTAGACACCTGACACTGATGAGCTAAATTCCAATCTAATTGCCACTACATTTGTCAAATCTGTGGAAAAATGGACATCTAGGAAAAAACCACAGGACTTTACCCCAAAATACGCATCGAGTTAAGAGCAGAAGTGGGCAAAGCAGCTCCCTGACTGGCAGGATTGCACCACAGTCCAGTGCTCTGTTGTGAGCACTCAGCTCAAGCACAGACATTTGCAGGGATTAGTTCCATCTTCGCAGGCAGGTAGGCAGGAATCCAGCTCCTATTTATGCTCCCAGCTTCCTTTGGAAACACAACTCAAACTGCAAGATGCAAAGAAATTTCTGAGTGACAGCCTATACTCCCTGTACCTGTTCATGCTGGTTCTGCCTGCTCCATGAATAGAAAGACTTTCCACACACTGTGCTTCCAGCTCACCCAGGAGAAACAAAATTTCAGTAACTCTCCCTTTTGCATCAGTTGAATTGTATGATTTTCTACATCAGTGGCTACAAAAGTCTTGTTTACAGAAGCCCAATACTTTTTCACATTAAAAATAGTGTTAATAGCTTTTCAGACTATCAAGACATCAAAAAGCAATTCAAACATACAACCCTTATCTCTGTTTCCTCCCAGTGAGGGTCTGGAAACAGCATTTCCTGTTTGGTACTCTGGAACCCAAGTCTTTGTCTATATCCATAGGGTCAAGTGCAAAAGTAACCTGGCAGCATTTCCACACATAGCTGTATAAGAAATCAGTTTCTCGTTTGTTCTCTTGCCTACCCTTTTTCTTTATGCTTTCTGTTTACGGTGTTTGTCAGCTACCAAGCTGCTACAGGGCTCAGGTTTGGTTCCAAGTTTCAGATTAATTCAGTAAAGCCTGCTGCCTGTGCCTTAGAACAGCAAATAAAAACACTTTACTCTTGCCTGACATTTCTATCAGTAGAGAAACAAATGAATTAGCAGCCCGCTTCTAACATTTGGCTCAGAGGTCCTTTTCTGCACTTGAGTCTTTGCTGTGCAAGGCCCAGTGCAAGATTATTCTCTGCCCAGTACAATTGTCATCTATAAATACATGCAAAAAAAGCTAGAAAATCCAAATAACCAGAGTGCAAAAGTTTTCTCCATCCAAGTGCAATTTTATTTGTGCAAGTAGAAGATGTCTATTTCTTAATCCTCAGCCTTCACCCCCAGAAACACTTTTTCCATTAGTGATTTCTAATGTAATTCATAGTTAATGATCTGAGTTGTCAGCAACACCGTGGCAGTCAAGGAGAACTTTTGTTCTAGCAGATCTCATCCTCTAATCTGTTTTCATCCATAGCTTGCTAGGGAATGTCAATGTTTTCTGCTCCGTGAGATCCCAGTTACTCTGTTTGCCTCACTGAACAGTAAGCACTTCATTAATTGCATGCACTGAAGCCAAGTGAAGTTTCCACTCCACTCTTAAGAGAAGATACAAAACTCACCCAAGCACTCCAAACAAACTAATGTTGGGTGTGTTCAGTCAGGACTTCCAACAGCATTTTCACCCTTTTTGGCTGTGGCCTTAGCCTTAAGACCTTCACCACAGCCAACAAAAATCACAAGACACACTTCCATGTAACTCTCTCAAAACTTTTTGCACCCTGGAAAGGTGCAGATGGGTGCCTTTCAGGAACGGAGCTTACCCAGACTATTTTAAGCACCAGGAATCGTTGGATAACAAGTTTTCCATTCACGGAGCCCTCAGCTGCTCTATACAGCCCAGTCAGTGTCTGGGAGATTTTACAACTGCAGTAAGTACACCTAAATTCCTTATTTGCTGTTCAGCTGTAACAAATCTGAGGCATTATGGCTTGAATCAGCCCCCCAACAAGCAGGTATCCTGCAATCAGTGACAGCACCTATCAACACCACCAGCACGACTCCACCAAACACTGCCAGCAGCCATCTGCTGCTCTGAATCACTGGGCTTGCTCATCTCAGGTACACATCTCTCACAGACCATCAGGGAACAATCCAGGGTTGTAGAAGGACACAAGGATGCCTTTGAAATAGCCAACGAAAAGAAGAATTCATCTGTACTCTCAAATTGCCATTGTTTCTTTCCTCACCCGCCCCAACACAAGTTTTTGTTATGCCAGCTACAGAGAGGTAGGTGGCAGATGTGATTGCTGTCACTGTCCACCAAAACTCAGCAGTTTAGCAGTCAGGAGCTCTAAGCAACTCCTTTGATGCTGCCAGTTTTTTCATCTATCAATTCTGAGAATCAAAATTATCTATTTCTGGCCTTTGTTCATATTGAGCAGGGATTACAGCTAGGAAAAATGTCAGCTGGCACACACACACTGCAAAGGTGGGTCTCTCCTCATAAACACAGAGGTCACCAGATCTGCATACCAAATTATAACAGGGACAATGACACAAACAGTACCCTGGAGTTCATTTTCTCATTAATATATACCAGGTTTTCTATCTCTCCCCTACACACAGCCAACATCCTTTCTGTTCCCTGTTTCTTCATCAGGCAGCTGGATTTTAAAATTCACTCTGAAATAGAGGCTTTCTTATAACTGAGAAGCTTCTGCAACAGAACAGAGCTGTTGCATTGAGGACTGCAAGACAATACAAGCATTGTATGGCATGATAGCATGTTTGGAATAGCAAGTTCAGCTTCACTGGCATATTAAGGAAATGACAGAACAAAGGTTTTTAACTTCAATTTTTGGTTCTTTTATGTTAAAAAAAACCTTTCTGCTTTTTTTTTTTAACAGACAGGAAAAAAGAGACAAGACAAACAACAGGAAAATTCTTCTTGACATCTGCTAGAAAGAATACTGCCTTTCTTTGTTAGATGGTTCATCTCTTGTGTAAGTTTAAAAAGACTTTACAAAGGAGGCAGGACCTTGTCTAAATTCCAAAGTTAATTTAGGATAAAGCAGCATGCAAGCTTAAAATCAATAATTTTGAGTAATTCTACATTCAAACACACATTTCTGAAGCAAAGTTACTTGTTCAACTCAGTCCACACCAAGAAGAGGTTATACTAAAATTGGAACATGTCCCTGTTTTTCCAGGGCAAATGCTCCCATAACACATGTATTCAGGAATAGGCATCCCCATGCAATTATTCTGGCACAACTCCAAATGCAGATATGCCTTAAGACATTGTTTATCCCTGTAATATAGATGGTAATAACTTTCTTTTATTTTCTGTAGAGAGCTACTCCACTACTATAGCACCATCAGACAGAACTAGAGCTGTCCCAGAAGCAGCCCAAGGCCCACGTCATTTAACCTTAGGCCTCATAATTTTTCATAGCTTCATTTCCTACATGTCATGTACCTGGACTAAAAGAAAAATTTGGTCTTTCAGAAACTGGGCCTCATACAGCATAGGAGAACACAAAGTATGGAAAAGGCAGGTGCTGGGGCAAGTTTGCATTACCCTCTGAGTGGCGTGGTTGAGCATCTCTTGCCAGGCAGAGTCAAACTGACGCTTGTCATCCTCCAGTAGCCTCTGCTCAGCAAGGGAAATGGTCTCTTTGGCAGCACGCAGCACTTCAGTGGCCCTCTGGAAGTCCTGAGTCGCCCTCTGAGCCTCCAGCTGTGCCTGAAGGGAAAAAAAAAAAGTTGGGATCAGAAACAAAGGAACCCTCACAATCACGTTTAGAAGATCTATGACACTAATCCCAAGACTTTTTAAAAGAGCCACACCGGCTTCACTGTTTCCCAACCTTTTACTTGAAGTGACACATACTTCTCACTGGAGTAAGTCCTGCTAAGATAGCAGTTCCCACCCAAAGAGGTCATTTGCCAAGACACGTCTCATGGTGTTTGTGGTCAAAAAACTCTCAGCTGATGGCCTACAAATAAGCACCTGGCTGAGAGATAATACCTACTGATGTAGGTTTAATCACTGAGAAACAAACCAAAAGAAAGTGCAACTGCAAACTTGCGGCATGTCAAGAACACACTGAGAATGGCACTCCCTGAGTTTAGTCAGGGTGGATTTTTATCTGATACACCATTAATCACGCTGAGGAAATATTTTGGAATTATTACCTTGCTATAAAACATAAACAAGTTATTTGAGATGGCGGCTGTTAATTCTTTGGACGTTCTTTTACTTTGCTATCGCTGGTACACAACTGGTGCAGTAAGT
Source organism: Pachycephala philippinensis (assembly GCA_013397055.1). Lineage (NCBI taxonomy): Eukaryota > Metazoa > Chordata > Aves > Passeriformes > Pachycephala > Pachycephala philippinensis. Next base: position 356,777 of record VWZT01003234.1, on the reverse strand, counting down.
CCCCAGCACACAGACACAAGAAAAACCAAAGGAATTTAAAGAAAGAAATCTTGACCTGAATTTTTCTACATTATATATTTCATAGATTTCTATTTACAGGAGTATTTTTGAGCTGTTTTGCTTGGAAATACAACCCTTCCAATGTAAGCCTCATAGTCAATTAATTGAACATCCAGCACCGTGAAGACAGTTTTCACTTACACTTCAAGGATTTTTCAAAAAAACCCTGGAATTTCCCAGTCTATACCTATGAGAAATGTCTTTGACCAGACATAACTGACAGAACAAAATAATTAATAAAACTCTACATATCATGATATGCACAGGAGTCTGAGAATCAAACAGGAGAAAGGACTCTGGCATACAGTACTACACTGAGGAAGGTAAAGTCTTATGAATAAAGGAAGAAGTTTTAGTGTGAAGATACGGTGGTCATTTTGGAAGCAGCTAAAAATCCCTGATACAAAGTAAGTGGAACAATGGTGCATTTCTGCAGCAAACAGCTGGCTACACCTCCTCAACACCAGCTGCATCAAATACCTCCACACTTGAGACACCACAGTTATTTGTAAAGGTAATGGAAAAAACCCTTCCCTCCCTGCCCCATGGCAGGGGAGAAGGACTCCTAATTCAAACACAAGTCTCAAAAGGAGATAAAACACTCTAAGTTTCCCTCACCATGCCTTGAAATAGCAGCAAGCTCTTCTTACTTCCTTCCCTCTCTCACAAGGAGGTACTTCACCCCAAGGTAACCATGCAAAAATAGGAATTATGTGTCAGAGGTCCTTCAGTTACTAGCTAGAGAGGGAAATCAAAGTCATCACAATCGGAGCAGTAATTTCCTTCCAACCAAGGTCCCTGATGCATTTCCTTCTGAAGTGGTTGGTGGTGTTTTCCACAGAGAATTTCATCTAACCATGCCCTTCACTGTTTTCAGGCAGTTTATACCATATCACCCTGCCTACAGCCTTTGTGAAGAGCCAGGGCACTAAAGTGTTAATTTTCATACAGAACTGCACATTCCAAGGCAGCACAGATCTTTGGGCCAAGGTTAGTGGGTGCACAGCATCCTGGTGTAAGTTCAATGCCAATATGACCTCTTTTCCTCTCTGAGAAAAACCCCCACACGTTACATCTCCTCATCCCCCCAGTCACCAGCTGCCTGTTTCAAATGTATTAATACATTTTATAAATTCAGAATAAGCCTGACTATAAAATATTTTTAGTTAGCCACTAACCTAAACCATGATACCCAGCAGCACAAGAAAGCCATCTGAGGATCTTCAAACAAGGCTCAACCTAGGCTTCCAACAAAAAATACAGTAAAAAGCCTGAATCTTAGTCTCCAAAGTATCTACTGAATTTCCTAAAAACTCACAACTTTTTTGTTTCCATCCAGTACGTTTGACCTATGCTAGTAAAGGAATCAAATAAAAATAAGGGCAAAAAGTTTCCCATAAAAGTAGTTTGAGACGGGATTTTAAGACAGGAAATAAAATGCAAGACTCCAGTAAGAGCCTGCACCAAGTACTGCAGAACAACGCCGAGGATGTCTGCAGGAAGAGCAAGACCAACATTCATGGAAGGCTCTACGAGAGGGAGCCAGGCCCCAGTAACTTCCAGCAATAAGGCTGTGAAGGCAGCTTCAGTTCCTTAGCTGCCCTGCTGCATGCGCAGGCCTGCCCACGCAAGAAATTACTTACAAACACACAAAAACAGACTGGAGACCCATTCCTGGCACAGCCAGAACCTCACTAGCAAGTAACTGGTTTCGAAACTCCAGTAAAACCAGATCCCAGGGGCAATGTGAGCACAGAAGTACAGTTTTCTCACCGTCACTGCATCAGCACTTGAAAGTTTCTGTTGGCACAGATACCTGGGTCAGGGATCAAGACATCTAAGCCAGCAAAAAGCCTGCACAGCATTAGGAGCTGAGACACTTAATCCCCATGGAAAACAACATTTAGTGGTAGCCTGCAGTACTAGTAGCTCTTCTGATGAAGGCCTTAACAGACAATTGACTCCAAAACAGGAAAACTGTCTTTATGATAAAAAAACCAGAAGCCAAATTTACAATTCAGTTAGATTTCTGCTTGCACCTGGACCTGCAGGACATTGAGAGCAGGAGCTGTTAACAGGCAGGCCCACAATTCTAGGCCCATAATCCATTCAGCTTCATGCCCTGAACTGTGTGGGCAAATGGAAAACTGAAACAAAGCCATACTTAAACACTCCATCCCAGCTGCATTTGTTGAATACTGCTCTGCAATGGCAATTTGGAAACACTGTTTTGTTTTTAAGCAACATAGTTAGTCCAAACAGCAATTTAGCTTCAACAGTTATCTGAAGTCAGTCTACAGTCTTTATTTTAAGCAGCTTACTGAAAGCCTGAGAAAGAAAAAAGCCAAATGCTAGGGTAAAGAATGATAAATTTGTCATTAGAAAAACATCAACAGGTTTGTGGCTTTGCCAATGTAAAAAAGGATAGTCAAATACGTTCTTTTTGTGTTCTAGTACAGTTACTCAATAATTAGCCTTCATTTAAAACTCCCTCCAGCACGTACAAGGTGTTCCGCACCATCACCAACGGATTGCTTTCAGTTCCAAGCCCGCAGGTCACTCCATTTGATGGAAAAGAGAGTAGCCATGTACTTCATGTGCTTTTAAAACTACAGAGAAACCAGCAAGAGCTCAAGTCTCCATCCAGCCTCCTTATATTGCACATAAACTTTATCACTTTAGATAGTGGTTGTTTCTCTCAAGACAAAATATCCAAAATTCAAATGAATGGCTGAAAACTAGGTTGTCTTTCATCACAAACTTGTGTTTGAGTTGAGAGAGGTTTAGCCCTGGGGTAGAATGAGAGAAAATGTACTAGAGATGAGGACAAAAATTGCTGAGGGAGGTTGGAAGCAAGCGGGATGTCAACTTTCTGCCTGTCATCCATAACGCTGGTGCTTGATGGAGTCTACCCAATACAGAAGTGAGGATCTCTTTCATTATAGTCAGAAGAGCCTGTCCAGTGAAACCTCTTTTTTAAAATGAGGAAGTCCTGACACCTTGGGAACTGAGGGACCTGTGCCCCAGCTCCCACTGCCACGGTGACACTGCTCATTGTGGCTCATGATCAGCGCTTTCTGCCAGGAAACTCAGCTGAATGTCTTCACCACTGCAGACCCTTCCCCTATCAGTGTAAAATATAAAACAGGAGTCCTTTAAAAACATGATTAGGCAGCCACAGAGATTGAAGCCAAGGAGAATCCCACTGTCTGAGCACATCTGTCATACGCATCCACACAGAGCATCAACTCTTCCTGCCATTCTGTTTGTCCCTCCCCTGCAACTCAGTCCTCTACAAGCAACCAGCTACAAACACGTCTCCCACAACAGGAAATCCCTTCCCTACAACCAGCAGCACATCCAGAAGTCCTGCTCTGCCCTCTCAGCCTCCTCTTCATGGCCAAGATCTTCCTTTACACTGCTATCCACGCTGTGCTGTTCTGCACATATGACCTCCTCTCACCAGCTCATCTGCCTCCCTGAGCTCCCTGGTTCTGACAGGCACAGCCCTGAACTTTCCAGGCAGCTCCAAAAGACTCAGAAGTGACATGCAGTAGCAGCACTCACAGAAGCAAATGGTGCACTGTGGTACAAAACAGGTCAGCTAGAAAATAAATTATGTAAAATTAAAGGGGTACTGATAGGGTTCATAACTGGAAGCCATTAATATATTGCTGAATGGTGCTCAGTCCTGCCAAATTCCTTTTCGGGGTAAAAGCTGCACCCTCATGGGCAGTCCTCTGCTTAGCCTACACAGGGCCTTGCACAGAAGGGAACCATGCACAACAGCCAGATTATGTTGTCAGCTAGAAATTTAAAAAGCGCTAGGCCATGGCAGGCTAACAGAAGAAAACAAAACCAGGCACTTTTTAAATGTAGACCTCCTGGAACCGTCAGCAACATACAGACATCTGCTTGTCCACTTTCAGAGCAGAAAACTGCGCACTCTTTAATTATGAAACACAATTTTCTGATTAGTCCACATAGCTTCTGTTGACCCAAGTAATCTTTGTAGTTAGAGCCCTTGCCCAGCTGCTAATAGAGGATTTTTCCCCACCTTCCCACATATAGCTTGAACCTATGACATATCTCCATTTCATCTCATCTCTGATTTTTGTTTTTGTTTCTGCACAGTATCACTGACACTGAAACATGGTACTACACAGCTATAACATTCCTCTGAGGTTAGCCAGCATCTAATGTACCCTGGTAGGCACTGCTCAGCCTCTGACACGTGAACACACCTGCACACAGCTAACAGCCCAGCCAGACTGCCCCAAATAGATGCAGAGGGTTCATTTTGTGGAGACAAGCCTATGCAGAATTTCTCCCCTCGGCCAGCCTCACCAGAGGACCAGACCACAAGTACTGATATGTAATGAAAACGGCATCACTAACACAACTAGAAAATTTCCCATTAGAAACATCAGTCAGCAAAGATAAGATATTTTCAAAATTGGCTTCTCATTTATCCAGGTGAATCTATCTCTATCTCTATGCCAAGGCCTTGACATCCACTTTATTTCAGCATCTCTGCATTATTGCCAACGACAGACATGAACAATCTCTGTTTGTGAAATCGCCATAAGCTGGAGCACGAAGGGAACACACAGCTGCTGCTCAGAACAAGGCACCAGCACACCACGTGCTGGCCCAAGGCCTTTCCTCTAGAAAGCATTTGTTTGTTACCGTGAAACCAATGTTTCTCCCACCCATTAATCTTTAAAACAATAGTTTAATTGCTACCAGAAAACGTACTTGCTTACTAGCAAATAGATAATGATTAACTGTGTTCCAGTCCCACTCTTCAGAAGGAAGCAAGTTTCAGATGTTTTCATTCTGGCCCCCTTTCCTCCTTTTATCAGCATCCCACGTTAATTTGCTGTGCAAAGTACAACAGAGGACATGTTTTGAAACAGGAACTTTACTCCATCAATTGCCCGCCAGAGTTGCCATAGCACTGCCTGTCTTCAGGGATCCCTCTGATCACAGTGACTGCACCAGGGCATTCTGCACAAGCTTCTGGCAGGAATGAGGACAGCAGGATCACCACTCATTGACCACAGCATTCCCATTTTACCCACCACTGCAGCAGGTTCAGTGATTCAGAAGCCTACAAGGCGAAGGCAGTTGAGTGCTCGCTGCACCATTCACAGTAACCAGCCACTGAGTGCTGCTATTTTGGCTTCAGTTTTCCTCAACCTGTTTTAATGCAGCTGGCAGGCAATAACAAGAGCAGCAGCCCAGATGTCAACACAAGGGCTCATAATGCTCAACATCCAAACAACTAATAACAGCCTTGACACTGGCGCAACTCCATCCACGGCAAATCCGCGAATGACACTAAGTCAGGGGAGGTGGTTGAAAAGGCAGAACCTCAACCTAGATGGGCCTTGACTGGGCCAAGAGACACTTTACAACGAGGAGACCTGTGGAGTCCTGCACTTGGGGTTGAATAACCCCACGGTCAGCCCTGTCAAAAAGGACCTGCACATTACAACAGGCGTCAGGCTGAAAAAGCTGAAAAGGTGCAGTCTCATTGGGAGTAATGCAAACCATGTCCTAGGCTAAAATAAGAGGGCCATGGCTGGCCAATGCTGCAGACAGCTTACACAGAGAGGTTTCAAATCCCCATCTCCAGAGGTCTTTAAGACTTGGCAAAGCCATGGCTGATGCAATCCAGCAATGTGACAGTTCTGCTTTGAGCAGAAAGTTGGGATCTGATGACCTCCAAAGGTCCTGTACAACTAGTATTTCTGTCAAATACCATCATATTTTTCTTAGTTTCTCAAAACCTGAAGAACATTTTTGCAGAAACCTTACAGTGATGCTGACTGTTCTCCTAGATACTCAGATGCATTTATTTTCCTGAATAAACAGACTAGTGGTGCAACTGGGGAGGGGGGGTAAGGGGTTTTTTTGCTTCTTTTAAGGACCATGACCTTCCTTTCCCCTCTCCCTACAGCCTAAAAGCTCTGATCCAAACCAGAACCGAAAAGTAGTAAAAACACCCCAGAAACCCCTTCTAGCTACACTTTTTATAAACAACTTCTAAAATCCAAGGCTTTGGGAGTGACCTCATTTTGACAGCTCTATGAGGCCTGAGCTATATAATCTGCAATGACTGTGTGCATTACTGGCAAAAAATACAATGTCTCAAGAGTCTGAAATACCCTTGTATTCTTTAAGCAGTTTATTATAAAGCTATACAATTGAAAATGGATTAGAATTTGTTTTTTCAAAAGCAGATTTGAAGATTTTTAACTGGATGGAAAAGGCAAAGGGGAGGAAAAGATGAAAACAAGCCTTGCTAGAGTTTTGTGAAACACAAACCATTTCCTCCCAACTGCATAACTAATGAAATGCCTATGGAACACTGTAACCATGTGTCCCTTAGTCTCTGCTTTTGATTAGGTGTCTTATTCTCATGCTGGTCTTTTTGGTCCCCTGCATGCATCCACCCCTTCTCTTCTAACAGCCAAATTGTTGTAGAACTGACCTGACTCCTGGTTTCTGTGTTACATTCCTGTAGTCTATAAAAAGGTGCAGGAAATAAGAGCAGACCTACAAAGCATGTTTCAAGAGACATCTAACTCTGTGCTAAAGTTAGGTGGTATGTGTAACTCCTTTAAGACAGGATCACGAGTGTGTTTGAAGACCCAGAAAGTTCAGGGCACAACCAACAGCTCATTCATTAGCTGCTTCTGTTACCAGCACACAGACAGCTGGACTCCTCAAAGGCAGAATCCCACCTCCCTTCTTTGGGAGCTGTGGAAGAAATGTGAAAGAAAAACAGTTTTCCTAAACAATGTTTAGACCAGTCCTGGACTGGACTGAACAGAACAATCAGCTGCCAGCCCTTCTCTGTTCTCTGGCAGCTCCAAACTAGGTTGCAACCAGGATCTTGTGAAACAAGGGCAAGGATATCCCCTCTGAGCTGATCACTGCCACTGTGCAGTCAGTCATTTGAAACCTACTGGTCTCCTCACTGGTTTTAATTGGTGTAGCTCCTTGCCTTACAGGAATAGGGAGGCGATGCTCACTTGGGCACAGAGATTGTATGGGAGACACTACCCCACGCCTTTTGCCCCTCCTTTGTTTTTCATGTGGTTGTTGAGAGATGCTGGTGTGCTTGGAGTTACTCACACTAATTAACAAGTCCATGGCACCAGAACATGACAAACTGTTCAGTCTAATACCATCCAGGCACAGCCTTCTTGGGCATTCAGTGCCATCTGCTTGTTAGTTGCGCAATTGTTTGTGGCCAAAATTATTAAGCTGTTGCTTTCTGGAAGAGAGGGGATGACAGCATACATCCAGGTTTTGATCTCCAAGGTAAAAGATCTTATTAAGAGAGAAAAACACCAAGATAATCCTCCCTGCTCTATGCACCTGCATTCTGAGAGCTTAGGCAGTGAGTCAGCCAGTCTAGGGCTTACAGCTGGTTTCTAGGTTTACAGAGGCTCTACATGCTCATCTGCACCTGGCAGCAGCCTGCTTTGCTGGAATTAAATATAGAAGCAGGGAACAACTCCCACAAGTACACCCTGCAAGAGGTACACCGCCTGCTTTAGTGGCTTTTGCTAATTATCCAAGATAATCAACATTCAGCACATACAGATGCAACAGGTATGTCCAGGAGAAACACTGGATCGTTGTCTCACGTAATTGCCACCAAAGCAGCAAATGTTTTTAAGCAGAAGTTTCCAGAGTGTTGGCAAGGGATCAACAGCCTGGTTCTGAAAGCACATCTTGTGCATGCGTACTGGCATAAGCAAAGACAGGGCATGTGGGTAGGAGTTTCACCTGGCTGATGGGCTGTTCTGGACATGTTCTCCCAGTTCCCAGAAAGCCTCACACCCACCAGCAACTGCCCGTCCTCAATACCAGGAATATGCTCTGGAAGAAAGTTCCAGGCTGACCTTGTATACCTTTGCATGCTCACAGATACTTAAGACAGTCATTTTCCTAAAGGACATGTTGAAGACAACTATTAACCCTTCAACGTTTTTCCTAATGGAATTACACAACTCCACAGCACATGTGAATAACAGGCTTGCTTCACTTAAACAAAAAAGTTGCGGGTGGTGTCCTGGACTAATGAAGGGCTAAGTCCATTCCTCGAAGGAAGTAGTTGAGGTAGCAGCATGAATAGGGAATATGTCAATTCCACTTCACAGCAATAAAATCCTCCTTGGAGAACAAGCCATTAGCACACTTCACCAAGTTCAAAGAAAAAGAACCTACCAAGACAAGCCAAACAACAACAACAACAAAACAATAAACAACCAACCACCAGAAGCAGACACAGCTAAAAGAGGTGGACATTTCTTCCACATCCTGGCAGCAAAATTTCCTGTTTAATAGTACAACTTTTTGTTTGCTGCAATTGAGATATATTTCTTACAGAAACAAAGTCAACACAGAGCTATTCCCACACACTAATTTCCCAATACAGAAATTAGACTCCTCAGATAATCTTTTCCAGCAAGAATAGACAAAAGCTCCAAAATTCATGCTGTTTTACTAGAATTCATAATGAAACACACCCAGAAGCAGTAACCAACATCCATATCGCATCTGTTTTGGCAGCAGACCCTAGCATGAGCATTTATCCCCACAAAATAGACTCCTGCCAATTTAGATCACTGTACACAAAAAAGACTTGGTTGGCTGAACAAATTCCCCAAAGTTGCAAGACTTGTGCTGCCTTCAGCAGTCATCCCTGAGCAATTATCACACAAAACAGGTACACAGGATATCACCCTGACCTCAAGCCACCCAGGCTCAAATGCCAACTACTATTTTTAACAGATTATCCTGTGGTTTACAATCTCTTGAAATAGCCTTTACTAGAAGCCAGAAAAGAAATCATGAGAGGAAATGGTGACAGACAACAAAGCAAAGCAACCTTTCCTTTAAATTGCTTTTTTCCTGTAGATTTGTGTTTTGGCAGTAGCTGTGTAAGTGCTACAGTCACACCAAGGAATGCACAGTCTAATCTCTCAGGTTTTTCCAAACCGAAGAGGATGCAAAATGATGTTACTCAAATCTTCGTACAACAGCAGATAGAAGGGATTCTGTTCTATTTTCACATCCCAGCACCCTTTGAGAGCTGCTTACACCTTCCTGCCAGTTCCAGCATCTGTTACTGCACCTGTGGCTAAATGTCAGATCACCTATATCACTTCTTTCTGCCGAAATCAGCTGACATCTATCCAAAAAACCCCAGTTTTTCTGCACCAGCCTTCTCCTTGTTAATCCAAAGAACTGAGGGTATTTCGACACCAACTTAACCCAGTATTCCATTACTTCAGACCTACTTGCACAATACTTTAAGTATTTCACAACAGAAAAAAAAACCTTCTTGAAGGTAAGAAAAGCAATTTAGTCATTTGATTCCCGACAATTCATGGAAAGGAGGTTGAACAGCTGCCTGGCTTTGACCTACTGCCATGCACAATGGCTGAGAACTGATGGAGGCTTTGTAGGGTTGGAGAAAGCGGGAGAAAGACACACCAAAAGAGAGACTAATTTTTTTCATCTCTCCTAGATAAATTCTTCAAAACAGTTTAAACAGTATTTTCTTCTATTTCTGTGAAGAAAAGCAGAAGAGGGAAGAACCTCTCATTTACAGTGCACAGTCAAATTTACATGATGGAACCCTCCAAGGCACGTCAGCGAATAACCATAAGAAAACCAATTACAGTTTTTGCATCAATAGCTTATACAAACTAACCATCCATCAACAGAATAGTGCTCACAGGAACCAGAAATGTAGACTGCATGAATATCAACCCAGAATAACTAGACCCATTCACTGAGGAACTGAGGCTCAGAGAGATACAGGTGATTAACTTCTTTTAAAAGGACACACACACACAGAACTAACTGACACAGGTATTTCAACAAGCAAGTGATTAAAATTAGTTCCCACTATCCAAATGTGCCAAGAACATTGTAGTTGCAGATGATATTGTTACAGATGCCTCTACAGGAAATATAAGCAACAGAGCACTAAATTTGAATCAGGTAAGGATTTTTTTCCATTCACCTGTGAGGTAGCAGTTGTCAGTATGCCCAAACATGGGGCAGATTTGCACCTGCCCTGGATTAAGAGGGTAAAAACCTGCCGGTCGCACTGACCTACTGTCCTGCATTAGTAAGGTTGATAGGAAGACAAACACATTAAGGATCTTTCCTTCACAGATCAGATCTTTGGAGTAACATTGCCAATCCGACCAGGCAACATCTGTCATCTTCTCGGCAGTTTAAGGACAGCCGGTTTGACGCACTCCAATATCACACTGCTCAACCAGGTGACAGAGCCAGAACACAAAAGTCACATTGAGTCAGTCTTTAAGTAAATAAATAATGTTAATAAATCAGCCAGGCAAAACCTAGCTTGTTGACCCAGGTAAGTGACCCAGAGCTCCCTGCTTCCGAGGCTTTGTTGCTACTTTGGCCTGAAGGAAAATGCAACAGAACCATGATTCAAAACTTCAAATACAGTTTTCAAGTTTTAAGCATTCAGGTGGAACAAAGAGGACACACCAAGCACAAGCTCTGTGCGGCTGCAGTGAGAGACTGAGTCCTGATCACAGGGTAGGGACTCCCACACGCTGCTCTTGGGGTTTCGGATGCAACTGCACAAACATGACAGGCGAGCACAAGAGCCACTCCATCAAACTTTGAGCGTGGAAAAGCATTTGCTTGACTGAATCCAAAGTACACCCTGCTTTAGAAAAATCTTACAAAATTCAGTGGATTCCCTGGTGAAAGTCCAGGAAGTGACTCCTCACCCTCAATAATAAAATTACAGATTCCCTTGCTTGGCTTATGCCCTCTTCAGCCCCACAGCCAGCCATGCATCATGTGGGAAGGGAGATTAATATACCGAGAATGCCCTTGGGGATCACAGCAGTGGGAACTCCATGTTTCACCAGAGGACTGACGTCACATCAACATGGTTTCCCCAAGATTTAATTAAGTGTTATGTAATAAAAAAATGAAAACATTGGTGGGAAGAAGGGGTTCAGACCTAGAGCAGGCCCATAGGGAGACAAAATGAAAAAAGGACACACAAAACTTTATAGGCAAACAGGTACAACACACGGCCTCAATGCTTCATACTTTCAGGCACTTCTTGCACAGCTCACCCATGTTTTATTTCCTTATCATTTCTTCACAGCACTGAGCTTCCCGATTGCTCACACGACAAGTTCTCTTTTCCCTTCAGAGCACACCAGTCATCTCTTTCCAGGCAAAGCTCGGGCTGCCTGCCTGCCTCCCTCCCGTGCCAGGCCTGCCACAGTGCTAACCACGGCCATCACTTCAGCCCCTATCCCACAGACAGATTTCTTAACCACCAAGGAAAGCACCAGTTCAGGAAGGGAGCTGCTCCCCTGCCTCTCCACCGAGTAATCTAAAAATCACAGCCATTTCCATATGATTGATTTAGAGACCCAGGGAGTGAGTCACTTCTCATGCCATTAACCCCACCTTCCCAATCCAGACATCATTCCTGCCTATCTCCCACTGCCAAGAGGCTCCCCAAGACCCACCAGGGCAGCTGCAAGACAGCATCCTCAGTTAAAAGGGCAAACAGTCAGCACAGGCAGAGCACAAACACAGCCTACACTGCCAGCCTAGACTGGTTATTGCAAAAGGCCAGAGCAGCAACATCCATACAAAATACAAATAATACAAAATTAAAAAAAAAGTCCTAGTGATTGGACAAGAGGAACGGTTTTAAAGTATAAGGGGAGAGATTTAGATTACATGTTAGGAAGAAATTATTTACTCAGAGGGTGGTGAGGCACTGGACAGGTTGCCCAGAGCAGTTGTGGATGCCCCACAAGGCCAGGTTGGCTTTGGCATTGAGCAACCTGGTCTAGTGGGTGGCACCTATATCCATGGCAGGAGGGCTGGAACTAGCTGATCTTTAAGGTCCCTTCCAACCCAAACCATTTCACGATTGTATGATTACTTAATGACAACAACAGCGCTGAACCATAGCCACCCAAGTGGCTGCGTGTTTGGGTTTTTCCTTAAAAAATTGGGAGAATTTGTAGAAGGTTTATTTTCAAGTTTCTGTATTCCTTCCTTTGAAAATGTGAATCTACATGATATTTATTTGGTTTATGAACAGTTAACCAGAAACACTCCTTCAGCCAGGAAAGGTCAGCTGGTTGTTCCACTGTAACTGTGCCAATAATTTTGCTTTTTACTAGCTCCATGGCAAGTTTCCAAGCATGAATGCAAGTCTGTCACAGTTCTGCTGACATTTAATTTTTGCTTCTCAAGTTCCTTCTCCCTCCACCTTTTTTTTTTTTGCCAAGATAATCTCACAAGATTAGACAAATCACTCTTAACTCCTTGTTGTCTTAAACATGAACATCAGGACTTCAGCTCATAAAAGTAAGATGGGGAAGGAGATTCCGTATGACATGGGAAGTCAATATACTGATGGATAACACATTTAGTGTCTAGGAACCAGAGGGAAAGACCTGGATATCTACCACTGTTGGAAGTGGAGCCAGGAGCTGTCATCCACACTCCATGCTACCCTCCTTTCCCCAGCAGAGCCAGCTGGTGCTGTGATCCTATTAGCTCTCACTCACTGAGTGAATTTGGAGAGGAAAATTGGGTGCTGCAGGAATTGACACTGGCAAAACCACCGTTTCCAGTTCCTAATTAATTTTTAAGGATGATCGGCAGTTTTGAACCTCCAAGTTACATGAATTTAAAAAGCTTTTGTATGCTAAGGAAGTTACCATCTGTAACTTTCCATACTTGCCACACCACTTTCAGACATCTCAAGCTGCACACTTAGAAGCTGAGATGCAATGGCCACTTCAGAAGTTTTGTTCATTTACTGGCTTGATCTCTACAAAGAAGGGTATCAGTCTCATCTGCTGAGGAAGACTCTTCCAGCTAGGTAGGTGTGCTCTTATCTGCTTATACCCCTCCCACCTTCACCACCAAGTGTCTCAGTTCCTCCTCCGTTCCTGTTCTGCAAGATTACAGCAGCTGCTTTTCATCCTGATTCACTTTGAATATAGAATTCATCAAATCACATCAAAATTCACATTTGAGAGAGGAAATGATTTCCCAGTGGTAACTGGGCTCCCCTAAGTTTTGTGAAGACAAGCAGAATGGAGGCGCAGGATCTGAACATCTGAAAGCTCACCTCTAGTAATTCTTTATTCTCTCAGCTGATTTCTTCACACAGATGTGGCAATCCAGTTATAAAATATTACATAAAAGAAAGATTATTAGTGAGGTGAGAGAAAGGAGCTCTACAACATAAAAAGTTGCAGTGAACAGGATGGGACAGCTGTCCCTGCTGAACAAAATCTATTGGTCTATCAACTGCACTTCCTCTCAGGTATGCCTGGACACCAGTGGGGAAGAACCACTGTACACACTGATTCCAGCAGGTTTTTCCAAGCCTTTTCAGATAAAAGAGCATTGCTTAAGTACACCAACAACATGAAAAAAAGACTTATTTGTAAAATCTAGGAAGACTGACCCAAGACGAAGCAGAACATGCATATCCCTCCAACATATTGCTGTATGAATACATGGTACAGGTGGGTCATTTAGTGAGAGATACAGATAGGACCTAGCATAGATTTTTCACCTATTTTTGCCTGAAGCAAGTTTTCTGACACTTTTCTGTAAAAGCTAAATGAGGCAGGGGGTGAGAGGGGTAAAGGGAGTATCACAAAGCAAAACCATGTCCCTCCTAAACAGGCTCAGTACTAAAGATGAGCAAAGCATCCTCACCTACTCACAATCTAAGCCAATAAAATGTAACCCCTCATCCTGCCACAAAACCAAACCAAACAAGCCCACCACCAAACAAAAACCAACCAACAAACAAAAAAGAACCAAAAACAAACCAAAAAATGCTGAAACTCAATTAAAAGCAATATTCCCAGGACTTTTAGTCAGGGTAGGGTCACTACAAACGCATGGATTGTTTTATATGTGGGGGTGGCAACACATTTCTATCAGATTCCTTTTCCAGCAGAAACAAAGCAGAAAGGCAAGTCTGTTCAATTTGTCTGTGGGTTCACAAGTGATGATGTATGGATAACAGTGTTTTAATGGCACCTCTCACCCAATGACCCCAAAGTACTTTTACTTCCCTTAATGAACTCAGCTTCACAGCAGCTTGACAGCTTCATTTTATATGGGAACTGAGAGAGAGATGAAGTCATTTATCTGTGCCATGCAGCAGCACAAAATCAGCTCCTGACAGCCCAGTGATTTATGCATTAGACCACACTTGCCTTTGCACAGCATCCTGTCCCAGAGCATGCTGTCATCAGGGAGGTAACACACTTCCCAGCTCTGTCACTTGCTCAGACACTGCTGTGAACACTACTGCATAGGCACTTTCCAGCCCCAGCCCTGCAAAATGTTAAGTCAACGGTGGCTTAAGACACTCCTTACCTCAGAGGCTCAGGACTTCTGTTTACATTATTAATGTTTCCTGGCAACTTCACCCTTCTTCCCCACTACCTTTGGGCAACAAAAGTCTAATTCTTTGACTAGTCAACTAGGGAAGCAGCTACTAGTGGAAAAAAAAAAGAAGAAATCACCACCCACACCAAACAGACATGGGAAGTTTGATTTTCTGAACATTCAGAACCTGGGCCACCTTCTGGATTACACGAATTGCACACTGCTGCAATGTGGGCATTGCTTGTGTACATGCACAATCCTCTGCTACGTGCCAAGGTTCTCCCACTGAACGTGGGCATTACTGTGTAAGTTAAAGAACAACATGGAAAGACAAAATGCCAAACAAAAAAGAGTTCTCGCAGCACAAGTAATTCAAAATTTGGTTAAACAACAAATTGGAATCAAAATGCTCCAAAACAGTAAGGTGTGTCTGCAATCAACACAAAAGGCCCACTGCTGTACCAAATGAGGAATCACAACAAACAGTTCCGTCTTGGCAGAAGATATATGAAATTTCCTTGAGCAAGAATATTAGCTCCATCTCCCCTGAGTCTCAGCAAAAGCAGAATATTACCGCTTTGGTAGCAACAGACAGCATCCTGACTCCCTGTGCCACCATTTCAGAGGACAAAGTACTCAAATCGTAACACTAAGGGACCAATGTTCTGGTAAAGCAAAGTTTCACCCTGAGGCAGGCCAAGCCGAGGCTCTCTTGGCAAACATTCCACAAACAAGATGCTACAGGACTTTTGCACAGGAGAGTTAATTTGTTTTGAATTCCCTATCTTCTGCCAACACAGGATTGCACAAGATGGGGATAAGGGTGAATAGACAAAAGGGCTCAAGGTTCTAAAGCTTCTCCAGTGTCATACTTCAATTGGTGACCTGGTTTTTGATGACCCCACATCACTGCCCTCATACCTTCTTAATGGGTTTTATCTTAATAGATGAAACACATATTTCCAAAAGAGACTCATGCTGGTGCCAAGTGAAAGCAAGCTCCTTCAATATGACTTAATACAGCCTGCATCAGGCAACTCACCCTGCAGCTGACATCTTAAACGCAAGTAACTCTGGACAACTCCTGCATTTCTGCCAAACTAAACGTCATTAATTATGCAATCCTTTATTTCCAAAAAGCTTAAAAGTTTATAGGTCATATTTTCACTTCCCTTTAGTAAGAACAACAAACAGGAATTTACACTTCCCTTTCTCTTACCACCAGAGTCATCCATTTTTCCCTTATCGTTTAATTAAAGCTGTTTCAGCCTCCAAGAACCTTGTGCCTATATTTTTGGAGGCAGCCTAATGGCTCTAAAATAACTGTAAAGACAGGAGGAGGAAGACAATTCTTCATAGGCTAGATGTTATTATAAATTTAAACGGAAAAAAGTAACAAGCTGTTCCCATGATGTCTCTACAGTTTTGCAAATCAAAGTAGAAACAGAGATGCAAACTGGCATCTAACCATGTTAATATTCTGGTACATTCCTCCAGTTTCATATCTCCCTACCTATTCATCCCTTCTCCCTGCTTTGTCATAGTGGATTTGCTCCCAGTTAAGTGGAACTTTTCTAGATTATATTAAAACTAGAAAAACTCTTTAGGCAGATACTTAACTGATGATTGCCACCAATCTTTCCAACGTCCCAGTCTCCAGACAGATTCACTGTCTTTCAATGCTTGCATTCCTCTTGGCCCTCGCATTTTCCATTTTAAGATGTTATCAGACAAAGCGCCAAAGGGAAACCAGAGCCCATCTTCTATCTCTGTCTACTGAGCAGATACAAAGTGGGAACTCTGTTCCATGACCAGATTCATAACACAAAATGAAAAAAAAATGAAATGAGTGGTCAGAAGGGCAGCCCCTGCTTTAAAATAAAATGCTATCAAGGAATTAAAAGACAACCAATATGTAGCAAATAAATGGATCAGGGATAAAAAGCATTTAAACATAGTGACAGAATGGATTGGGAGAAAATATGCTTCTCTCTAACAAGACTACTACTGGAGCAGTGATTCTACTAATTTAAGGACCTTCAGCATCTTGGGTTTCTTAGTGGTCTTGCAAAATACCTTTGAAACAGAATGACTGAATGGATTTCATGGGTAGCACAGACATAACAATACAAAATTCCATTTCCAGAACATAATCTACTGCCAGCTTCAGGACAGAGGGCAAAGTTCACTCCTCAGAGTGTGTGATGTTACAAACCTCAAAGTCAATTGATCTTTTGATTTTTTTTTTGTACTGCAAAGTGTGTGCTTCTACCATTGACTTTTCCAAGTGTAACACTTGGAGTCCCATACATACTGTGCCTTACACAGCCATTTATAGTAACAGAAGTATGAGATAATGCTCAAGGCAGGGTTGCAGGGATTTTTTTTTTCCCAAATTGCACATGCCAGTTTACGCAATTACTAACTTCTCTAGCTCACCACTGGCTTATCTCTAGCACACACCATACTGCTTGTGAGCAGGGACTGGTTTCAGAGCAGTTACAGATGAGAGGTAGATACTTCCAAGGACAGCAAGCAGGGTAGAGCTTACCTATTTGCCACACTGCTTCTAGGCTGCAGGATTAAGCCTAACAACCCCTAAACCTCATCCCCACCATCTGAGACAATGGTGCCAGAACAACGCTATGCAATTTAAAGCATCAACATAGTCACATATTATCTTGTGTGCCACGTCCCATCAATCCAGTTCCTGCTTCATCAACTTTCAAGGGAATGAAGCCTGTGCTCGTGCCTAGCTTTCCTGTGCGTTGTTCTGAGGATGCATTCTCTTCTCTCCCCTTCTCTTACCCTCAGAGTTTACTCTCTGCCTCCTGGCACACACTACTCTACTTTTCTCATTCCTCTACCTACTTTTACAAACAAAATCCTTCTGTAGTTTTCATGTATTTCACACATGCCACCCCATCTCTCACTCTCCCCTTGAACACAATCAGATCTCAGCTACCCAGCCACAGATGCCACCCCACGCATCCTTCCAGCCAAGCACACAAGTAGCAGCTCTAGGCAGTTCTTCCTGACTCTTCCTGCCTCAAGAGAAAACAGAAATAGCAACCAGGAACGGGCTCCCCTTGGAGAAAAAACAAAAAGCCTCACACACCAGCAAGCCCCACCACAGACTCCCAGCAGAAGCACTGCCTAAACCACCACACACTCAACTCTCAGCAGCTTTTTCTTCAAAGTGAGATGCTGCCTGACGCAGCACAAGCTTTCTGGCTTTCCCTTCATCCAGCAGATCCCTCACTTCCACACCTCATCCCTCCCTGAGCTACACAGGCCTGTCAATAACCAAGTAGTTAGTTGGGGCATGGGAAGTAAGGCCCTGATGACAGAGAAAGCAGAGCTCAGGTTGTCCCCAAACCAAAACACTTCAGAGCCACGTTTAGCACATTCCTGCTTCATCACAACCTAATCAGCACCAAACCGTGCAGGTTTCCCCAAGCCCGCCCCACTCCAGGCTCTTTCCCTGCAGCTTCCAGCTGCAGCCATTTAGCTGCTGAGCATTTTGCTTTAAGAAAAAAACAGACACACAAAGTCTACACTGTATTTTCAATAAGTCCAACTACTGATAGGAAAGAGCAGGGCTCTGAAAGGCCATTTATATGGAGAGAAGAGAACTAGTCTTTTGCTATTGTGTCTGCTGTAGCTGTTCTAGGTTTGAAGAGCATGTGCAGCTGTGGCCGTGAAGAAATACATTTTGCCATCGATTCCCATGGCTGACATGTAACTGAAGACACAGAGCAGTGTCAGCCAAGTGCATATGCTTAGGATGTTATTAATAGCAGGAGAGCAACACCATCGCTGTGTGCACTCCAGCTACCACCACAAGCTTGTAAGGCAGAAAGTTCTTACCTGCCTGGCCACCCTTCGAGCTTCCCAGTATGGTTTAGAGTCTTCTACAGCTTTTCCAATCTTCTTTACCAGTTCATCCAGTTTTACTGTTGCTTCGACCAGCACAGAGCGGAACTTCTGGCGTGCATCCTTCAAAACGTTGCAGGAAGGAAAGAAAAGGACAAAGGCAGATTAGAGCTTTAAAAATTATTTGTACCTGTTTGTTTCTACCTTCAGGTTCCTCTTTAGATTCACAAATGAGCTGACACATTTAAAAGAGTTACTGACATTTGGACTAAGCCGGAATTCTTCAGCAGAGGAACCCAGAGCCAAATTCTAAAGCTGGCATCCTGGACACCAAATCTTTGTCTTTCAGAGACAGCTTTTATAAAAAGCCTACAACAGCCTGTTCTAGATGTTACCTCTGGCAGGGTTTCTCAGGGAGGAATTGTTTGTAAACTACTCACTCGGTGAGGAGGCAAACAGCAGTGTAACAAGTCCTCAGAGGGACTTCAATGGCAAGGACATCTCATATAGATAATGCTAGAATGGAGCTAGCAGGGAGGCCAAATCCCCACAGCAGGCTGGCAAATCAACTGGAACTGGCACAGAAAGCCAATCTTTTCAGCGATCATTTCTATCAATGGAGAAGGGCACCTACATTCCACTTCACTGTTAATATTTTCTATATTTTTAAAAAGTAAATTCCAGCTACTTCCAAATGAGATGAGTTGCCCTCCTTACATGATTAGCTAAAGCAATTAAAATATTTTCTCTACTCCACTGAAATTTCCACATATGTAAGCAAAGTGATTGTAATTTCAATCTCAGAATCCAACACAGGCTCTAAATATATGGAATTATTGCAGATTGATGCAAATTCAGGCTGGGGCCTGGCCCAGGATTTAAGGAGATGAAGAGGAAGGGCCATGTGAGCTCTCAACAAGGCTTGTAACTCTAATTAGAGAGCAGCATTTATGCAGACTGCTGGAGTGACATGTTGATAATCAGGAAGCAGCTGGCTTGAAGAAGTGCCCTAATTCAGGAGGGTTTTGTCATTATTGTTGAGGATTTCTAGAATGCAAAACTGCTTATTCACTGGAAGATTTAAAATACATTGCAAGCTGCCACTATGCTCTCAGAAGTGGAAAAAAATGCAACAATACATCAGTTTTTACAGAAAAAGCAACATACTTCTGTAAAAGCTTCTTTGCTTCCTTTTTAGTGTTATGCAAAACCTGAACCAGCATCAGCATTATTTTAGTCCAGTGCAAATAGCTTTGGATTCTTAAGGTACTCCAATTTATTCTAAGGAATTATTCAAATTGGTAACAAGGTCCAAAATGGAGAATTAAATGGACATTAACTTATTATTTCATTAACTCAAATCCAGTCAATAATCTCATTTCTCAGTGAAAGCCCGAAATGTATCATTTAAACAATATATCGAGTCAATGATTTTCTCAGTGAGAAGAATTTGAATATTTCCAATTAAATTACTGGATGATGCATGGTTCACTGCTCAAAATGAGTTTCACAAGTAACTGAAAAAAGACTCCAAGCATGATGACTATATTGCAAGAAAAATATTAAGTACTGAAGTATATTTAACAAAGAAAAAAATTCTTTGCAGGTGCAGGAACAGAATTAAAAGCTAATTTCTAAATGAATGAGCCTGAAGATTTCTTTTCACTCTATGAAAGCTGCATATAAGGATATTAGTTATGTACAGCAAATAGTTTAAGTAAAAAAAGCCCTACACAGTGATTCATCAAAAAGTTTGGTTCCCATGTTTGTAAGAGAAGCACTTGGAACAAAGAAATCACCACTGCAAATCTGTGCTTGCAGACCTACCACAAATTTATTCATGTAATAATTATATACAGTCTTATCCAATAGGAAAAAGATGACTAGTCCCCACTTGGAGTTTAAAATAACAAAACAAAACCCCAAAGACACCAAGGACAAAGCAGTCAAATTAACAGCAAGTTCTGTACCCATTCATCTCCCTCTAACTCTGATGAAGCAGATACAAATTACTGAACTCTAAGTGCTCCTCTAACTGGTGTCTGAAGTACAGGTCTTACAAATGGTGAAATACACATTTGCCCATGAGCACAACCCCACGCAGTAGTTAGTTATACAGAATAGGAAGCTTCAGCTGAAAAACACACTGGTGTGAAATTCCAGTTTAGCATTTTGCTCCAAAGATGACTGGTTCCTCTTTTAAGGCTTTATTTAGGTCTGACCACCCTCACCCTTGCAGTGAAGAACAATAATGAAAACCAAAACACCCCAGAACTTTGTACCTGTATCATCCACCACATGACTTATTTTAAGTGACATTTATTCTCAGGCTCCTGACTGTCAGGAACAGAAGCCTGTAGGCTCCAACACCTTCTGCATGACAGAACAAGCAGATGCTCATTCACTGCTGGGATCAGTACCTCTGATGCCTTAGGTTTTAACTTTTATATTTTTCAAATTCTGTATTCCTAGTGTGTAACTCTGAAGTGTCCTGTAGCCTGTTAGCTGCTGTTCTCTCATGCAAAGGTAGACATAACAAAGCCTCTCCAGGCTGCTCTCCAAGGACACCCAGACTGTCCTAGGCCCAAAATGTGTAAACCAGCATCTTGAGCAAGGGGGCAAGATGAGGGGAAATTACATCATTAGCTAAAGGTTAATTGGTGAAATTGAGTTGATATGCAAATAGACCAAACCTATAAAAGTGTGAAGAACTCGTGACTCATCGTCCATCTTGGGTGTAGCCTTTGGCCTGCCCAGGGTGTACCTCTGAAGGCCTTTCTAGTAAATGACCACCTTTGCTCCTTACTCCTGCCTAGTGTCTGTTTCTAGGTTGGCCTCTTTAGGCATCACTCCTACCAAAGGCTTCCAGCTATCCCCTTCAGACCCAGCAACAGGATGCCAAGGTCTCTGAGGCGAGATGCCCAAACCCATGCCCTCTGCTGCACTACACACACCACTTTTACTCTCCACCAGCCCCAGCTACACTACAAAAGCAAACAATCCCACACTGTATATCTACACTGTGTGTGCTTCTGTGGCAGCCCGGTGCCTTCACACCAGCCAGCCTCCTCAACCCAAAGTGACTCAACTCTCCTGACCGTGCCTCTGATCTGGGAGCTGTGGTGATGCCTAAAGAGGCCAACCTAGAAACAGAGACTAGACAGGAGTAAGGGAATAAAGGTGGATATTTATTTGAAAGGCCTTCAGAGGTACACCCTGGGCAGGCCAAAGGCTACACCCAAGATGGACGACGAATCACGAGTTCTTCACACTTCTATAGGTTTGGTCCATTTGCATATCAGCATAAATTCACCAATTAAACTTTAGCTAATGATGTAATTTCCCCTCAGCTTGCCCCCCTTCTCAAGATGCTGGTTTACACATTTGGGGCCTAGGACAGTCTGGGTGCCCTTGGAGAGCAAGCCTGGAGAGGCTTTGTTATGTCTATCTTAGCATGAGAGAACAGCAGCTCACAGGCTACAGGACACTTCAGAGTTACACACTAGGAATACGGAATTTGAAAGGTATAAAAGCTAAACCCTAAGGCATCAATGGCAACACCTCCTGAGAGCAGGGTCACAGCTCCCTCCTGCAAACACACAGCCGCACTCGGTGTCTCGGTTCAGTGTGTGGGCCCTGCCACGTGCTAGCAGAGCATCTGCAAAAGACATCACCCTTGGGACAGTGCAAAACTCCCCTGGCAGGTAATCCTGGGGAAGTCTGAATAAGAACTAGAGGTGCAGCAGCTATTTTTATGCTTCCTGTGAAAATGGTGAGGTCAGAAGCACCGAGGCAATTGCACCAGAAGGACCAGGCTTGGTGCACTTACTCCTTACATGACATGAAAAGGACGTCTGTTGTTCATGGAAATGAATGGGCTTATGGTCAAGGCATTAACTTGGGAATTGATTTAATTCACTGCTTTATGTCTGGCTTCCCATGTTACTGTCAGTGAGACACTTCGACCCACACATGAAGTGGTTCAAAGCTATAAATCCTCTTAATGGTGTTTCCTGTAAGGACACTCACATCAAAAACTTAGAGGCTCAGAACAGCACATCACTGCAGTTCATGCATGGTCCCCACAGGGTAAGTCCTACATCCATGTTAGGAAGACAACCACAACCCTTTCAACCTACTTATCAAATCCTCTGGTGTGACATGCCCCTCCATACAAGTGTTACTATTTCACTGCCAAACTCTTGCTTCATTTGGACCTTTATCTAGCACATATGGATAACAGAGAAAGGAGAATATGTCAATCCCTGCAACTTGTTGTCATGAGCAAAACCAAGACAGAGCAGCATATGCCATAGAAATTTTCTAGCACAGTCCTTAATCTCTAGTTTCTGCATTTCAGTTTCTTGGAAGGTAATTCATTCCTGCAGAAATGCTATTCATTGATAACAGCAAGTACACAGCCTTAGGTACTATGTGAGTCACACTCACCATTTCTGCGTGGGTTTTTAGGTTTTGGGTTTTTTGTTTTTTAAAAACACATTTTGTTTTTCTCATTACTGCACTGAATACATACACGGACTCTAACAGAAGCAATGCAACTGACATAAGACATCTCAAACACCCCGACATTTTTAAAGCATGTTTTCCCCTCTCCTCACTCCTGATCTTCTGTGATCATTTTTAAGAACACCTTGCTGCTGATTTCAGAAATAGAAAGGTGACATTGAAAATGTTAGCCAATCAGCTTTCAATGTTTTTTCCCTCCTATTTGCTCAAATGAGATGATGATAAACCTTTTCCAAGCTGGACAAAAGCCGATTAAGGCACTTTATCCTCAATGAGTNAAAAAAAAAAAAAAGCAGGAGAAGCTTCTCACTTAAATTACAGCCTTAATAAGTAGACTCTCACTAGCTAGGTGTTTGTCATACACACACTCTAGCAGGCAGAGCACTTAGTGTACCATGTGAACAGCTGCAGTTTACGTTTCAACATCTTGTTCTACGGCTGCGAGAGCTCCAAGCTCATCAGCTTTCAAAATAGATTTCACTAGCACTGTCTTAGGGAGAATGCCAGACCTCTACCCCATATATGTTTTTGCTGCAACAGCTCACTATTAAAAGCAGACTTTGTTTCCAGTGACTTACTGTTGGGCAGCTATTTGATACTGCACCAAAAGAGGGACCACACTTAAGGACAGGTCATCCATACAGCAGCATTTTCAAGATCCACTCTTAAATGTGGGGCAAAAACTAAAATACAATTTTCAACCCATACTGCACCTGTCAGAGAAAAAAGCACACTTGTTTTCCTCTCT
Source organism: Pachycephala philippinensis (assembly GCA_013397055.1). Lineage (NCBI taxonomy): Eukaryota > Metazoa > Chordata > Aves > Passeriformes > Pachycephala > Pachycephala philippinensis. Next base: position 333,091 of record VWZT01003234.1, on the reverse strand, counting down.
CATGAGTGATGGTGATGAGCTGGTGTTAGATGCCAGATGACAGGCAAATAACTATTTCTGCTCATCAAATGAAATATGTATTCTCAAACAATTTTATTTTTAAAATGAGCTTAACATATCAACCATGTCTGAAGCATCTTAGTACCAAGCACATCTAAATTTCATTTACAAAGGTTGTCCCATGACTGTTCTGCCAGTCTGGTGTGCAGAACCTCTGACAAGCGTGGGAGGTGCATGGGAAATAGAATTGCTGACTGAGAGACCGGCTTTATCTATTTCCAAAAGGCTGACAGAATCCAGACCCATCTTCTCTGCTACAACGACCTACCAGCTGCAAAAGCTCATCTCCAAGTTAAACCAGCATCAGTATCATACATACACACCAAACAGATGCACAAGGTGTGCTCAGAAATCTACCCTCAAGCATCAAACTAGTTAAAGACACTTTTAACATCTATTTGGTACCTGAACAGCTCAAGTGAGCAAAACTGGCAACCAAACCTTCAAAACAAAGTGCAAAGTAGGGGATAAGTAGTACCTCAATGTTTAAGGGATAGGAAAGGTCTTTGGTTTGTTTCTTTTTTAGGCAGCTACTAATTTACCATCTAAGAACAATTAAAAAATCAGTACCTGACAGCTGCTCTAACCTCCTGCTTGCAGCCAGTTACAAACTGAGACTACCAATACTTTTTTAATTCTCTTAGGAGAAGAGAGAAGGAAGCAGGCATGGGAGGGCACTGGGTGCTCGTTCCAAAGCAAGATTTCTCCACCTAACCTTTGCTCTCTCATGCTGGAAACCCATCTCTACTTCAAGAACACGAATGAACTAAAGCCCTTTGACTCACTTGGTTGACAAAATCTTTCCAGAGCCACAGCAGAGGAAGAAGACTTCCCTTACTCATCCTTGGATGAAAGCAGAAGGCAAAACAACAAGGAATTAACACATAGGAGCCATTTCCTATGGAAGCAAGTAGATCATAGAGATGTGGAAAGATTTGTCCTGATAGTGCTGGACGAATCCATCACACATGTATATCCTCCTCTAAAAGCCAGTAGGAACACCAGCCAGTGAGCTGCTTTTGTCCTTATCTCTGCATTCTTTTGTGGACACTGGAAAATGTTGCACAGGGATACTGATAAGGTGGCGGATGTTTCCACAGATAGATGTTTCCTCAAGCCAAGCAGGCATGCTCAGAATGAGATTCCAGCCACTGAGAGGTCATTTTTATAAAACCCGAAAGATAGAGGATTTTTTTTTTAAATCTACTGAAATTTTTTATGTGTGACAGGGTCAACAGCTCAAGTTTTTTTCCTAAAACCAAGTATTTTAGTGAAGAAGTAAGAAACAATTCTAAATAACTGGTGAGTATCTGTCTGCCGATGGGAAGCAGTGAAAAATTCCTTGTTTTGCTTTGCCTGTGCACACAGCTTTTGCTTTACTTAACTGTCTTTATCTCAGCCCACAGGTTTTCTCACTTCTACTCTTCTGGTTGTCCCTCCCGTCCCACCAGCAGGGAGGGAGTAAGGGGCTGTGTCATGCTCAGCAGCCAGCTGGGGTTAAACCACGACAAAAAGTCCTTCCCCTTCTGAGAGGGGTTCAAATGCTGACAAGGCTCACAAGTGAAAGAGCACCACAGCCAATAAACCCCGTTCCTTCTATCCAACAACAACCCAGGATGACCTTTATGATAAATGCAGGACTAAAAGTAACACAGTCTTGTAGATCAGGACTAGAGGATCTAGGCAAGCCCACAAGAAGGATCCCAACCAGGCCCTCTAAAATAACAAGCATGGCTGAAAGCAGCACTGTTCAGCTCTGGTTTTCCTGTGCAGTATCTCCCGTGAACAAACATTGGCAAGCTCGTAGCTCCAGCAACACAAAAACTCTCTCTAACAAAAACCACATTTGGGATAGCTGGGATTCCAGTGGTAATTTTAATGGTATGTGCTGCATTTCCCCTCCCCGCAATGCTGCCAGAGGGTCCCCGGGTGAATTTCTTACATCTGAGTTGTGCTTTCAGAGCCAGTCCAAGCTGTGTATGAGCTGGCTGGACAGGCAAGTCATGCACATTTGTTAAGTACATTCACAGCTCCTGATGCGAGTTCAGATGGAGATGCATTTCCAATAAACAGGAAAAAAGCTCTTGCATTCGGCCAAAACACACTTGTATCTCCCCTGCAAGATGTTTCCCCCAGCTCTTCACCAGACACTTCAAACATAAACAGGGACATTAGCAAAGCCAAGTGTTAAATCCCTCAGAGAACCCTTATCATCCTTCTGCTGTGTCAGTAATGCTCAGTGTTGCACTTAGTATGAGCAGCATTATGGATTTTAAATCAAGTCTAATCAAAGATTCATTAACAGGCAATACATTAGCGCAACATATAACTACCAGCCACTCAGTGCCCTTCAGCAACTCCTGAACAGGCTGCGAGCGTCAGCAGGTCAGGATATTTCTTCAGGGTTTAATAGGATAGGTCAAAAGAGCAAAAAATGAGTAATTCTTCCAAGTAAAAGAATAGATGTAGCCAACTTCAACGTATCTGTTCAAGTCATGCCATGCATGTATATCCAGTGCTCTCACACGCGGTATGGGTGCAGAACTTATTCTAAAAGATTAAAAAAAGCAGGCGGTTCAGCTTAAAAACAGATCATATGTCAGTTTCAGTGCAGAACTTAAAAAAAAAAGAAATGGCAGGCTGGTCAACTTGAAACAGAATTCCCCATTTTATCACCTCTGTAAGCAGCAGACATTAATATTTTTGACATTGCTCAACCATGGACATTCCTGTGGCTACACCAAGACAGTGTACTCTCAAAATCCTAGAAGCCTCTACTGAATTCAGCCCCATAACATTCTCAGCTGGGTAAAGCAGCATCATTACCTCCATTCTGCAGATGCAGACCTGAGGCACAGCAAGAACAGAGGCAGAATGGGTTTAGAAGGATTTAACAGCCTTTTTTTCCAGTTAATGGGAACTGGGAACAGCCAGCAGTCCCACTTAGAGCAACTCACACAAAGCTACATACAGGAAGTCCAGAACAGTCTTGCAGAACTCAGATGCCACAAGGTTACCCTTCCTGCTTATCAGAGAGTACATCAAGTCACAAAAACATGGGTGACTTTTTCTGAACTTCCTTCAAAGAAGCATACCTTCTACTCAAACACTCCCATTGCTTTTCCAGATTATTCTGGGAAAAAATCAACAGTGGGAATGTATAGACCACAATGTAATGCTACAGGAAGCTGGCAGTCAGCATCTTGTGCTCTAAATAATGTAATGATACATCTGTGTTCCCGTTAAAGATATCGAAAAGATGAAGAAAATGATACTAGCAAAACAGGATAAATATAACTCCATTGTCTGGTTAAAAAACACCCACACACATCTTTCTTCCACTGAAATATAGCAGGAACACCGCAAACTAGGAAGGGGTAGCAAGAGGGACCCAAAGCAGCTAATAAGAGCCAAAAGAGCAAATCTTCAAAGGGAAACTCAGCATGAAACTCTCCCAGAAGCCCACATTTTCAACAGCATTCATGGATTTTGGAAGTCTTTGAAGCAGAATGATCCCAATTCCAAATTCCTCCTTCCAAACTCTGGATTTATCCTATAAGGTTGCTTGGCAAACCTTTCTTTTCTTGTCCAGAGTATGAATGCAGAGGTTTTCTGCTATCCACAAGTGTTGGGTGTTGTGGGATTTTTTTTTATTCCTTTCCCCTAGAAAGGTTTTAAGTCCATTTAAAATGCATTTATGAACCTGTATATAAATTAAGCCTTGCTTACATCATCCAACTGCATTTGTCCTCAATATTTAAGCAGATCAAATGTAATGAAGATATTTACGGATTAAAAATTATGCAGTTGCATGATACCACGAACTGGCATCCATCCAGTAAGATTTTTTGGATGAAAAGTGAAGAGGAAGCATTCAAGAGAGCATACTCTTGGTGGTATTTCACCTTAATTCCATCAAAGGCTGCTTACAGTAAGTACTACAGACAGATCTGCAGTGAACACTTAATGGCAACGTGCAGAGAATGATTACATGATTTCTACCTATCTAACACCTGGTACTTATTATGCTAAGTAAGCAACAATGTAAGGCCAAGCTAATGCGGAAATTCTGCTCTTTTATTTACAATTATATTTCCAGGAGCCTTTCAGCCTCTACAGCTCAGCATGTGTCACACATACAGCAGCTACAAATCTGCAAACTCGACAAACACTTGATCATATGAATAATTTTAATCAAGCAGCAAAATCCCATCTTAAAGTCACTGGGACTTATTTCATGAGTATGCCTTTGCATTATTATTACTACTCCATCTGCTTCATAATATGTCCTCAGTGCAAGGTTATGACAAAATTAATGAAATCCAGGCAACTATCCATAACACCATCTTTCAATTTCAGTACATCAGCATGAAATAAGGAGACTTAAAAGATACATATAATGATTATTTTTTTCAATATATCTATATAAAGAGTCCTGAAGTCCATTTAATTGCTGCTGGTACAGACTAGAATACTGATTTTTAAAGTTCACTCATAAAATTTAAATCAACCTAGTGACACTGAACAGTTTTCACAGCAAAAATACCATTTAATTTTGCATAGCAAGTAGTTCCCCATGTAACTAAGTTTATTTACCAATAAACTCGTGATCTACATGCCACAAATGACAGAAAATGCAAACAAGTGGGGAGAAGAAAAAAGATACAAGACAAGCCTGCTTTGTTTCCCAAGATCATAATCCTATTTTCTGTTCAGTGCACTCAGTGGATACTCCAGTATTTTAAAATTTTACCAAGAACCACCCCATGCTCAAGGTACCCATCTCATTAAAAGACACGCACAAGGAAAAAAATTTTAAAAATTTAAAAACAAACAAACCAGACTTTGACATTTTGAAGGTACAGACAGAAATCTACAGATGTACTTTTATAGTATGTTCATCACTGCAATCACAGCATGCTTTGATACAGTATTCAAAACTTTGTAATGATATCAAAATTATTTAGGATGTAAAGTTGTATTTTATGCCATGTTTTCTTTAGCAGCATATTCATCTTACGCTTCCACTGGGTTTATCTTTCTTGTTTTGCAAACAAAAGAAAATTTAGACACACAAAGAGGCCAGTTTGTTTTGCTTCACTATTAGATCAGTAATGTTGAGCCTTCCGGAACAGCTACCAAGTAGATGAAGCTCAAATTTGGGGATTTAGAAATGACTTCTTCAGAACTTTCTATTAGATTTTTAAGTACCCACGAAAACCTCTCTGTATAACCAGGAAGTCTTTTATTCCAACTTTCCTTCATCACCTTCCTTGCTCAGGAAGTGATGACAAAAAAATGCAAAGATAATAAGCTAAAAAAACCCCAAACAGCCACCAGAGAGAAGATCCTGGCAGACAGCTGTATGGCAAAAATCTCTTAACCAAATAAACTTTCCCTGTCTATAATCAACAAACACAAAACAGTGACTTGTAAAAATAAAACTTATCTAAGCTTAGTGTCAAAACCCAAAAATAAGTTCTGGCAGTAGCAGTATGTGAGGTTCTCCACACTGGGTTTTTACACTGTCAGCACACCTCTACCTTCTCCCTTTCTGTTTCAGCTGTTAGCTCAATTCCTACCTTCAAAAAAATCATCACCAGACTTTTGCTGCAAAATTACCATTCGGGATGCACAAATTCAGGAGGCAACCTACTCAACAACACTGTCCTGTTGTTCACAAAATTCAATATGCACAAAAGGAAAATGCAAGGATAAATTCTGTACCTCCAGCTCCGTCTCCCTGCGATTGATATCATCTGTAGATTGATTCAGTTTTTCTAGCTCCCCCTAGAAAGAAAGGAAGAAAGTCAGATGCATAGTAAGAAATTAGGGAAAAAAACATGTCTGAGAAGGCTCATTCAGCAACCCCACTGAAAGCTCACAAGTGCTGTGGCTTACGAATTTAGTGAAAAGAAACCTTGAGACGTTTACCTTAACTTTGCCACTGGTCTTCTACTTTGCTACTTAAAAGAAAAAATAATCAGAGAAGCTCTATAGTTTTATGTTAAGGCAACACATTTCCTGTTCTGGCTACTTCTTCACTATTACAAATAAACACAAGGTACGATAAGCTCTGTCTCGTTAATCAATACAGTCAGTATCAGCGAGGTACTAGGGAGACAGGCACACCCACCCCAAAAGATTAGCATAAAGTCAGTACTATCACAGGAGACACACAGCAAAAGGCCAGAACTGATAAGAATCATGTCTTGCTGCACGAGAGGCATTTTATTTTGGATTTTGGCAAACCATTTCGTAACACAGCCCGTCAATAGGACATACAATTATGTTTACATAGTTTGCCTTCCTGCCAACATTTTGATCCCTTAACAGCAAAAACAAAGGTGTTAAATCCCTTGAATAAATCTGTAGTAGAGGTGGTGTTGGCATGAATGAAGTTACTGTAAAAATAAAGCTCATTCTTAATGACTTTCTTACCACAAAAAGCAACCCTCAGGAGGAGATCTGATAGCTTTCTTTATCTGAGCAACATGTTCTTTCATGCGAGATTATAAGATTTTTAACAGGAGTGTTCTCCAATTAAAATGTTATTTAATTGTCAACCAGTGTAACAGAATACGCCTTGAAATGTTTTGCTGTACAAACTGAACGTTGTGAATTGATTGTCACTCGAGCAGTTTCCCACTAAACTACAAGAATGACTCTGGTTACAACCAGAAAGGAATTAATCACAACAGTTTAGCTCTCTTATCCTCAGAGGTCAGATTTCGTTTCCCACTCCTAGGATTTGGAAAACACCTATTTGCGTATCCATGCTGTCTGAAACAAACACTCCTCCAAAAATTACCTAATTGTCTCTTACTGTAAGGCTAAAAACCTTATGGCTCTCACGGAAGCAGATGCAGCAGCCTGTTTTTCAAACCAAACAGAAAACTTAACAAAAACAATTGTTTTGCCAACAATTCACAAATTGTATATGTGAAAACGTGTTGCAAGCTGAAGAACCTAAGGCCAAAACTAGATGAACAGACACCAACTGAGCTCCGCCTCTTAAAATCAGGACAGTACCAGGCTAGCTTTTGGCTGACGGCCTCGCTATGTGTAACCATGTTTTGAGAATTTTGCAATTGTTCTGCACAGCCCTGGAAAATGAAATGCTCACGATGGAGAAAAGAATGACAATTACAGCGAGCAGGGACCTACGCCAAGGATCCTCTCAGCAATGTACACACGTTATATTCATTCATGACAAACAGTCCCAGCAATGCTGGAGGCAAAAGCCATGAATCTGCAGAGACCTAAAAATACATCTCATTTCAGGGACCACAGCGTGCTTGAAGTTTGCACTAGGCTGTTGGTCGAGACATGATTTCGGGGAGAAAAGCTTTGTTTAGAAACCACGCAAGAATAAAAAGCATTGCAGAAGGCATTCACAGAGAGGAAGCACCATATTCCCCTAAAGCTCCTTTTTAAAAGAAATTAAAAAAATAATGATAAAAATCATGAAATAAAAATGTTTAAATCTACGTTTTCCCGCATTTATGAATCTCTGAGCACCAGTCCCGCTCCACGAGCAAGGTCACGCTGTCATGGTCAAAACTAAAAAGGGGAGGGGGGATTTCAGCAGGAGGAGGAGGAGAAGGAGCGATGCCCGGGGTAACAAAGGGCTGGGGATCCCCGGGGCCGCTCCCCCCCGCTGCCGGCGGGCGCCGAGACACCCGGGGCTGCTCCGCACCGCCGCCCGCCA
>VWZT01003234.1:308140-325027 GCA_013397055.1 Pachycephala philippinensis | reverse complement strand
TCCCCACAGCGCCCCCCGGCTCTTTGTGCCTTCGCACCGCAAGGAGGAAATCAGCGCGAAATCGCGGGGTTTCCTTTTTTCTCCCCCCCCTTTTTTTTTTCCCCGTAACCCTCCCTCACGCCCCGTTTTTCTCAGTCCTGGGTTTTTGCCGTGCACGGCCCCCCCGCAACGGCACTGTGTGAAACCAGCGTGAGTCGTTCCAGGTGCAGGGAAACGCTGAGGACACCTTGCTGGCTTTTTAAATTTATTTTTTCCCCCCTTCTTTTCTTCTTTTCTCTTTTTCAAGCTCTGCTGGAGGCTGACATGCCTATGGAGAGAAAAAAATAGAAAAGCAGGGAGAAAGAGAGAAGAGAAAAATACTAAAGGCACTTTCAACAACCTTGAAAATTCAAATGAAATCCAGATTTCTATTGTGTGGCAGCTAAGCGGGCAACTATTGTACCTACTGCATGCAGCAGAAATAGACATGCTGAAGACACATCCTTTTGTTGTCAGTAAAAAGGAACTTCTTACAAGAAGTATGTACATGCATGGCCCATGTCTAGCAGAGCACTTCATATTAGTGTCTCCCTAATCACAGGGGTGGATTACAAGTAATTTTGAACAGATGAGGAATATATTTCCACCTTTAAAGCATCACTACTAATTTAACCCCATTTTTTGCTAGAAAATTCCTCAAAAGATAATGAAAAAAATGGGAAGTTTAGATGTGGTGCAGAAAGGAGCTTCCTTTGTGAGACTGAAGGTGAAAAAAAATCTTGTATCTCTTTATAAGATAAAAATAAGAAGGAGATGAAATAAGAAGATAAAAATTGTCATTGCTAAGGTAACTAAGGTAAAAAAGGAGGCAAAAGAAAAGCAGTCAAGCTCTTCCAAATGCTATAAAGCAACCAGGGAAAAAAACAAAATATGGGAAGAGAGTGACATAAACATTTGAAAATAGTATAAACATGCAAAGTGACACCAACAAACTAAAATAATCAAGGAACAGAGGAGGTGTTGCAAAAACGCAGATGGGTTGTTTGCAACATCTTCACTTCTCAGAAGAAATCATGTAAAGGGGGAAGGGAAATAAAAACAAACCAGAAACCTAATCAGCCAAAGCCAAGTGTTTACTCTTACTGCTGTCCATTAAGGGAATCCAATGTGTACACATAGCCAGAGGTTCCCAGGGCCTTGGCATTTCTCATCCCTGGTGTGCTGTGGCTCATGCCAAGACTGTAGTGATCAAATGTCCAACATTCCCATCATCCTGAAACAGAACAAAAAACACAAAGCTGCACATGGAAGATTTGATGTGGACAGTCCTGCTGTTATCACTTTCGTTTCTAAAAAACAAGGCTATGTAAAAGATTTATGGCAGCCATGCCATGTTTCTCCAAAACCTACACAGGCTGACCCATGGCAATGTCACAAAAAGCACTGCCCGCTGCTTGGGGTACAGAAATGCTTCTGCACAGACATACTCTCCCAAAGGGATTTGTTACGTTTGCACAAAGGACCCTGTTGTTCCATTACTACTCCAACAATCCCCGTGATTGTTGCAGCTCAAAAAACCTCCAGCCAAACTCACCAATCTGCTACCATCGAGGCACAGCAAGCTGTCTCTCTCCTCAGCAGCACAGTGGATTTAGAAAGTTGGGAGAGCTGCCTGCAGAGATTAGCGCTGTGCAAGAGATGGTGTGGATACACAAGCCCCTTTTCCCAGGGATCTGAAATCTCTTGTAGAGCCCTGAAGCCATTGAGATCATTTTATATCAAATTGATACATTGGGAAGATCTACATGTAATAAAATCAGTGAAGAATGCACATCTGTCATTACTGCAGACATCACTAAAGCATTAACAGAAAAGTGGCCTGAAGGAAAAGATCTGACAGAACAGGGAAAGGGAGACTATTCAGCACACATAAAGATCGATAAACAACTCAAGGCTATTGTTTACATGTTCATTTTCTTCTCTTCCCCATGGAATAGTTTTTGCTGAAACTGCTGTCCCATGCAAAGGGCAGTAGGACCTGAGAAATCCCCGAGGAACAAACCTGTGTGTCACATAGGCAGGCCTTGCATAAGCACACTCTCCACAGGTTTGTTGGGGACACCGAGCTCTGTGGTGTGCAAGGCTGGAGGGAAGGGATGTCATCTAGAGGGACCTTGACAGGTATGAGAGGTGGGTCTGTGCCAACCTCTTGAAGTTCAACAAGGCCAGGTGCAAGGTGCTGCATCTGGGCTGGGGCATCCTGAGCACAAACACAGGCTGGGTGGAGAATCTACTGAGAGCTGAGGAGAAGGACTTGAAAATGTTGGTTGAGAAGAAGCTCGACATGGCTCGGGAATGTGTGCTTGCAGCCTGGAAAGCCAACCACATCTGGGCTGCATCGAGAGAAGCATGAGCAGCAGGTCAAGGGAGGTGATTCTCCCACTCTGATCCAGTCTGGTGAGACCCCACTGGTACGGCATATCAGGATGAAGTTCTTTACTGTGAGGGTGGTGAGGCACTGGCACAGGTTGCCCAGAGAAGTTGTGGATGCCCCATCCCTGGCGGTGTTCAAGGCCCAGTTGGATGGGACTTCGTGCAGCCTGGGCTAATGGAAGACATTGTTGCCCATGGCAGGGGGATGGAGCTAGATGATCTTTCAGGTCCCTGTTAGCCCAAACCATTCTATGATTCTATGCTCTGCTTAGGTCAATACCATGCAGGAATTGAACTGAGGTAGATGGCATTTGGGTATTACTTTTGCCAAATCATGAGTGATCTCATCTCAGCAAATCCCTCCTACACGATCTGTTAAAGGCCAGGCTCCTCCCCAGCCCCAGCCCACCCCCAGAAAGCCAGTCATGCTGACCTTTTCGCTTCCCCCACAGGCCCTGCGCGCGCCAAGGCGTCTGAGCAAAGCTTGCGCGAGGCCTGACCGAGACAGTCTGTACTTTCTCCTGTATCAATATTTCAAAACCCTAGTCCCAAGTATTCAATATTTGAACAAAGCACTCTGAAGTTAAGGCAGGAAGAAACCGCTTGCTCTTTCACTAATGGGATTCCAGAGTGGCCACAGCAGAGAATTAGCCCAGACCTGTCAGGCTGGGCTGCAGCTTAACATGAGCTATGCTGAAGATGGTACAGCTCGACTAAAAAGCACAAGGAGAGGTTCTGGTGCAGGAAAAGCCAAGTTGCTTCAGCAACCAATTTCAGTGTACCAGGCAACACCTCTGTCTTGTGGCATGACAGCAGGCATTTGGGGTACAAGCCGTATCATTAACAATCAGACCTTGAAGCACAGAAATCCCTAGGCAAGGGTGATGTTCTGGCTGAGAGAACTGCTACAGCTCTACTTTTGGGGGAAGTTGCTACATAACCTCATTATGTGTCCCACAGAAATCCTCGGTGTATAGGCAAGGGAAAAATTTGGCAAGGCAAACATTGAAATGTCTGCACTTTGAGGGAGGAATACAGAGAAGAATTCTCTTCCTCATTCTGGAAGATGGTTTGTAGATTCGGTATTACATTTCTGAATAGCCGTTGGGGAACTAGAAGTTGCATTTTAAATAAAATCAGCTGGGAAGAAGTATGCATCAGTGAAGAATTGCCTGAGGAAACATCCTAATGACTATAGTTAATTTAGGGATAAAATTCAAAGGGAATGCGTAGTGCAATTTTACATATATTTGATAATTGTAGATTCTGAATGGATTTTAAGGAAGAGTTAGGTTTTTTCCAAATCTTATTTTACATTCAAATTTCTGCTCATACTTGCCCTCAAAGCTTGCTTCTGCCTCAGTACTAGAGGCAAGGGCCTAAAATACAAATCAAAAGTTGCATTTCCTTCCTCATAAACATGTATCTTCTCTTTTTGAACACTGACAGCAAACTGAGCAGAGTTCAGGACTAATTAATGCACATTTGGTTACTCAAGACACATTTCAGCTTATGGAAATGTTCAAGGAGAAAACAGCCTAAAAGAGAGAGCCGTGCTTGTAGAATATTGCCCCTCTCCTCAAGAGGACTGGAGAAACAGTTCTGCTCTGAAAAATTCTTCTGCTTCCATTGATGATGATGCTAGAGGCTAACTTCCAATTGGCTTCAAATGTTGAAGTGCTGTTGCAATTTGGTTTTAAATAATTTACCAACAAACAAGTACAGAGGTATAAACAGTCCGATTCTAAGGAGGAACAAACACGGTCCCCAAAATACATTTATGAGCATAAAATCCACCATGTGGCTTCTTAACTGAATTAACCCTGAAGACCAGTTTACTACACTGACTTTTGCAATGTTACACCAGGAATTAGTTTAGTTCAGGGAATGTCTCTTTTAAACACAAAGCCACCATCTCTGTCTTCCAAGCTGCAGCAAAGACATTGCTCTGTCAACGCTCAAATCCTCTATGCTTTTCAGAATTACACTTCACGTGTTGGAAACATTTTTAAACATTAAGTGGGATCTCACCCACCGTCACGGTACATTTGAATACCTGGGCCTCCATCACTTAATCTTTTATAAGAGGCTAAGCACAAAAATTTTTTTGAAGATATGCACTGCATTTATGGAATATTTTAAATTTCTTGGATGCATATGCAGGGTATTAAACTCTTACAAAATGGTCAGAATCAAAACTTCCCCTGGCTTATTTCTCAAGCAAATTTTCACACTTCCATACTCACAATGGTTGTGGCATGTTTGTGCTCTGCATTTTAGAAAGCGCTAAAAATCAATTATCTCTCCTACACCAGTTTGTAAGATGGTATCGCCTTATGAACTTGCACACAAAGACACATCAATGGAGCTTGAGCATCTGTGGTACAAAAAACTTGTAGATTTCCCCACCTACAAGGAATGTATTTAAAGAAAAGGCTACATTCCAAAATACCCTTTGATTTCACTTTGCTTTAACAAGCACCATTTAAAATTAAAAATAACCTCCAGGCTTCACAGGGCTACAAAGAAAGGAGGCTCATTTTAAAGAGGTACAATCTATTTTCAAACCACACTAATCTTAGTATCTTCCATAAAAACTAAATACAAAGATTATTAGCAAAATCAGCTGCTGGGCCATTTTCTATTGCACATACATTTATGTCCCATCATATCATGAGCTACTTTTCTTATTATTTTGAAGCCTAAAATTGATGGTGCTTCATACAAAGAGTGTGAGTGCAATATAGTTTTTTAACTACACATATAGACACACTCACATGCACTATGCTATATTTATGTGTATAAAATGCATGACTAACAGCTTGATGGATTTCCCTACTTGTTCTTATTTCATTGGGAAAGAACCACTATCATCACAGGAAATTTTCTCCTCCTCCAAGCTGTCTTTTGGCAAGGCTGGTGGTGGTGGAATTTCCCACTGGAAAAAACCATCCATGCAATGACACTACATTTGCAGCAGTCCTGCTGCTCCTCTGGCCAAAATGCAGAGTGTGCTGCTTTTGCAGATTTAGAAAATAAGGGAGTAACGTGAGCCTCTTCCTCAGATCTGCTGCTGAATGATAAGGAAGATCCCTTTTACAGTGCTTGATACTTGAACAGGGAAAAACCCTATACTGCACCCTTTTAAGTTGAATATATCCACCCAGATTCCCAGTCCTGCTGTCTGCTTTCCTTGATAAGCAGTCTCACATCACTTTCAATGGCAGCAGGATCAAATGCAAAGGTGTTGAGTACTCTGTACTCAAAATGAGGCCTTAGACAAGAGGTATGCCTCATGAGAGCCAAAATGAGATGCAAGTGCCATTCTCTTCTACCCAGCCTGACAATTCACTAATGCTTTGCAGCCGTGTGGAGACATCATTGCTATTCAGTACAAAAACACCCGCCCTCATCTTTTATTCTTTGTACTTAGACATCTATGCGAACCACATTTAAAACATTTATTTAAAGAACCACCTCTGGTTCTCAAATAATGTCAGCCACGTGCAAGAATACATCTCATTTTTTCAGTAGTTTGCTTAATGTTCAGACCGGCTCCATATTTGTGGCTCTTTAACTGTATCAGTAGATTTCTCACTGGTAAATTTAAAGGATAAAATCCCTTCACTGGTCTCTTGCCACCAGCCCACACTGCTCGTGATACCAAACGCAACACTGACAGACGAAGGCAGGAGTCCCTATGAAAATGTAAGGACAAACAAGAAACTCCAGGTAGTGAAGTTCCTGTGGGTCTGGTTCAGGGTATTCATGTGTCTGGTGCACTTTCTGTGAGAGAGCCACGAAGGGTTGCTTAAAGGTAGCAATTTCCACAACCCTTCCCTCACACAGCACAGCTGCTCTACACACTTGGCACATTCCGGCTCACCAGGAAAGGGTCTCAGTGTGCCTGCTGGTCCCAGGCAATGCTCCTGACAGATGCTTTGTGACACCCACTCCCTGCAGTGAGTCATCTCCTACGGAGCAAAGGTACCTGGTGTGTGCGGGCTGGAGCACAGCTCTGTGCAAAGGCAACCAGGCGACAGCTGGAGGCTCTCCGACCACAGACTTTGCTTCTTACTAATCTTGTTAATCAGGCAGGAAATTCACCCATACCCTATTTTAAGCTGCTGAACACACCACACCAAATCTTGAGCTTCTGTCAGAGGCCTCAGAGCATTTCTTCAAGCATCAGCTATCCAGAGAGCCTTTCCTTTTAGTTTCCAGCACAAATCCCATTTTTTATAGGTGCCAATTGATGAATAGAGAGAAACAGCATAGACATTTAAAGTAAAAGCATGGCGCAGCGGATGAGGGAAATACCTATTCAAAAAGAGTTTCCAAACAGGGCTGAGTAGACCAGGTAGCTACAGAAAGATTTGGGACCTCATTATCATCATGAACAGCTCAAGTGCAAAGAGAAAAGGCAGAATCGTGGTCTGTATTTAGAGAAAAAAAAGACAGGGATGAGTAACCAAAGGGGAACTCCTGCCCCTGATTTGTGAAAGCAGACTGGCAGCCAAGAGGGAGACAGCTGGGAAGTCCAGGGATGGGGAGAAGCCCTTCCACAGCCAAGTCTCATTAGCAAGCTATTAAGAAAGGTCTTTGCACTGTCTATTTGCTTCCTAACCAGATTTGACTACCTATAAGCAGTGACAGGAGAAATAGGAAATGTTTTTTATACCTTCCTTTTTAGTTTCCTTTCAAGGCTGGTTATAGCCTAATTTACCTTGTGCCAGAAAATATGAGCTTATGAAGTATCTAGATACAGAAAAAAATGTCAGTTTAACAAATTTGAGTTTGATGTCTGCAAGATCCTGAGTGTCCACACTTCAAGTGTGCCCTTCCATATATATAGGGAATTCAAACCTTTAAAATACTTGAATTAAAAATATCTGTCTTAGATTTGTAGAAGTGAAATGCTTCCTGTGTACAAAGCCCCTTTTTTCCTTCTCCCAGCATTAATAGCTAGATTTTCTACCCTGGCAGAATCATACTTTTCAGTGCTTCCTGTTACATTAAAAATGGAATGATTGAGCACATTGTGTGTAGGAGTGAAGCAGAGTCTGTTTTAGCACCCATCTTTTATGTCAGGAGAAGAAGTAGTGATTAACTGTGATCCCCCTCCTGCCTTCTCCCATGCCAATAACCTGCAGGAGCATGCTGCTGCAGAGACACATCCCTGTCTTTCCATCTTGGTGCCCCAGAGCGGCCCACAGCAGCACCAAGGCTGCACAGGGCAGGTTTTGAAGCCTCCCTGGCACAACTATGCTGCAGCAGCATCTGACCAAATGCCTCACATCTCCTAGATCTTGATAAACACTTTGGATTGCAATGCACATCTCACCTCTGCTCCCCACTCCTTAACTCTCTCATCTCTACTTCTCCCTCACCATCCCAGCTCAGCCTTGTTTCTTCCCCAGTCACAATACCTTCCCCTTCTTCCTACCATTGCAAGTATCATTTAACCTATTGTTTCCCTCCTTCCTTAATTTGTCTTTATCCCTCATTTCTCTTTTTTCCCTTCTTTCATGTATAAACTGTTACATAGCAGTTGCCATTAACTATGGTTCAACACCACCATTTGTCAAAATGATGCAGCTTCATCATTTCACCTCCCACTTTGGGGCTGGGTTTGCTCATCTGTTGCAGAGACTGAAAAATTTTTGCAGTACCATTTGGAATATGTTGATCTTCCCCAGAGCAGAGGAGTCTCTTTTGCAACAGGAAACATGTTCAACCCTAGCTGCAAATTCCTCTCCACTGGAGTCTCTCCAATATGAGGGCAGTTTTGCAATTCCAATGAATAAGGGGTCACAGGGACAGAAATGAAACATTTTACTTTAAAAGTCCCTGCAACTCCCCCAGCGGTCAGAATTTTTTTTTTTTTTTTAGATGCCCTCTAGACCTCCAGAGTGGGGTTTACTTTGTGCAGGTAACTGGATTAAAAAACTACTTCCTTTTGTCTAAAAGGGCATTCGCTGTTTTGTTTTCCTTGTTCTGTTGACACAAGAAGGTAGGATGACAATTCCTTTATTCTCTTCCAGTGACTATATCAGAACAGCACTTTTCCAGCTCAAATTGCGGGTATATTTCCTAGATGTAACAGCCACTACGGATCTCAGGAGCAAGTTCCACAACAGCAGGAAGAGATCAGGGAGCACACTTCAGCCCTTTGGAAAATCCTGCCCAAAAGGATCATGTCGAGCCTGACAGATTGTCCTTTATTAGGATGCAGATGAACACAAATCACTCCACACTGGGGACTGTGTTCCTCTAATCTAAAATGTGACCCCCGAGCCTCCTTTTCAGCTCCTTGGCCTTTCCTCCAATTTCCTCCCATCCTTTTATTTCCTACCCTCCCACAGGGTCACTCCTTTCAAGTGAGCTGTTCACAGCAGAAGCCACATGTACACCCCTGCACCCACACTTCTGTCGAGCCCCCAAGGCACAAACAAATCTCCTGTGATGCAAAGTATCTAAATTCTCTGGAAGTGGTAGGTACACTGAATACCTGGGGGAGATTCTGGGTAGGACAGTGGGATTTTATATATCCAAAATATGATTTCATATGTCAAAAAAAGGGGTACCTTAATTTCTCTAGATTTTTCGCATTACTTTTTGTGGAAAAGGTGTTCAGGTCTAGAAGAGGAAAGGCTCTTCTGATTTGCTGCCAGGACCACTGACTGAGGAAATCAACGTGGAGGGAAGTAGTTGAAGGGATTTGCATTTGATGGGTGTGTGAGGATCACCCAGCCCTTGTTTGGAGAAGGATACACACATTGCCAAATAAGCTGAGAAGATGTTTGGCAAATCAATGTCCCAACAGCAAGCCTATAGAAAGGAGGGGAGTCTGCCTGCTTGGTCTCAAGTGGTTTGGTGTGCTCAACACCCTGGGGACCTAGAAGGCATCTGTCAGATTTCCCAATTGGGAAATGGGGAAAACTGTCAATAATGCAAATGAAATGCTGACGCACAGGGACAAAAGCTGCTCAAACTCAGTCTGGCATCCACACTGCTCCCCAGTCACAGCAAACAGGAGTGGGAGGGCACCCCAGAGTAACAGCAGGGGCAGACTCAGTACTCCCACTGCCACTCACACAGTGCCGGGATGAGCAGTGGGATACCAGCACAGGAACACCCTCTCCAAACAGCAGGAGATGAAACTGATTTTCAGGTGCAGGCATTCTGCAGGCAGAGCAAAAGGAACAAAGCAGATGTCAGGCAGTCTGAGTACAGCTCTCCTCTTGCAGGCACCCCTTTGGAGCAGTAATTCTTTCAAGGGGAGAAAGGGAGAAAAACAGCCACCCAGCAGTGTGTTAATCTTCACAGATGGAGCAGCTTTAATGCTGTTTAATCCTCCAGAGGGAGGAAACAGCATTTCCTTTGTGCCAAGGATATCAAAATGGTTGGAGATGGCAACCTCCACTGACATTAACTTTAATAAAGGAGGGGTTTTTCCACGAGCTCTGAGAAAGCTTGGTTAAGAGCCAGCTGGAGATGCACTGCATGTAAACATCTACTCATAACAACAGAAAATAGCAGGCAGTTGGGAACTCCTGGAAGAATATACAGGCACCAAGCATGCACACAAACTGGAGATTGCATAGCACAGCCACACACATCAATTATACAGCTATCAAACAATTGCATAGCAGCAGCAATGTGAGCAGCTAGCTACTGCTTTTTACTCTTTTTAAATTCGGCTCCTGTATTATTGTGCTGCAGTTATATAATCAACTTGTACTCTGAAGCGGGAAGTGATGCCCCTGGGTTGTCATAACAAGAATACCAAACCTTCTTGAGCCACTTCCTTGGCAGCGAATGATTCTTACATGTAAATTGGATGCAGAAGTGAAAGAAAGGAAAAGCATTCTCAGTAAATTTTGAGTATCAGGAGCCAGCACTTAATTAAACCTTAAATAAGAGTAGTATTTACATTCTACTAATAGATGCTTTCTTGCATCTAAATATCAAACAACTGTCACTTCATATAAAGTCCTTGCATATAAAGTCAGTTCCTAAACAGTTTAGATAATGCACAGTACAAACATCATCTTGGATTCACACTGGTGTGTCAGTACATCTCACCCAGCCTGCTTGGGAAAAATGGAAAATTAAAGCTCTGAATTGAGGATCTGAAATATAAAGCTCTACTATTGTAAGAGAAGCAGAAAATACCCACGCATTCATCTCCCCTTCCTGGAGGACAGTTCAATTATCATCATGTCCCCAAGCAGATTTTGCACTGAATCACTGTGACATCTGCTAGGGAAATGAACACAAATCTATATCTGCATGCAGCAAATACATTGGCAAGGTTGCAGTGGGGGGAAGGGAAATAAGTGTGTCTTTTCACACAAACTAGAAAATGACAGCTTGTCACCTCCATGAGTAAATACTAGCAGAAGTGACAGGAGGCAAGATGCTTCCTCACCTTTTCCCCCTACCATAGCATTACAAAGATACAGATTAAGGACAAAACTGTGGCTTCTTCTTCCCTGCCTACAGTAACAGCATCTGGACACATTTCACCATCTGGGAACACTAACAATAATGGATTATATCTGCCACTTGCACAGGTTAGTAGAGCTCCACTGAGTTTAAGGGAACTGTGCCTCTTTCCTTCCTAGCTGAAGGGCCAGTCCAAGATGCCAGAGCTGGGGAAACAGAAGCTGGAAGAGCCCCAGAGAGTGAGGGTGCAGAGCAACCTCCTTCAGGTCACTTATGGCTGATAAGACTTGCCCATTGCCTGGTCAGCAGCAGGGACAATTTTATGATACAGAAGCAAGGGGTTTAGTCATGACTTGCCTACATGCAAAAATCATGATGTAATGGAGCACAACCCTCTTTGTACAGACAGAAAAAACTGGAAAAAACCAACAAAACCAACAAAACCTAGAAGAAGGATAAAGTTAGCCTGAATACCCCTGTATTTCCCCAAGGACAGGAGCATGCCCATGGACAACTGCTTCCAAGCCACCTACACGTTGCAGCTGGTCTGTCTGAGCCCTTTCCCACCTTCTTTCAGTCCATCACCCAAGGCTTCACCAGTTGCATCACATGGCAAGGCACAAAGTTGACTCCCAAGTGCAGGATGGGAGGAAAGGCCATGGTATGAAGATACTGAGAGAAAATCACCTTCTGGCAAGAGCTCCCTTGGCTCCAAAACTTAACACAGCTGCACCATAACACTGGGACCTGTGCTCCACTGCAGTCACACGCAAGGCTGGAAGTGAAGGCAGCACAGCAGAGCACACCCGAGACTCAAATACCTAAGTCTCATGCAACTTAGGAAACAGCAACATCATTCTAAGCTTCTTTTAAGCTAATGACACCTTTTACACACAGTTACAGTAACTGCAGCTGTTTTAGATTTTGGTAACAGGCTCTACCAAAAATGCATAAATGGGTACAAAATCTCTGCATATCACACCTCCACCTGTAACAAATGCATTGCATTAACATTTAACAGCATCTCACTACTGGAGCAGAGCAGAGCACCTTTTCATCAATTATGGCTTGTTTTCTGGTGCACCTTACCCACACCCAAAATCCTGTGTTCAGACATCTCTGTTCAGATATTCTCTGATTCAAATGGCAAGATTAACGTGACTGTAAAAAGGGTATCATTAGAGTTTCTTTTTAAAGAGATGTACAGCCTTCTGCCCACTCTTTCTTGTGCTTTTGCAGTGAGAATTTCTTCCTAATTGGTATCCAAGTGTGCAGAGTCAGATCAATTTCTCTTCAAAAAAGAGTGCTGCTTTTTATCCAGATGAAAACAGATACTACAGACTTCACTTACAGGCTCTGATTTTAAAAATTACTGTAATCAGACTTTGATAGAACCACTCTGATAACAGACGTGTGACTAATGTGTTTTCTAATGTTATGATAATTTGACTACAAAATAAATAAATGGTTTAAAATAAGAAAAACTTTAGGAATTTGGACAGTGGCGATGAATGCCAAATTCAGAGCTCAGAAGTCTCCTCTGAAATGTTGTTAGTTCATATACTCCTACTTCTCCACATTCCTGATCTTTAAAACTTAGGACAAAGAAAACTTTGAAATTTAGACTCTTGATCTGAATTTGCTTTCTCATGTAAGAAATAAACTGTAAGCTTTCAGAAGTTACATATTTAGAGTCTGGTCTCACAATAAAGAATTTTGATTCTTCTAGTCAGTAGAAAAATAGAAACAGTTTCTCTTGAAAGCTGTATTACATTGTTTAAAATTAGGAACTGCCTGGGGGAAAAAAAAAGTAGAAAAGAAAGACTAGAAGGTTTTTTAAGCTATGTAGAGGAAGGTTATTATTAGACCTGCCAGAATTCTTTACATTGGCATAATGCAGTAAGAACACTGAAATACTTCTCTACTAAATTATGGTTTTCAGCCAGGCACTTTAAATTGCTATTTTCACAAATCCACAAGGTCTGACTGAAGTGATGTTGGCTAGAGCCTTGCCACTGCCTGTTCCAAAACAGAGGTGGAGAACAAGTGTATGATCTGCCAGGTACCTCCTCGTGTGCTTGCCACAGCCTGACGCACAGCCAGGCTGCTGCTGCTGCCACCCCTGCCCCAAGCACTGCAATGGAAGATTGCAATAGGAGCAGGTACAGGGACAGCAGAGGAACACCTGTATGCCCTGAAGGGGAAAAATAAATGCAGCAAGAAAGAAAACTTCAGGCTTAAAACTGCTGTTCCTTCCAAAAGATGCATTAAAATGGTCTCACAGCTATCTTACACACGAGGCGTACAAGCAATAAAAAAATCATCGAGAAGTTCAAAAGACACCGGTTGCTTTTATCTGCCACACATTTTGCTTTTGAGTCTGCAGTTCTGTGGGGTTTCTCAGATGAGCAGACCACTCTTCTAAGTGTTTCTAACACACCTACTGACTTAGGTTCTTATCCTGCAAATCCAAGCAGTCATTACATGCACGCATTCTTGTCTGCAGTATCCAAAATGTATTTTATATCTATCTACTATATATTATATCTAGGACATCTTTTAAAATTACTAGCACATGAAACATGACGGAGTTTTGTAAAGTATTTCTGTCACAATACAAAAAGTCCAGCAGCTTTTAAATCGAGAAATCCTAGACAGGTTTCTCCCATCAACTCCAGGTAAGCTGGTACATTTCCCACCTCTTCATCTACGAGAACTATAAGTGGGGGAAGAGAAGGACGAGAGTTCTGCAGCTTCTGTATAATATAACCAAATATCCTCCTCCTCCCAAAATGGCTTAAAATAGGTTCACAGTAGACTCTCCATTTGGGAGTCTTACTATCATGCCATTGTTCCAAGCTCTGTAACTCAGAGGACTGGAAACTGAGGTTGTACTTCTGGTAATGAGACCTGAGTCTGTAATACAACAGCCTGAACCAAGACTCCAAGAAGAAAAACAAAACTGTGAAAGTGGGCTGCATATTGGGAAGACAGCATAGAGAGTTGACATTGCACACAAAGCCTTATTTCCACACTGCTTGCTTACTTTCTCTTTTACTGGTGTCCAAATTGAGTTTTTGTCTTTCTTCTACTGCATGTGTTTCCTACTTTAAGGCCAGCTGAACAACCTTTCTTTTGTAGGAACTTGAGGAACTCGAAGCAGGGCAACGAAAGCTTTCTTGAGAGCTAAAGCCAAGACTTGCCAAGTGAGCAATCCTTACTATTTATACTGATTAGGAGTTTGAACCTCACTCTTCTGTATGGTATGTTATATCCAGAGCCTTGAGCCAGACAGAGATGCTTGGGAAAAACAAGAAGAGAGTCACCTCTGGCTGCCTGAAGCTCTCAGCCCAGTCTCACACGCAGGCTATGCTCTGCCTGAGAGCACAGAGAACAGAGGTGAAAGCAAGCAAACACAGCCAAGAAACCCCTGCCTCAAGGAAAACCAGTCTACCTCCCTCTGGTCCTCTTTTCATGTCCTAAACAGACAGCAAAAGTGGCCAAAATACATCCAGAGCTGCTTTACTCAGCATTTTCTTCTTTGTCTATGCTGTTGCAGCCATTTAGCCCTAGCTAGTCTCAGCATCTAAGCTCAGTGATACAAATCCACTGGTGAGCCTGTCCATCACTCTCTGTAGCTTAATCCTCCTCTGCCTCAAGGAAGTAAGGATGGGACCTGCTGTTTAAGTTTCTCCAAACAGATTTTCTGCACGTAAGACATTGCCACACATTTCCTAGCCAGCTTTATGTAAATCCTGTAGTGTCCAGGTACCTCTAAGGAACAAAGCAAACTCTTGGGAAAACAGATAGCAGGAGCACTTA
Organism: Pachycephala philippinensis; assembly: GCA_013397055.1. Taxonomy (NCBI): domain Eukaryota; kingdom Metazoa; phylum Chordata; class Aves; order Passeriformes; genus Pachycephala; species Pachycephala philippinensis. The sequence continues at coordinate 310,342 of VWZT01003234.1, read as the reverse complement.
GGTTGTCTTGCACCATTGTTGACCTTTGTGTTCACGTCATAGTAAGGATCCTCAACCAAATCAACTCTCTAGGCAATGATTTACTCTACCTGTGCTTCTCTGCTGGTTAAAGATTCCACAATTCTTGTTTTTTGGAACCAAAGCAGAAGCCCACCAGCCTCTGTGCTTTTTCTCATACATGTTGCAGACGGTAATTCAGACACAATTCCCCTCTCCTCAAATCTCTCACTTCTTCTCTTCAGCTGGGCTGCTCTTCCTCTCACACCTACTTTCTGAAGGGAACATGACCAAAAATTGGGAAATAAGCACCGGGACTGGCTCTACAGAGCACAGGTCCTTTCTTTGCACAAATGTTTGCAAGCATCACTTGGCTAAAAGAACATTAGCTCATAATGAATGAGGTTTCCTCTCTTTCTGTGCAGCCTCACAAACCAGGCTGCATTACATGTCTGCTCACAGACCAATTAATGAAATTTAGGATCTTTTTTAGACTAAGAACTTGCTGAGATGGGAGCAAATGGCTGAAGGGAAGAGGTTGGATGACATACTGTGCTGAGCTGTATGTGAAGAGTGATGCGAAACTGTTTGAACTCACTAGTCAGCATAACAAGGAGGCAGAGAAGGCTCTTACTGTACATAAAAGAAAAATAATCTGAATTGTCTACATTTTTGTTAGTGCTTAATAGGAAAAGGAGAAATTAAAAGAACAAAAAAAAAGAGATGTTGAATAAAGGTATAATAAAGTGCAATTAACTCCATGTTGTGTGTAGAGCAATTTCCTCCAACACATCCTCAACACAAATGAGGCACAGCAGGAACGAAGGCAAATGGAGGCAGAAACGCTTTCTCCAGAGCATTTACCAGTAGAACTTACCTTTTATAAATGATGGATAAGGATAGGGGTAACTAAATCCTCACAGTTTCAGCCTGGATTCGGGTTCTGCTGTTCTAAGTGCCACATAAACATACACGAAATCAAACCTGCCCTCAAATATTTGCAGTCTAAAGACAATAAACTAGAGAAGGAAGGAAATGTTTATCACATACAGATAACAAATGTTGGTTACACAGTAGCTTGCATCACTGAAGGGAGAAGGAAGCCAGGCAAGTCAATTTGCTTAAGGGTAGGAGGATTATAAAGAAGGACATTATGGAAAATGGGCAAAAGGGCTGGATAGGAGGTGACTTGTTGATGGGTTTGATTTCCTGGTTCAGAAATCACCCTGAGCCAAGCAGGCACAGAGGTCTGCCTTGTGCAGTCTGCCGGCTGCAACCGTGTACCCCTGTGCAAAGTGGGACTCTGCAGAGGGACCTCCCAAAAAGTGCAGCACTGCTGCCTTCCCAGCCATGCACAGCCAGTGCTCCTCAGCGTCCACACACTGCACAGGCCTGGCCACTCAGAGCCTGCATCAGTCAGTAAAATATCTATCTCACCCCTGTCTCTGAGGGAAGGAGACCCAGGCAGTGAGCCAGGCTGCCAAAGCAGTGCTCTGTAGAGACATTTGCTCCCCTTACCATTTCCTGTCCTTTGCATTTTCTGGTGCAATTCCTCAGGACCCAGGAAATCCCAAGTGGCATCTTAAGGCTATCAGGATAAGTATACTCCATAATACAGCCACAAGCGAGTACCTATGGAGACCTTTCTGGCTTTCTCCCTGCCTGCACGGCTGTTCTCCTTTTTAATGAAAACAAGGACTTCAAGAGAGAGAAGGTGAAATGGTGCACAAACAAGCTTATCCCAACATTCAGTCATTTGGGGGTCATGCTGCAGGTCCAAATCCCACAGTTTATCTGAGAAAGTGTTTCAGGAATGCACAAGGCTTAAATGCATGTGTGCATTCTTTTTAGGCTTTCAGAACTTAGCTGGTGCACCAAGCTTAAAAAAAAAAAAAATTTGAATTCTTCAAGCATTTTTCTTTCAGGTCTTGGAAAAATGCTCCTTTCTAAATGCTTATTTAATTTCTTTGGGTTCATATATGAAGTGGATGATTCTGGATTTCTGCCTTCTCTCAGAACAATGAGCAAATAGGTATCTATTCTGTTAGCTCCCCTATTGATTTTGTGATTCACAGTGTAATCAATTTGCCTGTCTCTCCCCAGACTTGTGCCTCAGGGCAAGGAGAGCTATACTACTGGTATGGGACAGTGGGGCTATCTCTGTTTGGTGCTGTGTTACAAATACTGCTGATCTGTGAACACACA
>VWZT01003234.1:285088-300991 GCA_013397055.1 Pachycephala philippinensis | reverse complement strand
TTTTCTTAATTTTTTTTTTTTTTTTTTTTTTTTTTTTAAAGAAAAGGATATTAATTTTTGGATTTTTTTTTTTTTAACAGTACTACAAAATGCTGCCTGACACTGAATTTCCTGCCAAACAATAGGCTGGCCTGGCACATGAACAAACTATGTTGCCACTAGCATTAACAAAACAGTCTTGCTCCTTCATCAGTCATTCACAGGTAGCCTTTTTTTTTTTTTACAGAAGTACTAACATACCTCAAGATCTGTTCTAACTCAAAATCATTCTATCTCACTGATCTACTATTGGTGACCGAATCAGGCAAAGATCTCCCATAAAGAAGTCTGTAAAAATGAAGTATAAACTGTGCATTATGGAATTGAGGTAAAAGCTCTCGGTTGATAAGCCTACCCCCTCTTCAGTGGGCTTTTGAGAACACTGCCCTACTTCAGGAGACACACGTGGTAAATTCTGTACGGTCTGTTTGTGGTATTTTCTTTTCCTTTAAGGTGCATGGATTTTGGAACTTGGGAAATAGCTTGGAAAGGAACCCTTAAGCCTAAGGGCAGATTAGTATATTGTATAGAGGGAAGTCTGTAAGAGAAAGATTTTTCACTGTTTCTAAAATACATTCTGGCTCTGTATCAGCTTGATTGTTTCAGTTTACTTTGAGGTGGGTTTTTGTCTCTTCCGAGCTTTACTCTTATTTCTAACAGGCTTTTTCTTGGCCATTGTTTCCCAGCAAAGTACAGGTCAAGAATACACAGGTAAACGCTGATCCTTAATTTATCAGCTGCTTTCAAAATCAAACGCAAAACCTGAACCTGTTACTGGAAGCTGATCCAAAGCCAGCAGAAATCTTCAGTGGCATACACTGTATGGAGCAAAGAGGGCATGCTACTGTATCAGGTGGAAAGTCCAGAACATCTGCATATTCAGCTTTCAGTAAGTGACTCAGATTCATCTGGTCAAGAGGTCACAAATGTGATGTTCCCTGAGGCCAGGTCCCAAAGGATACAACCGAGCACCCTCGAATGCTGAATGTGAAATCTGTGATTAGAGACTTCACCCAGATGGTCACAGCCAGCTTTATGAGGTTGTACAGGACTTCAGAACTATCTTTCTGAATATAATTCGGAAAAAATTGTGGCAGTTGTTTTGAGGCTTCTTCAAAATATTTTCATGTTCCTATGAAATTTGGTTTGCAAATAAAACAAACAGAACAGAACATTTCTTAGTTTTGTGCTGAAAACAAGCCTCCTTTCCTCTCCCCTTATCTTCTTCCATCCTGCTTTTGAACACTGGTTTTAGCAAAATAGCAATAGGTCTGTTACATTTTAATGAAAAATACTTTTATTAAGAATAAAATTAATATTAAAAATTCCAATTAAGTGTCCTACTCCACACAAAACTTTGAAGCCAAAACTGGGAAAAGACAACCAAAAAAAGCACATTAATGTCCTTGAATTTCAGATGCACAACAATCCCGTAGGTATGAAGATATCATTATCCCATTGAACAGCAGCCTCTCTGCTGTACCAAGTTTACAACAGAAATCCAAGGGTCCAGAGAAATGGGCTGTGGAAAAATACTGAGTGGAGCCTAGACAGTAGGCAGGTTTGTCTACTTGTAATTTGCCTACTTTCTGACCTTCGCTGTAACTACCTTCATTTATTCGCACTCTAAGTTCTCTGGATGTTATGGGTATTAGAAACCAGAGCTGCAGTTGATTGGTGCCATCTAACTTAAGACAGCAGCACCCCGAAGTGGGAACTGTGAAAAAGCACTGAAGTGACAGTGAAGTACAAAGCTTCTTACAAGTCAAAGGAGGAAAACAGAGCTGGATTTATATTTTCAGTCACACAGCTGCATTTCAAAATATTTCACATCCTAGATTTTACAAGTGTGCAGGTTAAACCTGTGTCTTTGGCAAAGACCTTCAAAAGCAATCAAATTTTCCAAGGATGAGACCTAAAACTTGCTGGGAGAGAGGGTAAATGGTCCCAAACAGAATAATTTAAGGAGAAATACACAAAATCGCAATTCATTTGGAAGAATCATGTAGTCTTTCTCTTGTGACCTTGTCTTCCCTGATTTCACAGCACCCTGCTGCAAACACAATGAACGGTGCACATGAGCCTAGGAAGTGGGAATGAAGAAGGTTCTCTAATGGAACATCCTACCTGGCTAATGGCTTCTATCTCTGCAAGCAATGCCTCTGTGTGCCTCCCCACAGTGCAGGCTCACCATCTGCCTTTGTTCTAATAAATGAACTCACATTACAAACACAGAGCACAAACACACTCATATCCTGAGCCTACTGCACCCAAGGGCCAGATGTTTTTGCAGTATGTATAACTAGCAAATGTTTGCTCCCAAATGCTTGAAATGGCTCACAATCTTTCCTAATAACAATCATAACCAGTGAAAAATTCATCACAGCTGTATTATGGTAAGGTAAAACTCCTTAAAAAATACTTATCTATTTTTACTAATTGTATCTCAGCAATATCTTTCCAATATAAAATTCTGCTTCCCACAGAGTCTTGCATGTATTACTAATATCACACATGATCAGACGCCACCTTCCTGCCTCTCTGGAACATCAGTCTAATTCTGGAACCTGCAGGCTTTCATTTCTAAAATTTCACATTCTAGATGAACAGCTTATTTAATTATATGTCATCTCTGGTTTGTGAAACTCAGGAATTTTTTTCCCTAGAAACTTAAACATAATCTTACCATTTTTGCTTTACACACTGATGCTCAACACTGATATCCTCTCCAAATATATCGATATCTATACATATATATATCTATTTATACATAGATATCTTTCAAATAACTCTTTCATAAAGCACTTTCCAATTGATAATTTGTATCCCTCGGTATATTCAGATGCATAAACTGTACAAAAGATCAAAAAAAACCTATATCAGGTGAGCATATAAATGACCTTTCAGATTTCATATACCAGTTTTCTCCTCTGAGAGCAAGGCTGTATGTTTTACAGTTGACTGCTGATGCTTACAGGTGCTGGATTTTCAGTTCCCATTTTTATAGCACTCGCTTTCATAGAAGTGATGCATAACCAACCATGCCTCTAGTGTTATATTAATTACTTAAATATTCTGCCTTCGGAATGCAAGGAACTTTCAGGTACCTGAAAGATGCACGTGAAATAGCTTTTTAGCTGTCAAATGAACCACGTAAAACCTGCTGTGATACCATCACTTTGAAGTTCAAATGTTTTTTTCTCAGTAGTGCATATTTCTAAGGAAAGAAAGCTCACCCATCCATATAGTTTAGACACAATACCTGTGTGGATTTCTGTCTAGTCTTAGCTTCTTGTCAAGAACATCAGATAGTATCAACCAAATTTGACAGAAACTGTCCTTTGACAGAAAGGACACGTAATGTCAGATAACTCAAAGAGTTCATACTTCTGCAAATTTGATGAAAATAGACGACAATCAGACCGTACCCATGTCCTCACTGAAGCGCTGCTCATTAACATCATTCCTCAGTACATGCTATCCAATTCCAGGAGGAGACATCAGAGAATCCCGCACTGAAAAGTGGCATTTAGGATTCCCTGACTTCAGGAAAAGCCTTAATCCAAGTTCATACTTTATTAAACATCAGAGGATCTAAGCACAGGGCACCAAATAGTAATTTAAAAAAATAAAATTTTCTCAGTCCCATTACTTCAACATTTGTTTCTATCCTAAATATTGCTCAGAACAGGGTGTTGGCATAAAGGAACTTCCTGCTTATGCTTGCCAGATAGAGCAGCTAGCTCAGCTTAGGGGGAACAAAAAGCAGGTCTTCTACAGACAATTGAGTCATCTCAGCAGCCTCCACTGATTGCAGACAAATCAAAGAACAATCAGGACATTTATTACAATCACGGCTTGTTTGTGCAAGGTGAGCATGATTCAGTGCATGTATGCTTTTTTCAAGTCATTTTTACACCATTATCCCTGATTACTACATGTCCCTAAGGACCGTTCCACATAGAATGGTTTGGGTTGGAAAGGACCTTAAAGATCATCTAACTCCAGTGCCCCTGACAACTNCCTCCGGCACCGCCGCAGCGACAGCCCCTGACAACTTCCACTAACCCAGTTTGCTCAGAGCCCCATCCAGCCTGGCCTTGAACACTGCCAGGGATGGGGCATCCACGGCTTCTCTGGGCAACCTGTTCTGGTGCTTCACCACCCTCACAGCAAAGAATTTCCTCAGTAGATCTAAATTTCCCCCCCTAAATTTTTAGTCTGAACCAGTAACTCCTTGTCCTATCACAGCAGTTCCTTCAAGCAAGGATACTAGGTACAGGTGTCCTTGGCATGTGCTGCTGGTGAGCTTACTTGAGCTTGGTAAGGCTGAAGAGTTGGGGGGAGTAGATCCACTTTGCTCAGCACTACAGCAACCACGTGCACCCCATCAGTTACTGTGTCTCACATGATGAGGCAAGGATTTCTTAAAGCTGACTCAACTTCCTCAAACTTTACCACAGTTACAAAGAAATTGCCATGATTTAAAGTTCACAGAAGCAGAGTCATAGAAACTAAACTAACCCTTCTGACCATTCATCTCAAAATAACATCTGCTTTATGAGAACTATAGCAGAAGATCTTTCTGGCAGGGGCATTAATGCATGCTACTTTATTTCCAGGTCTGACTGGAAATGAGACCGAATGAGATATAATAAAAAAGTTAGAAATACTGCTCTCCATTTAGCATGCTGCTACACAAAAAAGTGTACACAGAAGTGTAAACAGAAATACTGAAGCTACAGCCACACACAAAAACATGTATTACTGTTCTGGCAATAGTTCAGCATAAAAAGGAACTCAGTAGCTGTCTGCAGCTAAGTCTATTGGGCTGACGCAAGTCTTCTGATTAATATTTTTGATTCTTGCCTACATCTCATTTCCTTTTGGGGATGAACAGTTCATTGTACTTGCCTTTGCATGTGATGACAAGCACATAGCACAGTGACAAGACACCATGCAAGACATTCCTTCAATCTCCTTTATTTGCTGTATACTCCACAAGGACCAAACCTCCAGTCCTGAAAGGCACTTGGAGATACAGGCTTCAAACCCCACTAAATATCAACAGAGCTCAGACTGCATGCAGTCATTGCAAAACTGCTGTGCTAAAGATGAACATTTGCTGATGAAAGCCACCAAATAATGATAGATCATATTAGAATAGTGCTGTCATTGTTATATCCCTTTTTAGCATAGCTTTTCATTTACTATAAATGTTACTAGATATTTATTACTAGCATGGCAGAAGGAGCTAATGGGTTGCACAGCAGGGGTCAGCAATGCATAAATCTCTGGGATAATACTCCCCATAAAAACAGGAGATGACATGTAATAACCCTCCTCAAAGAGTCATTAGGAGAATTGTGTGATTTAAGCATTTTTTTCCTCTGAGGCCAAAGATTTGTGATAAATTCAGTTGTCGGGCTCATGGTATCAGACAAAAAAAAACTGTGGTGTCCTGACATGAAGCAATAATCTGTTGCAAATTTATTTCTAACCGTATCAACTGAATAAGACCTTTGGCAGCTCCAATTTGTTAAAAAAAATTTTGACTGGTTAAGTTTGTAACATTAAGCTTTAGGCGGGAAAATTATTACTTCTTTCTTTCCATGCACATACAGCCAGTGTTAAGAGCCTGGAAAAAAAAAATCATTATTACATCTTACGTCTACTTGGTCATAAACAGAGGCAAAAAGTCACCTCTGGCCCACATCAGATGTGTATGACTGGGTCATCTAACAACACACAACAAGTCCAGTGGAATGACAGCCTGAATCAATCAATCACATACTGATATATACAGCCAAAGATGAAATCCCTGCTCAGAACAGGGCCACCCTCAAAGTCACAGTGTGCTCAAGGCCTTGGACAGTCTTATTCCAAGTATTCCCAAGAATGAAGGTTCCACAATTTCTCTGGGCCCTGCCCCTGTATTTGACCTCCCCTTAGTATTTCACTGGAATTTCCCCTGTTGCAAATTGTGTACATTATATGAGATCAGCACAGGCCATTGCACAAGTCACTGGATACCTCTGGGCTTCCTCTGCTGCACAGGAGCTGTTCAAAAGGCAGCTTAAAGACCCAGGCATGATTTTGAAATTACATCATCCAAGAACACAGAAAAGGTCCTGCAGTGCAAAGAGCTGTAAGGAAAGGATGAAGTTCCTTCAAGCAGTTAAGTCTGCAGCAGCAACAGCACAGTGGCTTTTAGTGGTAGGAAGAGCAAAGACAACTTTCCTGAGAGTGATGGAAAAGAATGAAGACCTGTGCTCAGGAAAGAAGCAGCTGACTACATATCAAAGAAAGTACTCCTGACTTGCTGATTTGAGTTCCAAATAGGAAACTCATTTGCAATACCTCAAATATTTCTGCACATCAAATGAAGAACATCTGAAATTAATTACGGATAAAGACAATCTGATCCACTAGCATGCTTCTTCAAGCATGAAATCAGATAAATTAGGATCTTATTTAGAATATAAACATCTGTTTACACATCTAAATACTGAGCATATTAAAAAGATACCATTATTAAAATATTAAGGCAGCTTACACTATACTGCTCACAGAGTCTGTTTCATTCCTGTATCTGAGAAATCACACTCAGAAGTCCTAAAAGTACTGAAAGTAAATTAAATATTCTAACTTTACCAAGCTTCAAAAATCACAAGTGACGGCACACACAGGATACTTATTTAAAAACAGTTTTTAATAAAAATTGAAGTAACAGTTTTGGTAATAACTAATGTAAACTAATGCTTAAAATTAATCATATTTATATGCTTTACCTGATCCTCCAACAATGTTGCACAGGTTTTATTTTAGAATCAGAAATACAGATGCTCAAAAGGTTCCCTGCATCACTAAACCATCTTAAAATTGAATTAGAAATAGCATTCATATTTTGTCTCCTAGGATGGAAACCAACAAGAGGTACTGGATGCAGTCATTTTTGGTTCACCAGAAAGATAAGCACACAGCTTATGTGCTAGCTTCCATTTCAAACAAGCAATGCTGTTGCTAATCAGCAAGAGCTTATGTCTCACTGAAAGGCTTTTGAAATTTGCTTTGAAGAAAAACTCTTGGAACACACAAGTCTTCTTTCCTATTCACAGTTTCTCGCTGCACATATTCATTGACCACTTGCTCATATCCCTCAGCCTTGAAAAGCTGAGATAAGAACTCTGTAAGAGAATTAAAAAAAAAAAAAAAAAGATGAAATATTATGTTTAAGCTATTTTTAAAACACCAGACAGCATTTATATAAGCATATGTTCTTATGTGTTACAGCATGAAAATCACACAGGCCTTCAGATTTCAAGCTGTTCCATGTGGGCAGACTGCTGAAAAAAAAAAATCAATAAAGATCTCCTTTAGAAACATCAACCTAAGCAAAAACAGCTTGTAAAACTGGGGCTTAAGCTAGTTACTCAGTTGAATTTCCAAAAATTGCCACAACTCTTATTTTTATTAAGCCTTGTCATTCTCATTGCGACTGACACCAGTGCATTTTCCCTTTGTGCAGCTGACCTTCACTAGCTGAATACATCATTTATCTCAAATATTTCAAAGGCAATCCAGCTGTGTAGATGCACCTCTGCTCAGGGAAGAGTAACACCCTATGTTACATGTAATTGCTCAACAGAAGAACTGACAAAATGGCAAAGGGGATATGGTGGTACCCAGCCTCCACTAAGTCGAACTGAAAGTATTTTCCATAAACAAAAGAATTTTACTCAAAGCACATCCCCCTCAAGGAAGGCAGAAGCACCTCACAAACAGGGTGACCTATGCAGCTATTGACTTGTAATGTTAATTAAAAATTGTCATTTTTCCTTTCCTGCACCTCAATTCACTTAATCAGGCAGTAATTTCACAGTAAATTTAAGCCGTTCTAAACTTGTGTTACTTGATAGAAAACAAAGACACTCCATTTTTCACTGCTCAGGGGGATTAGCTCAATGAAACAGTGATCGTGTGGGTACAGGAAGCATGGCAAGAAATGGAGGAAGATGAGACCACCCACTTTGGTGGCACTGCAGGCTTATATCAATCCAAGCCCACCGTGGTTGTAAACATTTTGTGTTCATGTAAAACGAGGGACCCACAGCAATGAAATATAAATAAACAGCACTTCATTGTGGACCAATTCAAATCTCGTTGTAAGGAAGTTGCACATATTTTGGAACACAAAACTACAACCACGCATTCCTCCACAAATTTAATATTATTTCAAGCAGTAGAAGGATGGATTTTTTTCTCTGTGGAAGAAGTTCCGTGTTATTATCTGAAGCCAGACACATTATAAATAAGTATCATTCAAATCAGCCCATGCAGCAATTACTTGGTGTACCAATGTAGTGCTAAAGAAATGAAAAATAGCAAGGGTTGCAACCTCTGTGGAAATGATGAGAGTCATGTCTCCAGTGACAAAAGAATTCTCAAGCATGAAGCAATGTTTATATGAAAATCTGTGGAATGAATGAGATCACAATGATTAAAAATGGGAGTAGAGGTGATCCATGAGACAGTCACAGACCAGCCCAAGGAAAAGCAATATGAGAAATATATGCTGATATGACAAATATAAAATAAATTCTCTTTTCTCCTTCCTTCCTCTTCCTCATCCCTGCCTCAACTCTTCTCCCAAGGGAAACATGCATACCAGCAAGGAACTTCTCATACAGCTAAAACACAATAAAAATGGGATTTAAAATTCCACAGCTAGGTCAGTCTCTTATTTGTTCCCTTTAGCATCCATTCTCTTTGTAAGAGCTAATTGTTTAAACATAACTAAAAATCACTCAATAAATAACAGTTCCAGAAATGCTTCAATGAAGCTGTAGCACAGCCTGCATTATCTTAGATTTCATCATTGTCCTATGAAGAATAGGAGGAACTCAGACAAGATTAATGGTTTTTATATATCAGAAGCAATTAGGTAATATGTTATGGCATAAAATATGAATAACATTTACTTGGCTCTAAATTGGTCTCTTCAGTGGCTGTATTTTGCTTTAGACTAAGAACAAAGAGCCCCACAGAAATAAATTCACAGCTCTTATTACACAATGCTCTACAAGTGATAGGGGGGAGTAATGAGTTTAACATGAGGAATTGGGAGTTAGAAGCCATAGACAAGCTATAATCCCAATTCATTGTGCGAATCTAAGCAAATTCCTTCGTGTCTCTGTGCTTCAAATTCTCCACCAGTAAACTGCAATAATTACCCTTCCTCCTAAACCATTATGAGCACCGAACAAAGACTAAATACTGTATCACATGGAAATTTTGTTTGCATCATCTTTACTAAAAAACAAACCCCAGAAGACAGAGTGACCACAGCTAGTCAGTGCTATCCCAGCAGGATTTGTGCATGAGCTTCTCAGCACTGCAGTCACGGTTCTGCTTTTAGAAGTCAACAGACCTCATCCTGCACACCAAAAATAGCCTTGCACAAAGAATGATGCCAAAAGAACTGCTTAGTTGCTTCATGAAGATGATCAATTCTCTTACTGAACATTGGTCTTTTCCCCTTAGGTAACAAAGCTGAACGAAATTCAGCAAATCCAGGAACTGCTGCTCTTGGAGCATTATAGCACATACAACGAGCTTGTAAACAAGAAAGTGCTCCACGAAGTTCTGCCAGTCTAAATAACTGCTTCTTCCCAAAAAGGATGGAAAATGAAATAAACCACAATTTAACAGTTCATCCATATAAAATAAAACTTCCATGGGCATGCTGGCTGTTCCCTGGAGAAAGTTTAAACACAAGGGTCACAGGAAAGAAAGCACTCTACAGTATGTCTTACCTTCAGTAAAAAAATACGATCTTGTCCCATCTTGTCTAACATAAAAGTTTTCCCCAAGTTTGCTGCCGGATTTAAACCTGAGCATTGCATGATCATACAGGCCATAGTCTCGGAACAGGACACACTTGCCTGGTTTTAATACCTGTCACATAACACATACACACTTTAATAAGCTAAACAGATTTAGTCATATATAGGTATATTTATTTGTGTACACGTACAGACATACACAGGTAACTAAGACAAGGTAGACTAACATAGTCATAACAACAGTGAGATAGGTATCTATATCTGTATCTACATCTATATGTAGATACAGATGTAGATATAGATACAATTAATTCCCTGTGCAACAAAAAAGTTGTGTAAAAACTAGATCGACTCTTAAAAATGCCTCCTCATGAACAAAAGACTACAAATAGTTTTAGAATACCTGTTTGGATGCTGATCAGCTAAATAAGCAACACTCTTCAAACACAGAGGAAAGAAGAAAACATACAGTTTAACAAGAATTCCCATCAGGGCATTTTTTCTGTTGGGTAGTATCCTGTTCAGCACCTGATTTTGCTTAATGGTTAACAATAAAATTTAGAATATCATGTCATTTCTTTTTTCATGGGAGAAAGAAAAATGTTGCAATATGTTGAGGAATAAACAAGAAACCATTTTGGGAAAATGCATCATGGCTTTTTTTTTAATTGCTTTTTGGTAAAGAAAGCAAGCCATAAAGAGTTTAAAATTTATAAATACATGGTCATTGCCCGTGGTGATTTTAGATATCTGATGCATGTAACTTTTCTACGTCATCAAATACCAGCTGCATTTTCTAGAGGAGAAAAGGAGCACTTGCCACTTCCCAATTTGTGCAGAAACCTACAAGTGACTTGGATGATCCAGGCATCCCCACAGAGAAAACAGTAATTAGCCCTTTCATAACTATGAGCTAAGAACCAATCCTGATTTTGGAAAAGAGCTGGAGATATACAAAAAAACCCCTAACATTCCCTTTTCAAACTACTGATAATAAACTAAATGATATCAGAAAATATAAAACCCTGAATACACACATATGCAAAAGTAAAAAATACGTTGACTGTTTTCCTCTGCAGTCAATATATGACATCTCAGGAAAATTCAGAACAATCACAATTCAGGTTGTTTAAACCACCCTTTGGATGGGCCTATCCTAGTCTACCAACTAACAAAGCTTAGGGAGGCAAGTCCCTCTAGATTTATGTTGACTTCTGAACACTCCACTTTTAAATCACCACAGGTCAAGTGTGTCTAATAATAACAGCAACATCCTAACTGCAAGTCACTGTATTTCTGAAAGTTAATTTTGGCCCACTATCATTCACACTTAATGAACACAGACACCTCTGCAATATATAAACATTATTCATAACATACAACCTGAGTCACAGCTTTAAAATCATAGAGTGGCCTGGGATGGAAGGGACTTGAAAGATCACCTGGTTCCAAACTCCCTGCCATGCTCAGGGACACCTTCCACTAGACCAGGTTGCTCAAAGCCCCATCCAACCTGGCCTTCAACACTTCCAGGAGTAAGGCATCCACAACTTCTCTGGGCAACCTGTTCCAACACCTCACTAAAGAATTTTTTCCTACTGTCTACTCTAAATCCACTCTCAGTTTGAATCCATTTCCCCTTTTCTTGTCACACTACACGCTCTTGTAAAAAATCTCTCTCCACCCTTCCTGTAGACCCCCTTTAGGTTCATGAAGGCCATTTTTATATCCCTTTTTGTTATGCTGGTGGCATGAATTAGGCCTCAATCCAAACAATCTCTCAATACCAGGAGAAAAAAAAAGAACATTGTAAAACATCTTTTAGTCCTGCATACTTGGTGAACTAACTAAATACGTCCATGGACTATAATACAAAAAATCACCATTGCAAGAGAGTAATTTTCTCAGAAAAAAAAGATTTACTTTCAAGCCAAATTGAAGGAAAGTGCTTTAAAGGCTGTAAAATCAGCTGGGTTTACCTTGTAAATGTTCCTCAGGACAAGATGCATTTTGTCAGGATGAATGGCAGAAAGCACAAATATAAGTGTAACAACATCCACTGAATCTGCTGGTATATTGTCTAGAAGATCATCTTTGGTAAGATCACACTGGAACACTTTACATCTTTCAGTACTGTATAGGGCATTTTTCTAGGGAAATTAAAAGAGCAAGCTTTCACTGAAAATTAGGAGCATTTGTTGCTACAATAAAACAAAAATCTTGTGAAATTAATCAGTAGAGAGACACGAAACACGGTGGCAAAAGAATATTAACTTCCAACAGGCAGCTAATGCAATCAGAAATCCTTTGCTGTATACTACAATAGTGAAACTACAACTAGTAGAATAGTCTGTTCTCGTGAATTTGAGAAGGAATGTGCACTAAGACAATTCAGAAAACATACCATTTCTGTTTTACCCCGCTTCTACTCTTTAAAGAGTACATAAATACTATTAAAAGAAATTACATATTACAGGGTGATGAAAGTAAACCTCTTGAGCTACAGGTAGACTGCCAACAGTTGGGGTTCCTGTCACATAATCTGCAGCTGGGCTGCTCTAGTCCTCAGTTTTGCTGTGGAAAAAGACCCCTTGTCTTGGCAAAATATAAATTCAGCAAGAGCTGTGGAGGCAGATGCCATTAAGCCACCCAAAATCCAGGGCACACACTCAGCCCAACCTCATCTTGGGGTGCAGCATCCCAGGGAGCTGCTGTCCTCTTCTGCTTGCCACGTGTATTTCTCCCCATCCTTCCCATGACAGATGCTGTATGTGTCTTGTGGTTCTTGGTCACAATGCTTTCAATTAACAGATATATAGAAATTTACCTGTGATTACAAACTTAATAAGGACTTCCAAAGCCCAAAGCCCCCACCAGCCCTGCTGCAAGGCTCAACTTTGGACTGCAGTACCCACAACTAATGGTAGGTATGTAAACATACCTACTCCTAATCAGGTTACAAATTTCTTTAACAATAACTTTCCTAGCCTTGTTTTCAAGGCTCTCCTTGGGACTCCCTCTATTAAGGGCAAGCTTCCATCACGAACAAATTTTGTTGTACTGCACAGTCAGCAGAGACATAGCAGTGCTCCCAAAAAATCATTATCTTCATAAATCATTCAACTAATATACCATCATGCTCTAATTTGACACTGAAAAGCCAGGTCTTGTGCAATGATTTGGCTTCTTATATAGGATCTCCACTGAAGTGCATCAGTCTCCATTTTTTGGCAAAACATATTCCACCCTTCTTACAAAAAGGAAGCCAAGTGAAGTCTGTTGTTACAGTCATTTGTAATTTTAGAAGCTTCTAAAAAACACTCTAAAAGAAGTTCCAAATATCACACCAACCTTCACATACTCAACAGCTCTAGGAGAGAAATCACAGGCATATGCAAAAATATTCAGATCTTCTTCTAAGAGTGGAAACAAGCAGTTCCCAACCCCGCAGCCTGCTTCCAGAATGGTCAGTTTTTGATCTGCAAACTGGAGAGGAAGCAATACAAGACAAAACACATCATTTTTGTCTTCCCCATCATATGAGCAGAAGCACTGTTCAACCAGCATTTTAAAAGCTATAATCAATTTTAATTACCATTGTTCAAAAAAAAACCCAAAGTAGACAGCTACTGGATAATCTGACACTAAAACCCAGACATTTTCATTTCTGCAAAATTAGAGATAATTTTAGAATATATTAATATTTCTTCAGTAATCTACCCCTTAAGAAATCAACAGACTTGGGCCATTTCTGTCTTGTCTTTCATTCAGTTATAAGGAACAGCAGATGCATCTGGCTATTCCCGTTAACTATGTTCAGCAATTAGCCTGCAGTTCTGGATGCTTTTCTTTAAAGCAGTGTACTGAAGTTGCACCAGCTTGCACACAGAGAGACAAGCTGTCTACTCAGGACACAAAAACCAAATATTCCAGACTTCATTCTCGGCATCCAGAATGCTATGAACAGCATCCCCATCCAGTACAGGCCAATTATAAACCAAAACTGAACTGATGCATCTGATTCTGAGGAGTTCTCTCTGATATTAAAAGAAACTACACAGGGCACTGCAAACTTTACATACGTCAGCTCTTACCCAAATGGCTTTGCTCTATGTATTATTAACTCCCTTGGAAACAACTGATTGAAAACAATCAACCCCATCTTTCACAGCACAAGTGTGTAGATCTCACCTCACGACATGCCTTTAACTCTTGAAACTCTCTGGTTGTCCAATGTCTGTCTTTGAAGAAGTTGGTGCTATTTCTTTTGTAAAATAGATCCCAGTTCTTCTGTGCCTCTTTCTCCAGTTTTAGTTGTTTGAACTCAGACACCAACACCTGATCTTTTGCCAGTCTCTCGGCTTCCTCTGGGCTAAGGACTCGTGCACTGTGGCCTTTTTTTTGAAAAGCACCATCTTCAGTAGATGCTGTTACTATATTTAAGCAATTGGCTGATGGCTTTTCTTGAAGCATTCTAGATTCTTTCACACAAACATGAACACCAAAGACCCAAGGATGATTCTTTTTCTTTAGTATATGGTTCCATCACTTAACTTAGGTAAAATAAGGAAGGATCTAGAAGCAGAATTAAAAATGAGAAATAATTACATTATGCACCTACTACAACTTTAGTGATCTGTCCTACCTGATGGACTGACATGTCACAAGATTTCTCTTAATTTCAGAAAACCTTCATCCAAACTAAGAACTGTATACAACATCACACTGATGTCAAAGTTAAAGAAGATACTTCAGAGTCTCCTGGTCTTCCCTCTGCATCCTAGAAAGCTACCCAACAAAATAAAGATGGTGCAGCTCTAACCTTATTTTCACTAAAAGAGACTTGAGAGGGAAAGCAAGGGCTTTGTTTCTCATTAACCTCAGTTAGAACACTTCAGGAAAAAGGTAACTGAATAACAGATGACATTTAAAAGTCACATTAAAATTGATGAAATAAAGTGTATTCATGTTAGCATTTCTCCTTCCTGCTCTCAGCTCTGTGAGAAAACACTGGTGAAAACATCAGCATTTATAACACCACGTAACCTGAAGACGAGAACAAAATCAGTGCTGTGGCCAAAATGCCCAGCGCTGGCCTGTACCAGCATTCCTCTCGCTGCCTCCTCCTGAGGATTCACATTGGTTTCAACAATCACAGGTGGTTTTATTTTCCGAAGTTAACAAAAAGAGCTTTGCATAGGCTGGGTCCTCAGATATTTTCTCTGATGCTAAGCTGGTTCTGACATCTGCCTTGTCACATACATGCAGATCCTGGACGATGGCACATGTGAATTAAATCCTGCAAGGCTCAGTAACTCCCAGGGAAGCCCAGGTAGCAAACATGCCACTTGTGTACATCAGTGCCCAGAACTGGGCATTGGTGCCATGTTACTAAAAAGGAAATGAGAAAAACACAACAATACGCACCCTAAAACAAAAAAAAGGAGCAGTACTTCACTTACGTATTTTATCTTATTATAAAATACATTCTATGATACATATCAAGGATCATATGTACATGTTATATATGCTATACATGATGTTATCACGATATATACATGTCATGACACAAACACAAAACACGGAAGTGTGCAAATGAAAAAAAGAACTGTTAGAATTTCGCCCAATGTCACAGACACACCCCCTTTCCCTCCAAAAACAGCAGAAGAGGTTACGGAGAAGAGGCTCCTTTGAAAGGAAGTCTCTTCAAGAAGAGCATATCCTCAAAACAAACAAACAAACAAACAAAAACTTTAATCAGCAAAATTTCTGCTATGTTTCTATGCACGCCTGTATTCTCGGCACGCTCCATTATTTCATCACAGAACGAGCGAGGGCAGGAAACAAACCGAAGCCAGTCCTCTCAGTGACGCATGTGCTGTGCTGGGAACGCAGCGCGATGATAAACGCAGTTGCAACAGCCCGTGCTTAGCCTAAAGAGCCTTTTAAAGGTGTTTAATCCAGAGCTAAGACCAGAAACATGTAACACCTCTGTGTGATCCCCTGGTCTCCCAACAGA
>VWZT01003234.1:252987-284766 GCA_013397055.1 Pachycephala philippinensis | reverse complement strand
CGGCCGCCCCTTCCTCCCGCTCTCCTCCCGCTCTCCATGTCCCGTCCTCCGGCTGCGCTTCTCCTGCCGCGCCCACCCCGCTGCTCTGCTCGCCTCCTTCGCTCCGCAATCGCAGGGCTTCGTCCCCCCTCAGCGCCCTTCTTACCCGCTTTCCTCCTGCCCCCTCATCGCCCGTCTCCCCCTTCCCTCCTATCCCCTCCAGCGCCCTTCTCCCCCCCTTTCCCCGCTGCTCCTCCCGCGCCCTTCTCCCCCCTTTCCCCGCNGCTCCTCCAGCGCCCTTCTCCCCGCTTTCCCCGCTGCCCCTCCAGCACCCTTCTCCCCCCTTCCCCTGCTGCCTCTCCAGCACCCGTCTCCCCGCTTTCCCTCTTGCTCCTCCAGCACCCTTCTCCCCCCTTTCCCCGCTGCGCCTTCACCACCCGTGTTCCCCCTTTCCCGCTCCCTCAGCGCCCGTCTTCCCTCCCCACGAGTGTTTTCCCCACCGAGGGTTCCAGCCCGGGAAGAAGGAAGGGGGATGCTGGCAGGGAGGAGGTTTGAGAGAGGCAGGCCAAAGCGAAGGAACAGCTTTGGAAAGTTTGTCATTAACAGCTTGGAAACATAAAGGGATCCCCTCCGTAAGGGGGTGGCTTTGCCATTTTGTTTTATTCCCTTTGTAGCACTTAACTGCAGGACAGGTCCCAGCCTGGAGAGGCAGCGGGAGCACCCCGAGTTTGTTTTTCAACTGGGTATTTTTCTGAGGAAGCAGTGTGTAGCCCCAGCAGACCTGTCCCTGGCTGTCCTGACTCCAGCCAGCTGTACTAAGTCACTATGCCAGGAAAGCAAGCAGAAAGGACTCTGACACATACAGTGATGTCTAATAAATGCAAGATAAATCCTGATGTAGGGTCTCAAGCAGTCATGAATAATTGAGAGAATAGTTTGTTTTATTTTTCTAAGACACCATCTATTATTCCAACTGCTCTATTTAGCCTTAGGTGCAATTAATTCCATATTAGAAGATTGTTTTGAAGAGGAACTCACTGTGTCCCTGTACTTAAATTCTGTGGGCGAGAAATCTGAGTCCAGGTTGTTGTACTAAAGTGACTGGTAAACCATCAAGAGTAAATGTAAAGAACACTAAACTTATAATTCAGTAATTTTCTATGAAGGTGGGGAATACAGACAGCAGTAGGATATCTTGGTTTATGATGCACAAATTTAGGCCCAGTCTCATGGTCCATATTCATACACCACAAGTAGTAGTTTCAGTGATACTGGTCACCCTAGTGCCTGATCCTGTGTGAATTAAACCCAGCCCATATCCAGGTAGAAATATACTGTATTTCTAAAATGGAAAGTGCTTCAATAACCAATTTCCTAGGGATTGCAAAGCCAAAGCTCTTCAGACTACGACTGGAAGAATTCACTTTTATTTCAGAAGATCTTTCTGAATGCTCTATTTTCCATCTGTGACTTTCAAATGAGATTTCTTCATTGTCTGGTTATAATTTTTTCCTTAACTGTTGTTCTGGAATGATTTATCTGGGATCCAAACATTTTATTATTTCCATAATCCTCTTCACACAAACTACAGTGAGAGGATTTTGTAGGCTACATTTGTTTTGACCTTCTTAAAATACTTCATTCCTTTACGTAATGTTTTTGAAATACTGTACTGAGAAATTGGATTATCCTTGGAAAACACGTCTTAAAAACATTTGATTTTTGGAAAAAGGGCTGTGGGTATGCTTGGAGGGAAGTATGTGCTCTCAATCTGTGTGAGGATTAGCCAAGCACGTGCCCTTAGTAAGCTAAGAAAACGAAAACAATTTGTTGGGTGTTTGTTTAAAGTAACTCTATATTGCTGTACCTAAGAAAGAAGTCTTATAGTGATATTCCTTTTAAGTTAGTGACTGTGCTGTTGAAACTCTTGATCCCATTTTGGCAAGGACACTAGCTCTCGTACAGCTGGTTTGTTTTATTTAGCAAGCTTGCACATAAAGTAGGTGGGAAACAATAGCTAGAAACAGATTGCGCAGATGAAAATGAAGGCTATGATTTGATCTGGCAGTTAAGGCATGAGGATTAAGTCAAGTGTGTCTGATTCTGCTTGTTGTGCTGTCAAAGTAAAACTCAATTAAACATTAACATCCTCTTAATGAGAATTTATTACAAGCCAGGGTTAGGGGGTTTTTTCCCTGCAAATGTGTTTTTCATAGTGGAATTATATTTTAAATTTGTTCTGAGGAACTAATTTCATAACTAATGCAGTAATTAAAAGCCTTGATCGTGAATATAATTGCACCTCTTCAGATTCAGGGATGCTAGAATTGAATGCAGGCTTCTTTTACAAACAAACACAAAGCAAACTAGCCTATATCTCTGTGATTTTATTTCACTTCGTCTAAATCCTCTCTTAAGATATTAGAGGTGCTGATAGGGTTTTTTCTGGGTTTTTTCTGGCTCACAAGCACAATAGAATAACGAGGGGAAAATACTTTTAACTTAAAATGTTCTCAGTTCAAATAAATACATTAAACATTGATTGGGAGACAAAGCATTCTATACAACAGAGCAAAAATACCTACAACAAGTGTTAGTTTAAAGGCATTAGAGTGCCTCCCCTTACTGATGCTTTCTGTCCACAGTGGCTTTGGACCAGCATGGAGACTGCTGGAGTAAGATCAGCACCTCTTTCTTCCCTCATAAGTGAGACCTGAGATCTCCTCCACCCATGTGGAGCTTTTAGCACTGTTGTGGAGGCGAGATGGCTGTTAAAGAGCCTGAAATATCAGTAAGAGTAAATCAGTGGGTGTAATTAAATTAGTGTTTGTCACAGAGAGAGTCCTCAGGTCTGGAATTGGCAAGAGCTAAGCAGAGCCCAGGGTTCTGGAAGTTGTTACTCTCTTGAGTTGATTGGTACAGTTTTCTACTTGCCTGCAAAACCAAGTGCCACTCAAAGCGTGGGGTTTGGAGAAGTCTGCTTTTGGTGTTGAAACACAAGATCTAGAACCTTATTTCCATTTTAGAAAGGAAGTTCAGAATACAGTACCATCACACGACTGGGTTGCTATGCATAGCTGCAATGTAGTGGTGTGTTATTCCACCCCTGCTGTAAACACTAGTGTGTGTTTTATCATTCCCTGTAATCACAGTAAATGTATGGTGGCTCTTTGCAGGGCAGGTTGATGTTTCTGGAGACTCTAACAAATGTAATCACAATTGTTTTCCTCTTTAGATGATTTTAAGCCAGCATCGATTGATACGTCTTGCGAGGGAGACCTCCAAGTGGGTAAAGGAGATGATGTTACCATCACTTTGCCACATATTCCAGTAAGTCTGTTCTATATGTGCCCCTGTTTACTCTCCAACAAATTTGTAGTGTTGTTACTGTTTAATGTAAATGCTGTTTTCACTTTTGTCTTTATTAACACTGTGTGTTCAATATTTAAGCAGCCAGACTTGTAGTTTGTTACCTTAGGAAAGGACTGTACGGTTGGATCTTTGTAAACGGCTGTATTGGTGAGGTTGCAAATTGTTCTTTACTTTTGATTCCTTCCTTCCTACTCTTCCTTCAAAGACAAGGAGACTTTTACTATTAGCTGCAGCTGTACACCTGGTTCCCATCCACTTTTAGTGCTGTGGCTTGCTGAAGAAAGGGTAACTTGGGCTTTAGTTAAGGTTGGATGTTCAGAACCCACAGGTAGACCTGTAAGCATATTCCTGCCCTTACTCAAACATGTACAGATAGGGCATAGAGGGTTCCCTACCTTGAGCTTTATCAGTGCAAGCAAGGGGAGCAGTCCTGGTGAGTGGCCATGAAGTGGTTTCCCATCCACTTCCTTCTCTAATGATGCTGTAAAGCTCTACTGTGTGAGGATGATGGTCAAACAGCAATAAAGCAAGTGATCAATCTGTTTATAGGTGCAGCTGGTTTGTGATTGAAGATTCAGTGGTTTCCTTACCAAAACAAAAGAAAGTGCTTGTGTGCTGGAACTGGATTTGTTTATTAGCTGAAGTTAATGCTATGTGTCAAGCCAATAAACCAGAATTCACAGACATCAATGGGTCTGGTGGCTGCAGGGGGGCACCAGTCAGTTTGGAAGCTGTGTGTCAGATCCTTTTGGTATTGTTCATCCCAGCACACCCGTGGTTTTAATTGGTAGGTGATGGTACTGTGATAATTCTCACTGAATGAAGCTGTAGCCTGCTTCACCCTGCTCCTGGTCTTCATATGGCTTTGGTCACCTTCAGTGCTGCAGGAGGTCTCATACTGGTTTTTGTCTACAGAAATGATGAGCGTGTTAGTGCTATTGGAGAGCAGGTAACAACGTAACTAACAGCATCAGTCATTTTGGATTAGTTGGAAACAGTGTTGCTCATTCATCTTTTGTGTTGAGCAGCATCACTTGTAATGTTCCTTTCCAAATCTCTGTACTGAGGAGCTTGATTTGATTCTCTTCCCCTCAGTATGAACAGCCTTGAGCTTACAGTAGGCTCCAAAGGCTGAGGCAGCCAAGGTGCTCTGTGTATGTTGTTCCAAGGCAGTGCTGCCTGTGTTGTGGACAGAGAGCTGGAAAACACTTGGAAAATACTGGAAAAGAGTGAGAGGTTTTGAGATCGTTTCATCCTGACTGAATTTCTTGGATGCTGCTTTGCTTCCCAGTTGTCCAACAACCAGATAGGATTCAAATTCTGAGTAGAGGTTTTCTTTTCGAAATTGCCTAATCACTGGGAATATCTCTGATAATTTGTTTGGTGGAGATATTTTGGGGTCCCTTGCAGCTTGGATAAATTGAAGTACTATTTCTACATGTGGATTTAGTGACTTTAATACTTGAGAAACAGTCTGGATTGGGGAAGTGAAAATTTCTGTTTGTTAGAGTGCTACAGAAGAAGATTATAGGACATTATAGAAGATTATAGAATATCATGAGTTGCAAGGGTCCCCACAAGGATCATCAAAGTCCAGCTCCGGGCCTTGCACAGAACAATCCTAAGAATCACACCACATGCCTGAGAGCGCTGTCCAAACGCTTCTTGAACTCTGTCAGGCAAAAAACCCTCACACGTGGGAACAATTTGATTAAATATTGCTTGTTTCACCTACCTCCTTCTTCTGTCCCATAATCAGCAAAATCTGTAAGCCACAGTTATTTAGGCAGTAACATAAACCCTAAACATTTAGTTTTAAGTAGAAGAGTAGGACTTAATTTGCTTAAGCACTTACATTTCTACTTATCGTTTAGCCAAAATCACAGTCTTTGCTGCGTTAGGAGGCTTCTGGGTAGCAGAATGGTAGCCAACAAACTTTGATCAATTTTCATTACGTTTGTGCATTATACGTTTCCTTGCTTAGTTGTCAACAGCAAGCAGGATTTGACTTTCAGCTTTCTTTTTACTCACTTTAAATGTTGCTTTCCTCTCTTAAATGTAGGAATGATAAAAATGTAACATTCCTTTGAAGACCAGACTTTCTTGAGACATCCTTTCTGAACTGTATTTCTGAATCTCTCTTACTGTGTCTTTGTTAGGAACTCAGATTTTTCACACTTGCTGTTCAGAACCCATTTTAAATTCAAATATATTCTATCTATTAGCAACATGGAGAATAGGAATTGCTTTCAGAATAGTTAAAATGTGATTGTTCGTTTTTGCTACTCAAAATAAAATATAGGAGTGCAGGGTTTTTCATTTGCTCCCTGATTTTTGTTGCTTTCCTACAGTATGTGCAAAGGTGCATATGAATAAACTTTTTTTTTTTTTCAATTATTTTGTACAGTATTTGTACATTACAGAGAAGTCTGAGAATGTTTCATAGCTGAGAGCATAACCCCTTGAGTAACAGCTTTTTGACATGGCAAGGTCTGTATCCTTGCTGTTAGATGCTGATAGACCATGGATTCAGGCAGCTGTAACCCCAAAACCAGCTGTATGAACCAGCCTGTGCGTGGATCTTAATCCAGCTGGGCTTAATCTCAGCATTACCAGTTAGCCAGTGTGCACCACCACATGAGTTTGTTGCATTTATTTCTTCTCAGTCTAAGCCTTTAGACTTTTAAGTTTCTGTGCAGCGTTTTGGGGACTTTCTGGAAGGCATCAAAATACCCCATTTGCCTTTGAGAAGACATTTCAGTATAATTGCATGGGCATATGCATGCTAATCTGACTTTGAAGAAGGCAGCTGTTCTTATATAGTTTGTGACAGTTGCTTGTAATCCACTGTGAAAATACTGCCATATATATTTATGTGAAATATACGATGCAGTTTTAAATTATTTTTCAATTGGCCACATATTTCCTTGGGCAATAGTTCTGCTACACAAATAATTAGAACTTTATTTCTTATCCAAACCCATGATTTCCAGAGCAGAAACATCAAGAAGATTTCTGATACTTGTCAGGGGCAGCTATGCAAATTTAGTTATGCTGCCATTTTGGGCATGAGAACTGTAAATAAAGGCAGCCATGAAGAAGATGTTTTGTCACTGCAGAGACACTTAAAATGATGAAAGGCATAATATTGCTATGAGGAAACGTCTGATCTACTGCACATTTTCTCTGTATTTTTCTCTTCATGAATGAATGTTTTCTGTAGGAGCTAAACATTAAGTACTTAGCCTCTTTTTCAGAACAATACATATATTCTTTTCTCTTAGTATTCATAAATTTTTGGGCAGGGTAATATAACCAAACAAATATATGCTTTTTCTTTGTATCAGGGTTCCACTCCACCAATGACTGTCTTTAAAGGAAATAAAAGGCCGTATCAGAAGGACTGTGTGCTTATTATCAATCATGACACTGGGGAATATGTGCTGGAAAAACTTAGTAGCAGCATTCAAGTCAAGAAAACAAGGTAAAGCTGCGGACGGGGTTCTTGATAGGATCAATTCTTGCTGAAGTTTCTTATTAAGACTGGGTTTTGAAAAAACTCTCTTATTTTGTAGTGATGTTTAATTACTAAGCCTTAGCTTTACATGGCCAATTATCATGCCTAAAAATGCAAATAGGAGTGTGAATGCAAGAGTAAAGAATTTGTAAATTCTCCACTGCTGAAATGACATAATTATAGTTTGCAGTGAAACACCTGCGATGATTTGAGGCTTTAGAAGCTGGCTGAAGGATGGGATGTGTTTCAGGAATCTCTGGTTAGCCGAAAAAACCCATGAAAGTGTTAGACTGTCAAAAGGATTATTGGACTTTCTAGGTTTGTTCCTTACAGCTTCCTGCGGGAGTCATGATGTTTCAATAACATAATCTTAGGAAACAAGAAACACTCATTCCCACGTTGGATAAGCAATATATTAAGTGGAACACAAGTACTAAGCCTCCAGCTGGTGAAGGGGTGGACAGAGCTGTAGAAATAATGGTGATGGTGTTTTGCCTAGAAGAATTGATGAAGCCAGAAATCCTTTCTGACCCAATGCTCTTACTTTGCTGCACAAATGCTACAAAGTATGCAGCTGGAACATTTTTAGCAGTCTTACTGCTCTGCAGGTAACTGAAGTGTCTGCATCTTTCAGCATCACTGGATCACAGGTTGAGATCTAAAGAGAAAGCAGTCATTCAAATGTCTTGTGAAGAAACTCTTAAATAAGTTTAGAAGTTTTACATTTAAAAAACACTTTATTGCAGTATAGAGCCTTTAGCTGCTAAAACTACTAGAAATGTGGGTTGCAGCTCATCAGTAGTTGGCTGGATGTTTGCCAAGAACACCTTGAGTTCAAGGTAAATGGACTGTAACACACCTCTAAGTCAGTGATGTGAAAACTCATCCATGTAGCATTCATCTTGTCCAGTGGATGTGAGCACATCAGAGATGAGATTTGAATTCCCAATTTCAGTTCTGCTGGACTTTGGGTGAAGCTTGAGTCAGAAAGAAGCAAGTCAGTGCAGGAGGGCCTGAGTTCAGTGAGATGTTTGGTTACACTGAGTTCTGGGTCTGGTGTGGGGAAAAATACTTCCATTTTTCTCAGGCAGAGGGAGGGTAGTAAAAAATTTGGGGATCCCTGTTTTAATGAATAGTGCTTTGCAAAGTCATTCATTTCCTAGATCAGGAGTGCCTTTTTTTTTTTCATGGCTACTCTGATCTTTAACGACCTGTTGGTACTCTGCTTTAACAGGGCTTTTAGTGTTAGTGTTAACACCTTGATGACATTCACAGGGGGAGTAAGTGAACTTACTCCACATAAAACCATCTGTAGTTTCCAAGAGCATAATTAATAGCAGAAATTTTTGGCTTTTACCTTCCACTTGATACAGTGAGTATATTCCCAACTGCTCACTTCCTCTGTAGACAGACTGTGTAAGCTGCATTAATGTGGTATCCACTAGCTGCATGTCACTGATGAATGAAGAGGGGGTTCTGTGCGAGGCTGAACTAGAGTTCACTGAGGCACAGAGATACCCCAGTGAATGCTCAGTGTACCAGCTCCACAGGTGGTTTAGGTGAATTCCCAGGAAGTTCAACATGGGCTAGTTTAACTTATCTCTCAGTGGGATTGGTTTCCAGACACAGAGTGTAACAGTGCTGAGCTGGGACCCTCCTAGAACAGAAACTGAGCTCTAATATCCACAAGCTGCTTCTGTGCTGCACTAGATAAAGCCATAACCCCAAAGGCTTTGGTGTTACACAATAAATACACCACACCCTTTAACCTTATTATGGTGTACCGTAAAGGAACCTATTTTGGGTTTGTGGTTGATTTTTTGGATTTCTTTTTCTGCCAAGGATATTGACTGTTCCACAATCTCAATCACATCAGAAGTTCAGTAAAAGGCAGAAGTACCTGGTTTGAATTGAACAGTTAGGCATAGTGTTATCCTGGAGACTGTTTTCCACTAAGGAAACAGCTTAAACTGTTTTGAAGGGCTAACAGCAAATGGATAAAAACCAGGAATTAAATGCTTGTGTGCTGTATTTAGCAGTAAGAATGATTACTCTAGTCAAGTTGACCTCTAAGAGAGTTCAGTTTGAGATGATTTAATTGCAAGTAAGAAAATAGTTTCTTTTGCTGTGATTGTTTTAAGCAGGATTTTGTTGTGAATGGATTTGTATTTACTTTAAATTACTATGATTGATTATTCTTTTTTAAAAATACAAATACTAATTGCTAAATTAAAGCCTTCATTGTCATTCAAGTAGAGAATTTGGCATCACTGAATCACATCTGGATTTGAAAATACATTTTGTAAGGGTGTTACAGCATAGTTGTATTTGTTTCTTTGGTATTGAAAGTAAGTGTTGCATACAGAAAGCTGTAATTCACTCTTCATCTTTGGAAAACAAAGAAGAGATCTGTACAAAAGGAAGTCACAGATGATGCATTAGCACAAGGATATTGAAAAAGCTAAATGTGTCTGGTTGTTTCTTCAGAGCAGAGGGCAGCAGTAAGATCCAAGCCCGAATAGAGCAACAGTCTGCCCGAGCATCTCAGCCTCCTTCACAGTTCAGAGCCCCAACCAAGCCAGCAGTTGGACCTAAAACTTCTCCCTTGAAGGATAATCCTTCACCTGAGCCTCAGCTGGATGATATTAAGAGAGGTAAAGAAGGGTTTGTAGTTTCTTAAGTTTTGGTTGGTTTTGTCTTTCTTCTTTATACTAAAAACTGTGACTCTGCAATTTCTAAAAACATTCAGGGATTAAAAGATAGTACTTGACAGCTGTTTTGTCTTCTTTATGTCTTATTTCTTTATTCATCTTAGTGAATTATTTATTCTCTTCTACTAGAATAGATGTTTATACTGCAGTCTTCTCTGGCATGAGAAAACTTCCTCTTTCTGAATAATTTTCTCTCTTCCAAACTATTTCTCTGTTCTGAAAAGTAGAAAAAAGATTAATTTGAATTCAGAAATTCTGTAGCTCAGTGCTGGACCAATCACATGTGGTCTTAGGCAACCAAAACAGCAATAACAAAGCCTAATGGTCCAAGGTCTCGTTACACAGTCAAGTCTCTTGGAGAGAGTTACCCTGCACTGAGTAAGGCTGGAGCCACTTGTTGATGCAATGGAAGGGCTGGGTAGCTGTGTTCCCAGCACAAGACAAGCTTGCACCATGCCAAGCAGTGCTAGGAAGGGAGGAATGAGAGAGTGAACAACCCTAGAGCTTCCCCTCTTCCACAACCACTCCTTTGCAGCTTTGACACATCTGCCATATAGTTGCTAAACTTTTATTTTAAAAGTACCTTAAAGGAATGATTGGCTCAACTCTCCCTTCTGCTCAAGCAGCTCTTTGTCTTAGTGTTCTGCTCTGGGCAGGATGCACTTTCTCTGCCCATGCCCTGTTTTTGCTGTGGATAATACAGTCAGAATGAGGAAGACTTTAAATTTTTGTTTGGTTCTTCTCTGGCACCAGCACCAGACACAATTATTTTATTTTAAGCTTGTTCTTTCTGTCTGCTTTTTTTTCTGGGTTTCTTTCTCTTTTTTCTCTGTCCCATATAGCTATTTTTGTCTGTAGACTTAGCCTATGTTAATTGCCCAGATGATGTTAATTACTCAGCAGGGTATTTTTTTCAGTTCATGGTAATCACTAGGTGACATTTTTGCTGCTAAGCTGTGTGTTTGCATAGGTGCTGACTGGTCTCACTTTTCTGCAGCAGTAGTGTTTTCCATACTTGGATGCTGGTCAGCAGCCAGAATCAACGTCTGTGAGATTCTGTTAGCTACAGTTCCCTTAGCTGCATTGTTGTTTTTACTTTCTGTGTAATAGGTAAGGAAAAAGATAATAGGTGTTATATCAATTTTTTAAATTGAATCAGTTGTGGATTTTAAATGTCTTTTCCTGTAGGGTGTAATAAGTTACTTAACCCTTGGTACACTCTTTTGTATACATACAGCAATTTGTAAAGACTGTATTACAGTAAAATAATTACATTTGTCTGGGGTGGCACCTATTCTAAAAGATCATTTTCTAGTGGTCTGAAGTATAAGTCCCATTGTTCAGAGCTGTCCTAATGTTTTTTTTGCCACCTGATCATGTTTTATATGAAAGTACCTCCAAATAAATAACCTGTGGAGTTTTGTTTCCAAAATCAAAGATTAGAGCACCTGGCTTGTACTAAAAATAGGACTTCAATTTGGTGCTTTATAGGGAGAGTTGTACAAGGCCCCAGAAGAGCCAAAGGCCTGGGCAGGGGTGTTTTTTGCTTACAGTCTATGACTTTTTCCAGCATGGATGATCTAGAGCATCAGCATTGCTAAACCATTTATAAGAACCTACTTAAAAAAGGTAGAGCTAAAACGGCACCATTCCACAATGAAATGTAGACAATGACCTGTAAAAGCTATAAGGTAGTCTGCAATCCCGTTATCTTCCCTTAATGTGTGTTTTTATGAACACAGACTTGTAAGTTCTGAAGAGCCTGTGTTCTTTCCATTCAAGTAGTAGCTTTCGTTTTGGCTGAAGTCCTTCCTCTGTACGAAAGAAAGATAAACAGAAAGCTGAAATTCTGTGGGTTTTGTTTAATGAACACAGCACAGAACTTAAAATTCCCAAAGGATGTGCTTGAAAGGATCTCTGGCTTTGAGACTCTTTTGCTTCCAGTGGGCTCTACTTAAGGGTGTGGTAAGATACACACCCCTCATGATGTTTCACAGTAGTTTTAAGGTAACCTCAGTGCAGGTTTCTGCTTTCCCTGGTACCCTCAGCTGCGCATTTCCACTGCTCCCCTTACAGATGAGCTGGAAATGAATTTCAGGTAGGTCAGTTCTGTCCCATTACACAGCTGTCTGAGGACAGAGTCAGAGCATCTGGGAATGAACCAGTCCTTTCCTTCATGCACAGAGGCTTTTGGGAGGCTGTGTCTAGGGTTTTGCTCATGTGGAATCCTTTCCCATGCAAGCTTCTATAGTGTCCTCCTGCCTGAAGGGAGCATAGGAGAGGGTATGAGCTTGTTCTTTTGAACACTCAGCTACATCTGATAATGTCTCATTAAGCTGTGGACATTTGCACACATTTAACACAATACAGCCATTTATTTGTACAAAATAATTGATGTTTATCAGACGTATTTGACCACAGCAGAAATCTTTTCAACAGCATTGATATAATTACTGCATGTAGCATATTGATATATGTCAATAACATTGATGTAATTGCAGCGTGGAACATATTGATATATGTCAATAATATTGACATAATTACAACATTTGGGGAAAAAAAACCCAGAAACATATTTCGGGTTTTAAGACTCAGTGTTTAATAATCTGAGCAGATTTTATTTACCTGAAATGTAGCTGTGGTGTGTGAGGATTATGCCATAGCACTGTGTTTGTCTCTCAAGAACACCTCAATCAAATTTTCTGCACATCAGTATAAAATAGTGCCCCTTCTAGCTGCCATCTCCACATGCTCAGAGTGCCAGTATCAAGTTGATTACTCCACCTTGCATTCTATCATTAACAGTAAGTGTTCTGTTGTGGGCATTCAAACTTAACCCTCCCTAAAGCTGAATGACTTTTTCTGGAAGTCCTTGGTATTCTTGCAGCCTAAGGTTAGGGCTTTAGTTAAAAAATCTGCATAACCTATTGGAATTGAGAGAAGTAGGAACAGTTAAACACTGTTATGGTATTTGATACTCAATGTATACAGAAGACAGCCCTGTTGAGAAAGGCTGTTCTGTTTGGATAATGATTTCTGACCTTGAATTTTTTTTCTTCGCTCTAAAACCTGCATTGTCTGCCAGTGTAAAACAGTGAGCCATTTTGTCTTCTTGAAAGAAATCTTACAGCTGTAACATGAAATGTAGAGAAGTTAAGGTTCCCAAAGCAGTGTCAGCCTTTTCAGATGATGTAGACTCAATTAAGGCAAGTGTTCAAAACTGTACTGTATGGAAAGCTTTTTCAAAAGTAACTGCTGCACATCCTGACTCTTGTCATCTTTTAAACTGCAAAGGCGCGTTGACATGAGGTGTTTGATCTTACAGTGCAGAAAGGTCTAGGAAAGGTCAAACTATTTCGTTGTTCAACTTAAAATATATATGTACACATACACACACAACTATTTTAATTTGAAGCACCACAAGGAAATGTTTAACCCACGTCTTCAGTACCTATAACTGTACTAAGCTTAGCAGTCAAATGGGAAAATCCAAAATCGAGCCATTGTAAAGCAGCTGTGTTTTTCGTATAAGGCTTTGATGTCATCATTGGCTTAGTCACTGACAGTGGGAGACAAGAGTGTTTTGAACAGAATTCCTTAGTGGTCCTGCTGAATTTCTCTTGACAGACTTCTAGTGGTGCAGCAGCCACCATAACATTAGTGAAAACAATTGCTTTTTTCTCGTCTGCTCAGATAAGATGTTTAGAATTCTGGGCGCAAGGAACAGGAGGCAACAGAGATCTGAGGGGAAGCTGTCAGCCTGTGAGGCAGAAGTTGACTAGAAGATGGGCTCTGACCAAGTTTCTACCAGTGACCACTGCACTGATGACAGCCTTAACTTCCCAGTCCTTGAAGCTTGTGATACTGGTCCTGCTTTGCGTTTTCTTGCCTCTGTTCAGCATAGTGGGCTTTAGCACTTCTTCCAAGGCGTTCTCTCATTCCCTCCTCATAACCAAACCTCTTTTATGGGCTCTTAGTTTCCTGCTTCCCCAGCAGAAACCTCCCACTCATCATTCTGACACTAATCTCCAGTTCTGTTTAAGATTGGCCAGGCTAATCTTCCTTTCCCTCTGTTGAGACAGCATCACTTCCTTCAGTTGTCTCCTCACCT
This sequence comes from Pachycephala philippinensis, assembly GCA_013397055.1. NCBI lineage: Eukaryota > Metazoa > Chordata > Aves > Passeriformes > Pachycephala > Pachycephala philippinensis. The sequence goes on along the minus strand of VWZT01003234.1, from coordinate 271,076 downwards.
ACTGTATTGACTCCACACTTTTTGCTTAGGGTTTTGTTTTCCTAGTTCTTTGCAGTGTGTTTTTGTTTTATCTTTTCCCTCTCACCACCAATGCCTTAGATCACTTCACCTTCTTCACTCCATTTTACATGTGGGCTTTGTGTTCTCAGTCCATGTGCCAACATTCCTCCATTTCAGCCACAGACTCCAGCTCTGTAGGCATACATGTGTAATTCTCAGGCACTTGTCCTGTATTAGACTTGTCTGTTGTATCTTTTTGCAGGATGGACTGTGATAGGTGATTGTGCTTGCTGCAATCCAGGATATTCTAGCCGTGTAATTATCATCACTATAATTTGCAACTAACAACTCCATCACTAGAAGAATGTAGAAATTTTCCATCATTAACATGGGGACATTTTAAAGAGAAAGAACCCTTATTCCCAATTATCATTCCTTTAGCTTTCCCCTATTAATTTCTTAACCTTCAACACAAGGACCATTTATAATTTGAAATCCTCAATGTGGGTAGGCTGAGAACAGTGATTCCCAAGTGCCCATTTGTTTGTGTATCAGACTCCAGGCCTGCAATGGATTTTTAAAGCTTGCTAGACTGTGTTGGGAGGGAATAAGGGAGAAAGATATTACAGTACAAAGTACTATCTTCTGTTGGCCTGTTGAATCAATATATGATTCTGTTGAATCATATTTTCTTTCTTTCTCTTCCGATGGTCTCTTGTGCTGTGTCTTCAAGCTGAAAGAATAGGTTTTACCTGGCATACTGATAAAGTACAGAGAGCACAGATGGTATAGGCAGGGATCTAGATTTAGGAAATAAGTTGGAGAAACAACACCGCTATCCTTAAATACCCAGCTGGAGTATAACTATAGCACTTGAAATTGAGCTCTAAACCTTGAAATTGAAAAATAGTGATTTTAAATCTGGCAAAAGAAAACACAATTTCTCAAACTAATACATGCTGAGCTAGAGAAATTCTCTCCAGCAAATATTGCGGAGGCTGAAAACTTAGCTGTTACTCTGTATTATTAGGCAGCCCAAGCAAAATGAGTCTTATTCAAAAGAGACTCTTGATGCGTATCTGACCTACCGTGAATTACTCCTGGCATCAGTTCTCCATTTGTTAGGTAGGGGTGATAATACCTCATCTCTCCCTTCTTCCATTCTTGTCCCCTTAGTCTGTGAGTTGGCCAGGGCGAACCCTGTGGGTATAGAACTGCTAGCACAACAAAAGCCTAAATTTTGAGGGTTTCACATCCCATGCTTAACATATGTGTGGATGTTGTTCCCTCATGGAAACCTGCCAAGATGAACTGAGTCATTAGATACTCAGCCTTGAGGGTGGATACAAAAGAGTTGTCCTCTACTAGTGTTTAGGCCACTTATGACAAATTTAACAATATTGTATAATTTGGGGTGACGTACCTTAATAGCTCTTTAGTAACCAGTCATTCAGCCAACACTAGCTGTTGCTGATGAGGTTGTTGTGGTGCTGTCATGGTGTTTCAGTGTTTCTTTGCACTGGAAACCCTAAAGTGGGCAGTGTCTTGAAAAACTTTACAGTTTCAGAGTAGTTTCTTTCTTCCCTGGCTACTTGTACGCTCTATAGCAGGTTATGGTATTTTTGCCACTCCCCAGCATGTGAAAATTCTCAGCTATTCTCATCTGTCCTACAGCAAAATTATTTGATGTCATCCATCTGCTTCTGAAGTTTGTTTAAAATGGGCTGTGTTGCGACTGTGCTGAAGCAGTTTCATACATTATCTGAAGTCAAGGCAGTTTCTGTTGTGATCATTTGCCTATGTCCATGTACCCACCCCCACACACATCATTTTCTGTGTTTTCCAAAAGCCTAAATGTCACCAGCATCTAACAATTCAGATTTAGATTTCCTCGATCAGCTAATGTACTTACTTTGTATGTAGAGCATATAGCCTGTTGAAAATAATGAAGCAGAAAGTGCTTTCAGGAGTGTGAAGTATATAAAGAATAATAGTGGAAGTGAAGGTTTTATGATACTAACCTATGCTGTTGCTTCTTTAAATTTAGCTACAGCAATGAGTAAAAAAGTTTTCAGAATTTTTTGGTTTCCCTTCCTGTCTCTCTCTTTCATGTGAGATATTTTGGTGTGATAAATTATACTTGACAAAACTATTGCATTTGCACATTCTTTTCCAAAATTCCATGGGGCCCTGTTTATGGTATCAACCAGATGAATTCCCTTTTATTTCAGAGCTGAGAGCAGAGGTTGAAATTATTGAGCAGATGAGCAGCAGCAGTGGAAGCAGCTCATCGGATTCAGAAAGCTCATCTGGGAGTGAAGATGAAAGCTCCAGCAGCGAGGGGGAAGAGGCAGCACATGTTTCCCCTTCCCAGCCACCACACCAGCAGTATAACAACAGGAATGCTGTTGCTAACGGCACCAGCAGGCCACAAGGAAGCAATCAGCTCATGAACACGCTCCGTAAGTAAATGCTTGTGTCTTAGCACTGGTGAAAGCTCATTATGACCACTCATTTACTTAGCATGCTAGGCTAACTTCATGAAGTGCCTTTTGCCAAACAGTAGTCCCAGGGAGTTGCTCTGGCTGAAATACATGGGCAGATTTTATGAACAGGGGGCTGAGACTTGTCTGAAGGTGTGGAGAGCCTGTGGGCATCAGTGCAGTGGCCCCCATTGGCCCTGTTGGGCCTTGATTCAGGCCTCCAGGTAGCCACTGGTGTGGGAGGATCTGGTGCACTGGAGGATGGGAATTATTTTCATGTGAATACACAGATTAGATGGAAATACTGGGGTTGACACGTGTCAGCTAAAGGTCAGTAAAGAATTGTGAACAGCACAGGGCTGTCCTGGGTTCCTAAGTGCAGTCCCTGTGGTCTTCACTATTGCTTTGTCAGCGTATTTATTTGTTGGTCTCAGCTGTGATTTCAGAAATACCACATTTTGAAGGGAAATTTAAATTAAAATTATGTTAAAATATTACAGCTACGGTGTTGCAAGCATTGAATCAGTACAAGCTCACTTCACCCTTTAAAAAGTGTCAGAAACATTTTTCAAGCATAGTTCTGTCCCATGAGACTCTCTCTGGGGACATGGTGTGCATCTGTGTTGAGCTTTCCTTATGCTACATCAGGTGTATTCTAACTCGGTGGAGTTAAAATACTGTATTTGCAATTACCATAAATTGTTCTTAATTCCTCCTGAGGCACATTTGCACACATCTCTTGGCACCCATTCATAGGGAAGTGGTGGAGTCTGAACACAGTCATGTGTAGGGTTTCCAGCTTTGAGAAGATAAGTATATTGTACAGACCTCACCGAAAAGGCCTGCTGGAAAACTTAGAAAGCCTGTCAGTCTTCCTGCCAGTAATGAAGGACTAAGTGAAATCCAAAGTTCAAAAAAGTCATTAGGACTGCGGCCATTTCCCTGTTTCTGGTTGTGAGCAGCCTCCTCCCTCCTTCTCCATGACAATGATACTGCATGGGTTTAATGATCAGAAGCTTCTGACTGCAGGAGAATCTGGGAACTGCTAGGGTAGCTCCTCTATTCATGCAATGTTTTGTGCCTTTGGGTTTAAAATACTTTTGCTGTGGGGAGAATCACCCCTAACCCAAGTTCTTGTCTCGTAAAAGGGAAGAGGAGCTGAAGAAAACCAGGGCATAGCTGTTGCACAGATGCCCTGCAGCTATTTTGGAGGGAGGGCCGTGGTAGAATGCTGGAAGAGTTAGGTTCAATTATCAGAATACAAGCATGATTCTTGCCCCTTTTTATCCCCTCCACCTCACCAAATCACAAGTGCTCTGCAAAACAGGATCAGAGCTAGTAGGTTTGATCCATATCCTGGCCTTTCATCCAATCTCTGCACTTTGGAGGGGAGCCTTCACCATCACAGCATGTGTCAGCTTAGTTCAGCCTTGGGTTGTGATGGCTTTAACAGTCCTTTTGGTTTATTGACATGTGGAGGCCTTGTCTTGGCTAGCCAAATGGCCTTAAACCAAAAAAACCTGTTTTTAAAGGGTAAAGAAAGCCAAGGAATTCCCCAATGCCTTGTCCCAGAGCCATATATGGGAGCTTGGGTGGGTGGAGGCTGTGGAATGCTTTCGGCAGCTGCTAGCATGGAGAGGACTGTTGTCCCACCAGGGAGCACCTTTGGTGGCTCTGGAGACAAGGATGCTTGGTTTGGCCTGGATCCAGCTGTGTATTAGCCCCATGCAGCTCTTGATGCTCTTGGGCATGGCGAGCAGTTTCATTAAATCACAGATGATGTTTGCATTCATTTCATGTGTTATTCTTACTTAAATCTTCCAGTGTGAATGTGACCATCCTTTGGTTTGATTGCCATGAAATGTGAATTAACGCCTACTCACTTGTTGTGTTTTGTTGGATTTTGTTTTCCATAGGAAATGACTTGCAGTTGAGTGAGTCTGGGAGCGACAGTGATGACTAGAGGCTGAGGTTTTGCTGTTTCTGTTACATATACATGAAGAACTAATTTACCTTGAAGTGATCCTATTGCTTATGAAGAGGAGCTGGCACAGAGATAGTTCCATGTGTGGAATTTTAATAGAAGAAATGCATAGCCCTGCAAAATAGCAGATGTTGAGGGCTGTTTTACTGTGTGAATTAAGTGTATATATTGTGTATATTCTTATTCTGGTAAAGCTTTGAATAGATATGTACAGTGGGTGAGCCAATGTATGTTCCTGTCCACCATCTGTAAGTTTAACATGTAACTATGAGTTAATCTAAAAATTTCTTGTTTGTGGGAGATGTTCAGCGCATCATGACTTTGTCAGGGGACTTTTGTATATAGGGTGAGCATGTGCTGATGATGAGTGTAAAAAAACATGCAGGAGCTAGTGTGTGCACTGAAGTGGGACTGCCATAAATTAGGTTTCAATACTAAGTTGATTTCTTTGGTTTGGGACTTTTCTAATGCCTTTTTATTGCCATTTATGGTTGATTTAATAGACTGACTTTTAAACAGTTGGAAAATAGCAATGATGAAACCATGTTCGTCACAAACCTTGCTGCACCAGTGCCTTATGAGCAGGTTTTTAAATAATGCTTCAATTCCTGCCACCTTACCTGTAGGAGCAATACTGAAACCTCTTCAGATTGCTTCTGCAAACGAGAGCTATGTGTCACATACAGCCTGCTGTGCTCTGAGGGCAGTGACTCAGGCAAGATAAAGGACATACATCAGTCACCTAAACTCATCCAAGTAAGAATCAGATCAGGATTTTCTTTAGCAACTGAAGTGTCTCATTTAAGTCAGACATTCAGGCCTAGTCTTCAGAAATACTTAGAAGCCCAACTGCTAGTGCCATTGCAACGCCACAAATGCAAAATATTTGAAATTCTAGGACTGGAGCCCTCTTTGCAGTTTCCTAGAGAATGCAAAAAAAAGAGGTGACTAAACAAGTAGCCATGAAACAGCAGAAGTCTCTCTCCCACCACAGTTGTCAAGGTAGACTTTAGTCCATGTTGTTCATTGGACGAGATCTCTTTGTGCTTGGCAGGAGTACACAGAACATGAAATATTTGCCTAGGGTGAAATTCACCTCTGTTTAAAGCGGGCTTAAAGGGTGCTTAGTTGGATTATCATTAACTTTTTTGCTCACATGGAAAATGAGTGCCATAGGCAGCCTCTCAGAGCTGGAACACCAGGGTGACTTTTTAAAATCAAAATTCCGCTGACATAGGACAAGTCGCACCGTAGTTGTGGTGTAATCCTGGGGAATGGGAAGCTGAATCAGATGCCTCTCCATTCTCAGGTGTCTGCTTTGCACTGCTCTCATCTGTTAGTTTGTGTTTTAACTCCTGTTTGTTTACTGAGCTCTATCCTTTTTTTTAATACGTTGAAGAGCAAGGGGACATTTGAAGGGAGATTTTATTAAATGGTTTATTTTTTTGCATTAGATACATATTTAGGCATATTTTTGCATTATTGTACATACATTTAAAAATACTTGGTTTTTTTAAAGTGTTTTGTGATGTGGGTATGTATTTTAATGGACAATTATGAAATATACTTGATGAAAAGCCACAATAGCTCTTCTTTTTTTTTTTTTTCCTTTTCTCTTTCTTTTTCCCTGTTCCTTCTCTGACAATAAAAATGGTCTGTTTTATCAAGCTTGTACCAATCTGGGATTTCACACTTTGGTACAGGAGATCTGCATGGTGTGGTTTGCAGTCTAATAAATGTTAATGCTGCTCCTGACTCTCCCCAGTCAGTTAAAGATCTGAATAAGCAGGGAGACATTTTTTGGATGCCATTTCCCCATTACTGGAGCGAATTCCTGAGTTCTGTTGACATTATTTGCACTCAAATGGAAAAGCAGCAGAGTGCAGCATTTTCATTGCTTACCATCCGCTGCCTGCTCGTGTACTGTAAAATCCAGGACATGTCATAGGAGGTTTATTAATTATGTGTAAATGAAAGATATGAAACTTTAGAGGGTAAGATAGCACCAGGCTGCATTGATTTGAATCGCTGCTTTAATTGCAGATTAGATCGGCAAGTGGCAAGGCTTCGTTCAGATAATCAATTTCTGCCTTATTTTGTACTCTAGGCCATGTTTTCCTGCTCATTCCTCCCTGACAGACTTTTTTCCCTTTTCTGTTTGTTGGCAACCAAATTAACATATTTTCACACAACTACACCACTTTTAAACTCTGTTTGGGTCCCCCTCAGATGCCTCATATCAAGGGTGGCCTGTTGTTCATGAGCTGTTTATGTGCCCTTTTCCACACCCAGGTGAGTAACCACAGCGCTCAGGGTGTGAGCCAGCCGGTCCCTGTGAGTGTGTGACCAGCTCCTCCCTCCCTGCCATTGTCCCAAGTGGCTCCTGGCATCTCCTGCCTGAGGAGCTCTCTGGCATCTCCACCCTCCCCACAGTATTTTGTGAAGGTGAACTGTGCAGTGGGCAACTTCCAAGATCAGAAGAGGTGGCTGCCACCAGCAGCAGCAATATGTTGTTTTTTTCTGAATACACAAGTGTGTTTTACAGCCATTGCTAGCCTGGCATTTTGATTGAGGCCCTTGAAATTTCATGTCTGATCTATTAAGAGATTCTAAATGTTGTCTATCTGTTCCTATTAGACAGCCGTTCATTGCTTCGTAATTTGCAGCAAGTTCAATTTGGATGGAAAATGGAATCCAAGCGGTTCTTTAGAATTTTCTTAGTTAGTTGGCAATGTTTACCTAACTGGAGAAATAAGTTGACTAAAATGTTCTGATTAAGCCTGTTAATGAAATAAAGTATTCCTCATTATTCCTGGTAGGTTCTAGTCCTGCAGGATTTTAGCACTAGCACGTCTTATCACCACACAATAATTTCTCCACATAAAGCAGGAATGTCTTTAATATGCCAGTTAGTTAAAATGTGAATTAACAGTGTATGTGGAATGCAATTGTGAGAATGAACTGAAACTAAGGATTTCTTTGCATTCATGGATAGCTGCCTGCTGGCCACAGCAGGGTGAGCAGTTCAAGGCATCTTTGATTTCTGATGGTTTCTTCTGTTCAGTGACTTCATCCATTTCAGTGGTTTGGCTTTCCTTAAACTTCACCAGCAAACATGGCCTGCTTATGACTTCCCATAAGTAGAATTGCTGTAGGAGTAATAAACAATAATGATTTAATTCAATTCAAATAGATTGTCACAATTCCAAATATTGTTACAATTTTATTTTTTTTATAAAAAGGCTTGGTTTCCAAAGGGACAAATTCAGTCATCTGCTTGTCCATGTGGGATGTCTTAAAATATAATTGCAGCAATACCCAAGCTCATGTTTCAGATTTTAGTCATGTGCAGAAAAACTTCCACCCATCTCTGCCCCTGCTCCAGCCCCAGGGGCTGAGCATCCCTGCCAGCAGGCACGGCTTGAGTCACTCCAGCTAAATCACAGGAACAGCCACCTCCGGGCAAAAGGTGTCCCAGTCGCCTGATGAGAGTCACATGTGTAAGAGCGGGTGGCACTGCCCTTTCTTGTTCCACCAAAGCATCCCCCTCCTCTCACAAGTCTTGGCTGAACTGATTTTGTGGAGAAGGCAGACTGATGGAAAAAGGTTTTTCTTCAGCGTGTCTTGGAATAGCTCTGCATTTGACTGTGGGTAGTACATCTATTTTGAAGATGCTCTGCCTTAGTTGATTTGCACAGTTTCCTGTATTATAGACTAGATATAGGCTTGTTTAGAGATATGTATAGAAAGGGTTTGATGTGCCAAGTTTTACAGTCTTTATTCTCCTTCAAAGTCCATTTACTTGAGTTGTCAAAAAAAAAAGGTTGACAATCCATGCACGTCTACTTTTTTGTTTGCTTGTTTGTTTCATTTGAAAACTGAGAGAAACAGAACCTCGAAATGCATGTGATGGAGAACACTTATTTTCAGTAATTGCCTATGCTTCATTATTCAGTGTGCTAGCTGCTGAGTCACAGAGATCCTGTGGAAAACACAGCTGCCCAGGAATGGGCATCTTGATGGGATGAAGGCTTCCGATGATAACAGTGAATTGAGCTGCTGATGATGAATGATGACATCTTGGGTCTGTCTGGTTATTTACAGTTTATGATACCCACACAAATACGTGTGCTATCAAAAGGAAAAGAGTATTGCTGATGCTCGCCCCACAAACAAAAGCTGGCATGTTGGGGACAGACATGTGAACTAAAAGTAGTTGATCGTACACCCAAACGCTGCTCTCAGAAGATAAGATGATTAACAAAACTAACAGTCAGTTAGGCAACAGCTACCTCTGGTTTATGTGTGAAGGGTGTGTCTATAAATGGAAAAGTCCCTGTTTAGGTATTGCTTCCTATTCCCACTGCTTACACTCAGTTCCTTTCTTTCTTTTGTAATTCCATTACTTCTAGCATAGTTATGCTTTCTGCTGCCAAAGTCCTGCAGGAATTTACAGGAAAGGGGGTAGGTGTTGAAGTGTTACAGCCAATGCATTGGCTGTATTCACCCTCGCTCTAAACTTACTGTAAGTGACAAAGACCTTGTGAATGGACCCATCTTCCTCCCCCTCCTTATCTTTGCCTTTATGAGGACTAGACAGTGTTCCTTTGGACAAGAGAAAGAAAGGGCAAGATGACAGAGGGTGAAAGACCTCGAGCTGATGCTGTGTATGTTGAGGATGCTGTCACAGAGCCATGGCCAGAGCTAGCCTGACTTGATCTCACAGAATTGTTGTAAATTGAACACAAAATTGATTGCTACCACTGCCCTGTGGCTGCGAGGAGAGGAGTGGAGGTTGGAGAAAAAACAAGTTGAACCTTGCTAAAGGGATTTGTGCAAGAGTTTTGATGGGATGATTGACCTTGCTACGTTTCCTTTAGCTCTGTCAGTGAGTTTTTGTGTGCCCTGTGTTGTGGGGGTACCCACACTTCCCTAACTTTTTAGGCAGATGCTGGTGGAAGCAGGGACTGGAGTGAGGCTCCAGTCCCTGCTTCTTCTCCTGTGTGCTGCCAGATTTAGTTCAACTGTATGCTTTTTAAATGGCACTGACAACTAAATGAGACAACCGATGGGATATCTCAGAAGGAATCATATGAATCTGACTTGAAATCCCACAGAACCTGTAGGTTCTGATACCTCTGACTGCAATTTTAATTCTCATGAACTGTTGTAAAAACAGGGCTTTGTGAAGGGCAGAGTGTAAAAATGCACTAAATATCATGTTGAAGGTTTTACATGAAAATTTTGACCTGTGTTTCTTCCCAGACCAGCTAGCTTTGTTGTAGGATGTTGTGTGAAAACCTTTGAGGCACACCTGTACAGGGTCAGTTCTGAAGGAAAACATGCCCTGCATGCTGTAAGTAAGATATAATTGTCCACTCCTTTGCCGCCCCAGTCAGCCCATAAATTCTGCCATCACCCCTTTGTAACTTGGGAATTGGCTTTTTCCTCCATAGCTCTGACACCTCCTTAACATTTTCCTACTGCCGGACATTAACAACACTAACAAAACTGAACAAGCACCTGCTCAGGAAAACAGCTACCAAATACTTCAGTGAGCAGCATGGGTTTTACTCCGGTGCTTCCAATAAGTCTCAAGATTGTGATAGTCTGCTAGGAACACAGAGCCTGGGATATGAGCCCTGGATGCTCATCACACATAACAAAGATGACAAAAAATTGTGTAAGTGTATGGGACGTACAAAAATTGACAATTACACCAGAGCCACAGGCTGTGCCATGTGTGCATTGGGAAGCTGAATGGGAGGAGATGTTTGGGAGTGGTTTGCACAGAGGAGATGATAGCAGGGCCATTGATGGGACTGAGGTGGAGAGGACACAAAGGTGAGAGACCATCCAGTGATGGCAGCCACAGTGTTCTGTCAGCTGAGTCACATCACAGCCTCATAGCAGCCCAGCACAATCCAGGTAAGAGGCCACCCATGTGGTGGAGAAGCTTTGAATGCCCTGAGAGGTACTGGTAGCTGTCACCCTCTCCTTCACAACATAAGAAGTGTTGTATTTGGGTACGCAGTCATTGTGTAGTTAGGAAAGAGTCATTTGGGTCTGGGTGCCGGAGAGCGATGGCAGAAGGGAAGGGTGGGGATGGGGGCCACTCAGCAGCTGCAGGCTGTGGTGGTTTCCTGCTCTTTTCAAAGTGGAGCTAGTGGGTCTTAAGACAAGGGACATCACCAGTTCCCACTGGGAGTAAAGATTCTGATTGAGCCGGACCCCAAGAAGTGACTTCCAAAGCCAGTGCTGTTATCACCCTGTCTTACTCCAAATTAAATTTTCAGGTTTATGCAAGACACTAAGATGCTTTACCTCAGAAATAGAGCCAGATTCTTCTTCCATACTACTGAGGCTGGACTCAACATCACAAACAAGATGATGTAAACTAGAAAATAAAGCCCCTGATTAACCATTAGCCAGTCAAAATACCAGGCTTGGTGGTTATTTAATCCAGCCAGTGAACTCACCTCCCAAATGCCATCAAGAGATTTTAAGGTGCAGTAAATATACTGCAGCTGTGGCTGTGCTAGCAAGTTGTACAGCCCGGGAGCAGATCCATAATGCAAGAGAGTGCTGAGATTGCAATGTGCACACTTGTCCGCCTTTCATCTGAGAGGAAGCCACCTTTTGTGCCCTCTTCATGATGCAAACCACAGCGGGGTAAGTAGGGATGATTGGGGCATTCACTTTGTAAGTGCTCTCCTGACCTGGGCTAACTACTAATGTGTGGGCACATTGCGTGCACTGGCCCCATTCCAGCTTCTCTGCAAAAATACTGGGACAAGGAACACATTAAGAAATATTACTTAATCCCAGAAGCATAATACTAGGTTCTTATGGAGACATTCTTAGTATGGAATTAATATATGAATCATACTGAATAATAACACAGGATCAAATATCTAAGACAACCGTTTTTTAAAAAATATCTTTTTCCACAGGAGAAACTCATATTTTCACAAGCTTTAAGGCATGAACAGTATTCCTGATTAATACACACAAATCTCCATCTTATAAGGTGCTAAGTGACTATGCCAAATCAAAAGGAAGGCTGTCAGCAGTACAGCTAGGACCAGGCTCCAGGCTTCCCCATCTAATCCCATCAGCAGCCTCATGCCCAGGACATCAGCACAGGGCTTGCCTGTGCAGGAAGGCATCCCAAGAGACTCAGGCTGGGATCCAGTCTGATTTCCAGAGAACAGCTTTTAATTGCAGATCAATTATCAATGCTGTTTGCTTTTAGAAGCTTAGGTTAACCTTGGGAAGGAGGGGAGCTTTCTTTGCCGTGGGGTGTTGACCGGGCCAATACCATTGCTGTCACTGCCTGTGCTCAGTTTTTCATTACTCTTCCCCTAACGAAAGTGACTGTCAGAAATAAAGGATGCTTCCAGCATCAGTGTGGACTTACAGGGCAATTGCAGCAGAAGTTAGGGCAAGGTCTGGGCCAGTGCTGTGCTTGGGAAGAGACCCTCAGGGTATGATGTGCCAGATACTGCCCTATCTGTGTCACTTCACACCAGTGCTTGTACCAGTATCCCTTTTCTCCCTCGTAGACAATACAGTCAATTTTCCTTTGCTTCTCCCCTCCTTTAGAAGAAAAGTAAATCACTGCAGTTAAAACCGTAAGTCCTCGTAAAAACCTGCTTGTGCCCAGAAAGCTAAGTATCAGAGCTTGCCTAAAGCTTAGGAAGAAGTGGCATCTTTTTCAATAAATTTACATCTCTAAATAGATGATAAGTGTTGAATCAATTTCCATATGTTTAAAATAGCAGAGCATTAAGGATTCTGGTACTTCAAGCAATCAACTGATTTGCGACTATTATGAGAATATCTTTTATATTAGTGGAGCAATTCATCTGAAAATCAGGGACAGTCTGCAGCTCTGTGCCCTTTCAACATCATAAAGGATCACAAATCGACAAAAAAAGCCTGTTTGTTTGCCTGAAGAGATTGTGGTGCCTTATGACATTCAGGTCTCTGCAAAGTCACCTTTCAGCTCTTAATAAGCCAGTTCATAATGTCTCCCCCACCTGGCTTTCCTGGCTACATGGTCTGCTCATGGATACCCAGATCCAGCGATAAACAAGAGTGTTGGCAGATACTTCCTGGTGAAAAAGGCAGGAACTGTGATGTACCAGCTTCTGTGTCCAAAAAAGATGCAAGGGCAGAAGCTATCCAGTGCTCTGCTCCCAATTTCTCCCATCGCTGTACCCAGTCTGGGCTCACTAAGCCTCATGTCTGGCCATGTTGGCTGGCTGCTTGCTGAGCCTCAGCTGACCAGCCCTAAACAAAGTTCACAACTCTTCATTCCTACCATTGTGTCTGTGTTTGAAACATATCGTTTCCAAAAGGACACAGAATGTTAAATGTGTGCACAGCCTGAGCTTCAGAAAGCTTCAAGGAAAATCAACTTCTTTCAAAATCAGCTGGTGTTGGTTTTACCAGCATGTGGCAGGATGAGGGCTTTCTACCAGGCTTTGAGAGGCAGAATAAAGGGAGGATGGATGAAAAGCTTCAGGTGAAGGGATCCACAGTTATTTCAGCCTTGCGTCACCCTCAGCTTGCTGAGTCATCAAATATTTCCATCATATTTCAGTACCTGTTCACAAATGTAACGTGCCATTGATCTAATAAGTGCATGGCGCTATCCAACCAGTGGAGACAGAGCTGTTCCTGCACAGCACCCAGCAATGTGGTGTGATACTGCTGGTCTGGGTGTCAACAGCAATACAGACTGCAAAACTGCATGTCTGCAGGACCAGGAAGATGACACGGCATCAGTATATTCTCCCTCACACTTAACACATGATCTTCCTATTCCTAAAATGCAGGGACTAGGAGGAGAACTGATTCAGGGGTTATTTGATGCCTTTTTAAAATTTAAGTTCATATTTTGGAGCTGGCAATGCCACCAGGGAAAGCTGCTAATTAAGCAAGTGGATTTTGCATAGCCCAGATCTTTGTCACTATTTATGTGTTTAATTTCTTACTGCCAAAGCAATAGGATGTTCAACCACTGACTTCAAAAGGAGGATTTGTGGTAGCAGCAGGACCTTTATTCTGTATAGATTTTTAACTGACATGTTTACTTGATTGAGAAACTGTGCATTTCTAGCTCACTTTCTGTTTACGATGTGTTCTTGGCTTGGATTATTCCTCAAAGTTTTCTTGCTCTTTCCTTAAGTCCATTTACCATTGGGTAAAAAAAAAAAAAAGGGAACCCAAAGCAAAGAGGACAGCCACAGCTGTGCTCCTCATTAAAGACAAGATAAACACAGTCTGCTGTCTGGAAAGCTGAGTATCCTCAGGAGCAGAGAAGTAAGGTGGGGGAACAATTTGCAAGGTACCAACACGTTGGCTCCTGGACTCCAGCCTAGAACTGATCTGTTGGCCAACACTCACTCAGCTTGGGTCCCTGGAACAACACCCTGCTGCTTTGCTGCAGCACGACATGTAATGCTGTTACAGGCTCAGTGGAAATGCTGTGAGGGTGCAAACACCACTGGAAGCCCTGCACAGACCAGGCTTTTGCAGGGACAGCTCTTTCAGCACCTCTCTCAAGCAAGTGCAAGTGTCAAGGACACTCCGGGTGTGTGAAAAGCATGTTGTGAATGAACGAATACTGACAAAAAAAAAGAAATACTTTCTTTTTAAAGCTCCGTGGTGTCAAGGTCTATGAGGGGTTGTCCATGAAGGGATCAACCCCCCTCACCTATTTTATTTCCCCCAGGATTTCTTGATGCTTTTGTTTTCTGGAAGAAGGGAACCAACCTTTCCTTAGGAGACCGAACTGCAGATACAGTGTAGAGATGCAAGAGAACAAGCTGACACAGCACAGCAGCTAAGGGTGTATCTCTTATAATTTACTGGAGCTCACCCTCCTGACCTTTCTGCATTTGGATCAGCAGGGAGGGTGCGTAATGAGGGCTGCAGGAGGGCAATCGGGTTCTTACAGCTGGTCAGGCGAATTAATGTGAATTGCTTGGCAGTTCACCAAAAGCAGACCAATGAGGGCTCTTCATGAGAAAAAAAAGAGAAAAAAAAATCTTGAAGGTGGCCGGTCCATGGGCAGAATTTGTCAGACTTCTAACCCGCTGTAGAGAACAGTAGCTCAGTGTTTCAGAGAGACACCACAGCTGTGGGCAAGTTGCGTTTGTCCGACACATTTCAGAAACCCTTCTGCTCCTCCACCTTCCACAGCTCCTCGCTTCTCCTTCCCTACATGCCTTTTCCCAGTGTTGTTGTGTCCAGGGGGAGCAGACAAATAGTAAACACCTAGCAAGGTACTCTGCCCTTCCTTAGCCTTCTAGACCACACTCATCACCAGGCATTGCAGAGGCAAGGGCTTTTGTAAAGGTGACTCCTGGGAGCCAGGTACTCTGAAAACCTTCCCCTCCACACCTCCTCCAATCTGTGCAAATGGCAGAAAATCGGTTTATCCAGTCAGCCCTCAGGTTGACATTCCCCTCTGACCTGACTCTTTAATTTCTGCGGAGCTGGAGAACCTGCGTAAAATCAGAAGTCACCTGTAAAAATGCTGATATCTATATTTTTGTTCCAACTAGCATGGATATGGCATGTGCTCTCCCTTCCTAATGCTCTCCATATGCTCTCCAAAGTGATATGCCTTTTCCAGCAGGTGATAGTTACTGGCTACTGGCATCCCTCTGAAATGATCTAGCAACATTTCCCTGCCCTCTCTATGGATCAGGACAACAGAAAGCATCAGAGCTGCTATGTTTCAGAAGGACATGGAAATGGAAGTGCATCCCCTCAGGGTAGGGGAAACTACTTTCCCTCTGGTTTCTCTTCTGAAAGCCATCCTTGCCACAGCAGACAGCTCCTTGATACCCACCCCTCTTCTCTCCCGAGAAGGCACTTGCACCTCTTATGTGGCCATGCTTTGGGGCATGGATGCTCATGGGTATTTGGAGCAAGTAGGAAGAAAAACCACGTGTGTGATTTCAGCATACAGTATTTCAGAAAAGCTCGGGCATTGTACAACACTGTTGGTCATCTCCTCATCTCGTCAAAGAAGCAGCGGGTGCTTCTGGTTTTGACTTGCAGAGAGGCAAAAGGGTGTCACAAGCATTGCACCTGCCTTGCATGCACGTGTCCATCCCTCAGCCCCTGGCATCAGCACAATGGTCAGGGCCACTGAGCCTGGCTTGCTCTGCAAGCAGCACTTCTGCATTGCCAAAATCGCTACCCTTTACCAGGCTGTTTTTATAATCTGCTTTTGGGGTACAGGTGTTAGAGCAAAGAGACTCATCACATGTAAATAAACAAATAATCACATCTGTCTGATTTGAATGGCTGCACTGTCAGACGTGACAAAGGATTTTGCAGCGCATGCTGCAATAGGATATTTAAAATCTCATTCGAAACCTGTCAGCTTCCCTACTCCACAGAACGGAGATAACGAACACCACATACTTCAAAGTGATGTTTTAAGGACTAAAAAGATGTTCATGTGGGGCTTTGAAAATGCACATAAATCATAGGTGTTAACACTGAGACCCCATTTATTTGAATTGTGCCTGTTTGCAATGCAGCCTTGACCTCCCCTTGCTGCTATGGGCCAGGGCGCTGCCGGACAGGACACGGCTGCCTGGCTGCCCACCTTGGGAGGCCCCAAACCCAACAGCCCCACAGCGACAGGAAAGGCCAAGGCTTCCCTCCCACCACCACATCCTCACCAGTGCCAACATGGTCTTTGGGGAGAACAGAAAACAAAGCCAGATCTCAGGGAAGCGCCAAGAGACAGTGAGATTGGAATTGACCTTGGTGGCTGAGCCCTGTGGCAGGGGAAATATCTGCCCAAGTGGTGGCTTCCTGCCCACTGGCTGCAGGCAAGCACATATTAGGAGAAAATATTTTTCCGTGTCCTGTTTGCATGCTAATTACTTAAATGTATTTGGAAAAGAAAACACCGAATACCCAATGATGAGAGAATGTTAAAGTTGAAAAGTCCTGCACAGGACTAACGGCTCTGCCAACACTTGGAACCCCAACAGCCTGCAGTAACATTTGGTTTTCTGGAGGACCCCTGTCTCCTTCAGGAAGTGGCAAGAGGTTTACGTCTTCTTCTCAAGCTGTTCAGGACTCACTGCTCCAGCCCCAGGCTGCCTGCAGAGCCACAGGTCCTCCACAGGTACCCCACACAGTGAGTGCTTTGCAGCTATTACTGCACTCACCTCCCCAGGCACGTGCAGTAGGTAGGAGACTGATTCTGCCTCATTTTCCCCTTGAGAAGAGGCATGTGCCAGGACCAGGATAAGTACCTACAAGCACACCCAGATTCTGAGATTTGAGGCACCTAGACCAGACGTTTTGGATCACTGGTAATTTTTACCGTGTTTTGCACATTCAGAGCACAGCTCCAAGTGTAATGAGGAGTGTTCAGCACTTGCCACTCTAATAGCACCCCAGGAATGAAGGCATTATCCGAAATATCTGTGCAGAATAAATGAAAAATCCTTTGGTGGAAAAAACCAGCAAGCACTCGCATCCCACATGCACAAAGGAGCTGAGTTACAGTTGCACAAGCACTCACGCTGTCCGCATTTCCTGATACCTCAGTGCTCGGCTGCAACGCTGGTGGAGGTTTTTCTTTGTGGTGTCATTAGCACCGAGTTCCGCTGCCCCCACACCCACATCTGTGACAAGCCAGCGGCAGGAGACAGTGACCGTGGGGCTGAGCACAGCATTGGGGGTGCTCGGGCCGTGCCCCAGGTCAGCCAGAGGCAGGGAGAATGCGTCCTTGCTGCAGCTTTGCTGCTTGCTGCCATGCTCTGTCACATCCTCTCTGCAGCTTAGGGAATCGTTACTGCCACCATGCTCTAACCGAGCCAATCTCAGGGTCACCGAGGCTGGAAAAGACCTCTGGTGACCTCACCATTACTTTGGAGTGGTCGAATGATTTATGCACCGGCTGATAGATGCGATGGGAGTGTACGCTGTGTGACACTGACCCCATCAGCTGGGCTTTTGGTCCCTGCCATGGAAATGCAGTGGAACACCACTCAGGAGACCAGCAGCAGCCTCTGGGCTGTTTCAGAGTCCAGAGTTCTCTTTGTTCGTGCAAACTTTTCTGCGCATCGCCGCGTATGGGCTCTGTGCTTCCTGCTCACCTCTATGAATTCCTGGGCTTCCAGCTGAAAACCCACCCAGGCCTGTGGGGATATGTTTTCCTTTGCGGCACAGTGCACGCCAATGCAAATCTGAGGTCCTTTATAAATGTAGATCAGCTCTCGTATCTCTTATGCCTTGGCTGGACATACAGATAATCCCTTGGGATAAGTTTGGAAGAGTAATGTGAACCTCACTGCCAACCCCCAGGTTCACGGTAACAGGATGGTGGGCCAGGGGGAATCTCCGTAAAGCTTTCCAATGTCACGGGGTCAACCTGCCTGTATTTGGACAGCCCAACAGCCCACATTTGGTTGGCTCCCACGGAGCCCAGCGCAGGGAGTACCCGTGCGTTCAGCACAATGGGTGCTGCCGAGATTCCGGCCCAGTTCTGGGAAGAGGGATGGGAAGCGGCGAGGTGAGGCACGGTCTCTCCGACAGCGCCTTCATGCGTGGGCTTTTCTTTTTTTTTTTTCTTT
>VWZT01003234.1:182676-251257 GCA_013397055.1 Pachycephala philippinensis | reverse complement strand
CCTTTTTTTTTTTTTGAAAATATTTTCATTCCAGGGTTGCTGTGGGAAGGACTCCCTGCCCGGAGTCACCACTAGTAAAATGGAGCAAAGAGCCAATTCCTATCAAATGTGGAACATAAGCAGTGGAAAACTAGAAACAGTGTTTTCTTCTGTCTTTTTTAGCCTTATTAGTTGAGGCACTTTTTGTAATGATAATACTTTTAAGACAGGCAGATAGGTGTCATTCTTAATTCTTTTTCTTTAAAGAGATGGTGTCTCTTTAATACGATTAAGACCCACTAATGATCAGATTCTCCAGCATCCTGTTTCCTGCTCCTAGTGCACTGTGGGACTTAATTTCTGCTCCCAGCTTGATTATCTTGGCTTTTTGCAGTCACTTTCTTTTTTTTTTAAATGTTCCAGATTATAACTTCCCTTTCTATGTGCAATTACAGGCTAAAGTTTATTTTAAGGAGACTTAATACAAGGGCCTGATTATCATTTGCACTTTAAGCCTTGTTGCGTGGCTTGTTTAACACAGTGGAGTGTGAAAGTGAGTAAATATAAACAGAATTTACAGTGACACACTTTACAGCCTTTTTGCACCCTGTGCCTCTTATAAAGGAGCCTCGCATTTAATAAGCATCTGATGCCTGGTATTCTTGTTCTTTCTTTACGTCGTCATTTCATAATGATGCGACTTAAAAAGCTATGTAGGAGGTGCCAGAGAATTCCATGATAACCCACTTGTGAGGAGGAAATGATGAGCATGATGAACTTAAAAGGAAAGAGGAGAGGAGAAAAACATGGCAAGGTTGCCAAGATGCAATCTGGGGGAGAATAACACTGAATTTTGTCTAAAATCAGAGATCCTGGATCACAATAATCTAATATTTTTCATTTCCTGAAAAGATATCTTTAGGCTAGGCTTTTAACATGCTAGGGATGCGGGAGACCCACATAGATGCTTATTGGAATTTTCAGTACCACCTGGACACTAAAACCCTCCAAATCAGCATTTTAGATAGCTGAACTATGTATAATTCAGCTCCTGATGCGCCTGTGGTTCTCAAGAAATTAATTGGACTTGTGTAGCCATAATCAGGGAGAGTGAGGTTTGTGATGCTATTCCTTACAGTCTGTCACCATGTTATTACTGGTATACAAAGTAACTGATAAATAAAAATATGATGACATCTTGCTGCAAGATTTCCTGAAAATATTTCAGAACAGAGTCAGCGGGTCTGAATATTTTATGCAAGTTGAATGATTCCCACAAATAAAAAGTTTTGCTGCCATGCACAACAAGTGGGCTGCTTAGAAAAAGGTGGGCCAGCAAGGGATTCTGTCATCCAGCTACACTGAGTCATCTAAAGGTGTGAGGGAAAGCAAACCCCTCCAGATGCAGCCCTATTGATTTCCTCAGCTATGTGCTGTGTGTAGATGCTGAACTAAATAATTTAACCATGATCCTGGATCAGCTGAGGTGGAAATGAGTGGCTGTGTGCTTTTGTAGTGACACAAAGCAACTGTGAGCAAAACTGGGCAAGCTTGGAAAACACATACTCCAATGATGAGGTTAATATTTTTTTAATTGCACAGCCACAGCCAGGCACTGTGGTCCACCAGTTTGCCAGCAGCCCTCTTCTCCCACTGCAGAGAGATCCTCAGGCATCGGGTTTTCCAGGAAAAGCATCTCCGTATATGCAGCCTTACTGAATTTTCTAAGCAGGAGTTGAATCCAAAAATTATGTTTGTTTTTATTTTGAAAGGCCGAAATTCCTTTTGCAGGTTCCTCTGGAGATGGGTGAGTCAGTGCTGAGACAGTTCCTGCGCTGCCTGGGTGCAGCACTGAACCACCACAGAGAGCTGTAGATGCAGCTGAACCTACAGGCATTACAACCCTGGTCTTTATTATGGTTGAGGTTTTTGAGGGAAAAGATTAAATCAGCCCATTTCCAAATGAGATGCGTGCACTAGTGGCACGTGAAACTTTTCGTGGTGCGTTTGTTGCTACAGTCAACATTTTAAATCCTCTGCAGATGGGAAGATTTTTGGGGTCTTTACTTGCTAATTGTCCTGTGATGCTATGCAAAAAAAGTCCTCAAAAACTCACTGATCAAGTTATTCTCTTAAGTTTTCCCCTTGTGCTAGATCATCTTATTCTGCCTACTGCTGACGAATTCACACTGGAGTCTAAAATGTGGTGCAGCTTGAAAAGAGATTGTAAAGACATGATAGGACAACATGGGGTTAACTTTCCCTGGGGAACGAACCAGCTATTATTTTTTAAAGGGCAGGTACTGATTTTCATTTATGTGGAAGCTTCTGTGTATATGTCTGGTAGTCAAAAGAAGCCACAATTTAAACAAGAATGAGGATCTCAGCAGTCATAATAATTTTATACACATAAACAATTGCAACAGGTTTAGCACGAGCCAGGAATTGCCCAGCTGCAACATTCAGCTCTGAAGTTTAGGAGTAACTAAACAGTTATTGCTAACCCCAAGTATGAAGAAATCATGGGCCAGACCTCCAAAACCTTCTCCAAAGGCTGTTCTTAAAATGTGATTTGGAAGTGTTCATTTGATATTTTGAAGAGGGCTCATTTGAGTTCATTTCTTGTACCTTC
Organism: Pachycephala philippinensis; assembly: GCA_013397055.1. Lineage (NCBI taxonomy): Eukaryota > Metazoa > Chordata > Aves > Passeriformes > Pachycephala > Pachycephala philippinensis. Next base: position 248,646 of record VWZT01003234.1, on the reverse strand, counting down.
TGCCTTTTTAGGCCATAGAAATCACAAAGTGGAGACTTTTTTTCTGCTTTTTATTTGTTGTAAACAGAAGCTGAGATTTAGTTGTTATTTATAGGATTGCAAGGCCCGTGACTCTTAAGATGGCATGAAGTATCATGAGACTTGTGGTATGTGCGTTTGAGAGTTGGCAAGACTGTAAAGAACTTAATTTTATTGCCAGAATGGTTAAGAGATTACTCTGGTTATATGGAAAGAGCAGAACCTGCTCAGTAATGCAGGGCTGCTTTCATAACAAAACATTTCACTATGTTTATGCTTGTAAAGTGCAACAAGCAGCAAAGAAAATGTAGGTCAAGTGAGGTCCATAGCAAAGCAGTTACAGGTTTTATCTTAAAGGTGCAGTTTAGGTGATGTTAAGTGCTGTTTTCTTTCGTTAAGTGCAAAACTGCATCCCTGGCAGGTACTCGCCACTGAAGAGGAAGGCACCATGCAAGCCTTATGCTAGGGTTTGAAACATCTGTCGTTTTGAGTCTTTCCCTGAATGTTAGTTAAGCTTCGGAGAGATCCTCCTCTTTCCTTGTTTAAGCATAACCTGCTGTTTATTGCAAGTAAAAAGGCACTTTGGGGAAAAGAGATGCTGTGCAAAAAGAGAGCTACAAGAGTCTCAAACCAATTTGGCAGTATTGCACTTCTCTCTGCGGCAGGCTGCCTGAGACAGTCCCATGCACGAAGTCTTCCAACAGAAGGTGTTAAGAAGATGCATTAGCTTGTGCCCTTGGGCACAGGAAGCATTGTTGACTGGGTGCTCCCTCCATCGCTTGCGAGCTCTGTTTCAAACAACCTCCTAGCAGCAGAATAAACATCAGTTTTGAGAGAGGCTTCACACTGTAAGGCTGGGGAACCAGCATCTCCAAAGCAGGAGTAAGACAAGAGGAAGATCTCAAATGCGTTTAATGTGCCTGCCTCGGAAGAGAAGATCATGTTCCAGGAGGAGTAAATCTCACAACAGGGTGGGAGGCTCAAAGTGTCAGGATGCTGTGAGTGCCCAAACATCTCTTCTTGGCTCTGTGTCTAGCCTGCAGGCAGATTTTGCATCTTTTCTTCTGCATCGTCGAGAGAATTACACATCAAGTTCCACCTCCAGGGTCGCATCATATTTGCACTAACGCCAGGAAGACAAAGAGATGCTGTAGCTCTTCCTGAGGGCTTCACTGCAGCAGATGATGCAGAAAAAGAGCATGACTTCCAGGTCTGAGCAGGGCTGATGTCAAACAAAAGCACCTTTTTAGGTAAAATGTGCATGCGCAAAGTGTGTGTATCCTTCATGGCTGGTGCAACCATGAGGTATTTCCGCTTCTGGATCGATTTCTGTTTTCTGATGCATCATGTTAATAAAATCCAGGTTGCTCCTCAGAAACGTGGCTTCTGAAACAGCCTGCAATGCCTGTCCCCAGGGCGGGTCTGAACTGCAGGAGGCTCGGTGTACTTTGGCAGATGTTTACAACATGTCACCTTATAAAATCACATGGAAAGGTTGGCGTGAATTCCTGTTAATGCCTTTCCTTTCTTGTGTTGCTGTTGGCTTTCAGCACGTGTGGAGCGAAAGTGAGGACTGCTTACCTTTTCTGCAGCTCGCACAGGATTACATCTCCTCCTGTGGGAAAAAGACACTCCATGAAATATTGGAAAAAGTCTTCAAATCCTTCAGACCTGTAAGTGCTATTTTTTTCTCCTTCTAAACATTGACAGCTACCTGTGACTTTTAATAGGAGAGCACTGGATAGAGCAAGGTGTTTTTTCTTCTCCAGAGATTTACATCTCCTGTTAGCTGCCTGGGTACAGGAGTCTTAGCGCAAAAGCTATCATCAGGCAATTGGAAATTGTTTCTTGGAAGTCAGCTGCCTATTTGTTTCCATCTCTGTGTTTGAGAGGATGAGATTCCCGTGCGGGGTGGGAGGCCAAGTGGTGTGTCAGCCGGTGGCAGCGGGCAGGGACTCGCGTCCTGCTGATGCAGCGCTGACTCCGAGGAACGGGATACGAGTCAGCGCCGCAGGACTTTGTGGCAGAGTTGTTTCCTGGCGCTGGAATTGGGGAGTTTTGCAAGGATATGAACAGCAAGAGTAAACCTCTGGGAAACTGGAAGAATGGTCTCTCCTCAGGGTGGTTTATTTTATTTTATGGTTGGGGGTTTTTTTCCCCCAAGTGATGTAGATTTTACTGCTAGGATGGTTGCCACTTGATATTTACAAACCCTGGTATGGTCACTGCTTGAGAAGAAGTTGGAACAGAAGCTGGGTTTTGTGGGGAGGGGGCCTGTATTTTTCTGTTTTCCTACTATTCAGCTTTCTCTGTCCTTGTTTAACACTAAGATTTGTGCCAAAGCCTGGATTTCATCAGAGTGAGGTGTCTTAGGCTGGCTGTTGTCCTTCATTTTTGCCAGATGCTCCCTTTACACAGCCTCTCCTTTTGAATGCTTGGGGCTGGGTAAGGGCTTGCTACAAAGCAGGGCGAAGGTTTGTAGCCAGAGCCATTCTCCCGTGATGCCCATGAGAAAGTTCACCAATGGACGTTTCTATACTCAACTGAAAATGTAGACCTTTTCCTTCCTGTCTTTTTCTGGCTGACTTAATTGAGAAGACTGGAAATGTATCCCAAGTGTTTCATGTGAAAGGGAGGGCCTGGAGCACCGATACGAAAACACTGGCCCTCCCTCTGTTACACCCTTGCAATGGTTTGCACGGATCGCCACAGCTGGTCTACATAAAAGAGCATCATTTTAAAGAATCCTCTGAGAGGCTGGAAATAAATAGAACAGATGCACACTTTTCTTAGAAAGGACTGGAAATCTAATCTGTCACTACAGCTGCTTGTAATTGTGAAAACATACAAAAAATACGTTTCCTGTAACAATATTGGGCTCTAGGATATTCATAGCTGTCTTCTCATGCTCAGGGAAGCTGTGCTTTTGATGAGAAACTTCCATAGGTTTAACTAAAGAGGACTTCAAAAAGACTTAATTAAATTGATACAGATTACTTATTTCGTTTAAACCACATTTATTCCAGCATAACTTAAGTTACTGAGAAATTGACTTCAGTCAAACCAAGCTGAGCTACTCTTCAGAATAAAAAGGTTCAAAGCAAGAGGAACCATTATGCTCATGTAGCCTGGGTCCTTCATTAATACATCACATTTCACCTCATGATTCCCACGACTGAGCACATAAATTGAGGTTGAACTAGAATGTGTCTTTTCCAAAGACACCCACTCTTGATGTAAACTCTTCAGGTGACTTAAAGGATCCAGCACTGCTGGGCACTTTTGCTTCTCATGGCTAGTTATGGTGCTCTGAATAACTCTTTTGTTTACAATCTGCATTTTTCTAGTTTTGCTTCCTAGCTGTTGAATTTCATTTTGCTTTTGTTTGCTCAAAAATGGTGTCCTCAATTGCCAGAGACCTCTTGCAGATGATAATCAAATACCTCTTCATTTTCTCTTGGATGTACCACAGAGATTGTTTCTCAGATTATCTTTAGACCTAGTATTGAGAGATTTGCATCAGCATAACAAAACTGGGTTTATCATTTGAAGTATGGCTGTGTGTAGACAAGTCTAATAAGGAATATACTGACATTCTTCCCTCATTGTAACTATTAAAAATAGCACATACATGGGAGGAAAGATTTAAAAGACTGAATGGTGTTACAATAGATGTACGGAAACATTTATTTTGCACCCTCAGGCCTTTGCCAGAACAAAACCACTTTTCTTCAGTATTGGGAAATTATTTCCTTGGCATCACTTCATACTGTCTCCCGTCCTTTCTCTGCTGGACCCGTTTTACTAATGAGACCACCTTGCTGTCAGCTTCAAGGCAGCAGTGCATTTGCAGGGCTTTTCTTCTCCTCTATCCCAATCAAGTCAGCTGACAGACACCAGTCTGGCAAACTCCAGTTTGAAAAATGGCAGTTTAGGAAAAAACTACAACTGAAGGTCAGATTGGGCTTTTGTGAAATGTCTGGTGGTCCTGGCTCTCAGTCTGGGACACTGGGGACCAGGTTTTTAGCAGGTACTTGCTAAGCACCTTCTGAAAGTCTTCTCTGTTCTGGTATTGCCAGTGGATATCCATGATTATTAGACAGTTCTGAAATTCTTTGTTGGGGTCCTTTGAAGGGAAGTATTTAGAAGAGAACAGTGGCAGTGCATCTGCAGCTTTCCGTGCCCTTGTGCACAGCGTGATCATCTGCCTTTCCATAACTGAGGGCTCCAAAAACAACTTTTTCCAGTAACTCAGCTCAGCCCTGCTCTGCATGTTTGTGATAACAGCTCAGCCATGTCTCCACGAGCTTACCCTGGGGCTGTGGAAGGGACTGGCTTCTCATAGTGCTGGGCCCTGTGTTTTGGAGACAGTGAGAACACGAATGCCCAGCAGTTGGCATCCCTCTCAGTGAGAGACACAGAATTCCCTCTGCTCACCAGTCTTCCTGGGCACAGAAGGCAATGAGGGTGGTCTAGGGTCTGCTCACCATCCCTCACTGCTCTCAGACATCTCTCCCTAATGTTTTAGGGGCCTAAACACAGTGCCAAGCAGGATATTTAATTAGATGAGGCTTTTAAAAAGTGCTGGTTTGCCTGCAACAACTAAACCACGCCTCTAAGTCCTGCTTTTGACAAGTTCAAGGTGTTTCTTTACTGAAGGTGGTGAGGGGCATGTTGTCTCTATCCATTACTGCCTTCCTGGGTTGGTTTCTACAAAACTCTGTGATTTGCCTTATTATCCACTTATTCAGGGAGCATCCAAAAGTGTACCATGACCAATATCACTGGGCTCAAATACTGTTATTTGCTTCAGAGCATCCCATCTCCTCCCATGCCTTGGTCTCTGTGGTGTCAGAGGTGCCATGCTCTGGTGCTAGGAGGTACCCATGCTGGTGCCTGGAGACTAAGTCCTTCCCACAGGGATTCAACAGAACTGTGTTATCTCTAGTGTAGCATCACATGGACCACTAAAATTCAGTCTTGTACTTGGTTTATTTTTCAGTGTGCTTGTGTGCCAGCTTTTAGGAGGAGACGGTGTCACTCTGCTTCCCTGAGTTAGTAACTGCTAGTTTATTTGTAAAATCAGGGCACTTTGAAAGAGTTAAGAAAGATAAATATAAGAAATGCCTGAGGGGTATCACACCAACTGGCAAAGTTTGCAGGAAACCAAGGCAGGAGTCATACAGTTCAGCAGCAAATTCCGGGGGTCCCACACTGAGCTCATCTTCAGCCTGAAAAGCCTACATCTGAAGTGGGGAGTCTGCAGTGTGAAAGCCATTTATGCCATATTTACTGAATTCATGCATGTCCCAGTGACCTCTCCTTTACCTCCAGATGGTTAGTTTGGCCAGCAGAAATAAATAGCTGTAGTTCAGGCAATGCTGCTGGTTGTTATCCTCCCTCCCTCCTCACCATGCCCCTGACCTCCTCCTAGCCATGCATCCCAGCCTGGCAGTTTTGTTCCCCTTGGCTTTTCTGCTGATGGACCAGCTCTCTCTTTCTACACCGGTTTTCTGTTTTATCTCTTTTCTCCTTGTTTTCCCCTCCAGTTAAGTCGTTTCAAGTCTGCTGCATAGCTGATACTTTAATATATGAAGCAGCTGTGGACTAGAAGCAGAAACTAGTGTGTGTGAAAGAAGACAAGGTGGGAGTCAGTCTAGGGTCAGCCCAGGCCATGTTCATCATCTTATTTTGTCCTTATCTTTTGTACACTGTCCTTCTGTTTTGTCCCAATGTTTGTAGAGCTCACTGGGCTTTGGACCCTGATCCCCCCTCCTTGTGCTGAAGGTGTGGGTGGATTTGTCATTGCAGTCCGGAGAGCAGGAAGGGGTTAACAGCGGTGAGGGACCACCATAATCCTGTGGGAAGCAACAGGATGTGACACCTAAAAGCAAGATCTACATGGTCGAGGTCCTTGGTGCCTTGGAGGGTCATAAAGTGTCTGCGAGAGAATAAAACTGCATCTCCCTTGGAGGAGCCTCCCATTCCATTCCATTCCATTCCATTCCATTCCATTCCATTCCATTCCATTCCATTCCATTCCATCCCATCCCATCCCATCCCATCCCATCCCATCTCTATTCTTCCTCCTTAAAACCACCAAGGTCTGCAGCATCCCTCTCATTTACACTGCTCCCTCTGATTTACGCTGCTCCCTCTGATTTATGCTGCTCCAGGGAAAGAGGAGCTGGATTTCCCGATGGCAAAGAGAGACAGGATGTGTGAAAAGCAGGATGTACTCCCCATCCTTTGGGATTGTGTATGTCTTTGCGGTTCTTGTGGTGCATGTTGTGTTTTCCATGCTAATTTTGCATGGGGAAAGGCTTACAGTATCCCATAAAATGAAGATTCATGTGACTCATTTCCTTGCAAATCCAAGAGGAATTATGACCAGAGGTGGGAAAAAAAAAATGCAGTCAAAACTCTTTCTGCCAGGTGATACAAACTGGAGTACAACACTCACATTTAATTTGAATATACCAGATTAGTTTAGCAAAAATAATCCTGGTGTATAAGAAAGTCTGGAAAGAATCCTTGCTTTTGCCTTTTGAAAACTGGGTATTTTAATTTTAGCTTCAACACGAAATAAAACCCCCGCATCCTGAAAATGAACTGAGCAGTTTATGTTCAGTTAAGCATTTGATTTGAAAAATATATATGCATAGGAACAATTACTTTGTTCTGCTCAGAAAACAAGAACATTTTCCATTTGGGGTCTCTCCGTAAGTATTTTTAAAATGCAAAGGAGGGAATTTAGTCAGCAAATTCTCCTTCCATTTCCCTGCTGAAGAAACCCTGCAACTAAAAATCTGATTTTCTCCCAGTGTCAGTGAGGAATACAAGCTTCATTGCACCCAGAAGCTAATTTTGTGCGTTGTATTTGTGTCCACTGAATAATTTTGAATGTCGATCACAGACTGAATTAGTTTAGGTCCCTGAAAATCTGCCTCGTCGCAGCCTTCTCATTTCCACGCTCTCACCTAAAGAGTGTCACCCTCCTCACGATTTTTCTGTGCTTTGCCTCTTTCAAGAGCTAACAGCTGCATCACTCTCCAAAGAGGGTGTTACATGCATCTGTGCTGCTCTTCCAGCCCTGGCAAGCTAAATACATGGTATTCTCAGTAATGCCTGGCTTATGGTTTTGCTTTGTGGCTATTAATAGCTGTTAGTGTAGGATTCTTATACGAGATTTCCACAACAGATGCATTATTTTGACTGTTATTTGGTTTATCTGTCTTCCTGACTTCTGTTGGCTTGGCAACCTCTTGGGAGAGAGGGGAGAAGTTCAAACATGGCTGTTTGCTCCTTATCCTGTGGTGAAGAAGTGACGTTGCAGTGACCGGAGCCATCAGGTGGAGGCATCCGAACATTCTCCAAGGAAGATGGGCTGGCAGTTCCTTGCAAGCCCAAATCTAATTTGCAGAAGTTTAAAGGGACAGTATTCCAGTGGAATACACAGTATTTCCCACTGCAAGGGCTTCACCCAGCATGCAAGACTTTGTCTGGTGTGATGGAGTGAAGGGTTCAAGAGAAGCACATGGTGGGTTCTTCAGGTTTTTAGATTCTCCTTGCCTACTCCACACTATCCAGTCCTGCATGAGGATGGTCTCTTCTTTGGCTTTTTATAGGGCTGACAAAAAACAATCTAAACCAAGATAAATACTGCTACAGTATTATCATGGTTCTTTCTGAAGTTAAACCACTGCCAAGTCTGAACACTCAACAATTCATAATGCGACCTCAGGGAAGAATGTGAAGCTTTTTGCAAGTGCTTTGTTTTGGTTTTATTTATCTTCCGGTCTCTGAGCACTTAATTTGGTGTGAGGATGCATTTTCAAATCTTTCTTCATCCCAGGAGGGAGAGAAAGAGAGTCAAGATCATTATGCAATACTGTTATTTGAGGGTTTGAGGTTTTTAAGAAATGCACGTAGGATTTGTGTGAAGATTTGCAGCAAAGCTGCACGAGTGGGTAATTCACTGTTACACAGTATTTTCTCTTCTTTGTAGTTACTTGGGCTTCCAGATGTTGATGATGATGCATTTGAAGAATATAACGCAGATGTGGAAGAAGAGGAACCAGAAGCCGATCACCAACAGATGGGTGTCAGTCAGCAGTGATTTTCTGAGAAGCTATAAAAAAATTCGGAAGCCTTTGGTACCAGGTGGGGTCAGGTGGTCCCACGTTAGCCTGTTCGAATTAGCACATCACAAGGGGATATCTGGCTGCCAAGATAAAAGTTCTACAAAAAATGGTTTAAAAAAAAATAATAATAATTCGTGACGAGCTTTGCTAAGAAGTGACCTGAATTTTGCTCCTGCTTCAGTGGGTTTTCTATGGAGTTGTCTTGGTAGCATTCTGCCGTTATCAGTCTAGAAGTAGTTTTGTCGCTGACTTGTCTCTTCGATTTGTGTTCGAGAGTAGTGTTTGCTGACATGAATGTAGAGTACTGAGAATGTAGGAGGCGTGTGGGGAGAGCGCCGAGTCCTCACCAGTGACCTTTCCGAGGAACCCAGCGCAGAGAGCAAACACCACCTGCGCTTCTCTTTTTAGTTCAACAGCTATAGGTTTTTGACAAAGTACCAAACATGGAGAGACTTTTCCTGAAAAACAGTAGTTTAGTAGTGGTTGGTGCTGCTGAAGTGCATATGAAGGCTTGACAAAAATAATGGAAAGTAGGAAATCCAGGGGGTGTCAGACATATTGATGTTTTTTCACTGACACGTGAGTTTCCAAGCGCTGAATTAACAACTGGGAGTAACTGGTACCAGCAGCACGCTATAACCAACTCTGGTACTCCGACACCATGTGATCCAAAGGCAAGTGCTGCATTCTTACAAATCAAGTAGAAAATAGCCATCGCCTATCCCACTTCTGCATGACAACTAACTTTGAGCTTCTCTGGTTTTGATACACTGCCAAATTATTACTCAAACTTTGTGGCATTGTGCATTAGAATTGTAGAAGATGCTGAGTTGGAAGGGACCCATCAGGATCCTCGAGTCCAACTCCTGGCCCTGTGCAGGACACCCCAAGAATCACACCATGTGCCTGAGAGTGTTGTTCAAATGCTTCTTGAACTCTGTCAGGCTGGTGCTGTGATCACTTCCCTGGGGAGCCTGTTCAGTGTGCAGGTACCCTCTGGGCAAGGAACCTTTTTCTGATATCCAACCTAAACCTCCCCTGACTCAGCTTCAGGCCATTCTCTCGGGTCCTGTCACTGGTAATGAGAATGAAGAGATCTGTAGCTACTCTCCCTCTTCCCCTCCTGATGTTGAAGACCACAGTGAGGTCTCCCTTCAGTCTCCTCTTCTCCAGGCTGAACAAACCAAGTGATCTCAGCCACTCCTCACCAGGCTTCCCCTCCAGACCCTTCACCATCCTTGTTACCCTCCTTTGGACACTCTCTAATGGCTTACTGTCTTCTTTACGTTGTGACTCTCAAACCTGCCCCCAGAACTCGAGGTGAGGCCGCCCCAGAGCAGAGCAGAGTGGGACAGTCCCCTCCCCTGCCCGGCTGGCGATGCTGTGCCTGATGCCCCCCAGGACAGGGTTGGCCCTCCTGGCTGCCAGGGCACTGCTGACTCACATTCAATTTGTCATCAACCAGAAGCCCCAGGTCCCTTTCCACAGTGCTGCTCTCTAGCCTCTCATTCCCTGGTCTACACACACAGCCAGGGTTGCCCTGTCCCAGGGGCAGAATCCAGCACTTGCCCCTGTTAAACTTCATACAGTTGGTGACTGCCCATCTCTCCAATTTGTTGAGGTCTCTCTGCGGGGCCTCTCTGCCCTTGAGAGAGTTGACAGCTCCTCCCAATTTAGTGTCATCAGCAAACTTAGTATTCCTTCAAGTCCTGTGTCCTGGTTGCTAATGAGATGTTGAAGAGCACAGGGCCAAGGATGGAGCCCTGTGAAGCCTCACTGGTGACAGGTCGCCACTCTGATGTCACCCCATTCACAGTAACCCTTTGTGCCCAGCCTGTGAACCAGTTGCTCACCCATCCCATGATGTGTTTATCCAGCTATGTGGTGGGCGTTTTGGTCAGAAGGATACTTTTGATACAGTATCAAAAGCTTTACTGAAATCCAGATATATTACATCAACTCGCTTCCCTTGATCAACTAGCTGGATTACCTTGTCATGAAAGGAAATCAGGTTTGACAAGCAGGACTTGCCCCTCATGAAGCCATGCTGGCTGTGACCAGTGACTGCATTGTCCTCCAGGTGTTTTTGTATACCTTCTAGAATAATATTTTCCGTGATTTTACTGGGCACTGAAGTGAGACTGACAGGCCTGTAGTTTCCAGGATCTTCCTTGAGTGCAACTTAACACTGAAGCCATAAGGGTATCAACCAGCACCTGGCTCTTAAAATTATGCTGGACCTCTTCCTGGGCCTTTGAGCTAGTCTGGGCAATTACACCTTATTGGAGGGGAGCTAAAATACTGCTTTGGCTGATATAAAGTCTAGTGAGCTTTTACTTATCAGGGGACTTGCTCCCCGAAGGGTTTGGCGAGGGTCTTGGTCTATAGGAGAAGAAGACCCCTTGTGTTTTATACCTGTTTTACGTAGTTCCAAGTAACTTGGATGAGTGCCAGACTGTGAAGATGCAGGGTCTCTTTATTTACTTGCCTTTTGTATTGAAAATATAAGAAGCAAAGGTAATTCTGTTGTAATACAGCTGTTTTCCACAATCAAGAAAAATGTTTCTAAATTTACTCCTTTTTTTCCAATTTTTTAAAAATTGTGAAATGAAGGTCACACGCTTCAAAAGCCCTTTTATACAGAATTAGCTTTATAAAAACAAAGAGTGAGCGAAGAGAAAATGCTTGGACAACTCCTACAAACAACTCGCATCATTTTGAAAACCCTGTTGTTAATGATGTCTCCTTTTCAGTAGATTTTTTAAAGACACTTTTTCCAGGGTTACTAAAGAGAGCAAGTTTTCTTGGTGGTTTACATTTATGATGGTGGTTTGAGAGATGCATAGCACATGATTTTTTTCTGTTGGAGGCAAAGATCTTCCATAACTGGGACGATGTGTGTCACCTGAGTCTGCACAGAAGTGTCTGCAACACTGTAAAAGTCAGAGTTTAAGAATATAAAAAAAAAGTGGAAGAAAAACAGAGCTTAATGCAACTTTGTACATTCTTTCAGCATGCAGGCATAAACATGGTAGTTGCAGCACCTTTTCTATGGACTAGTGATGTGAGAACCGTGGCGGTTCACTGTATAACACTGTACAGAGCAATAGGCTTTTTGCTTACTGAAATAAAGTGTAAGACCAGTGGTTTCCATCCCTGCTTTAAGTCCCTAAATTTTTATTTCCTCTCCAGCTAGGACAGATGCTGTAACCTTAAACAGAGCCTTCCTTCCGGAGAACCTTTCTCTTCATAGCATCCAATCCTTGGGTTGTGGCTCACACAAGTAGATCTTCTGGGGCTGACTTTGCTCCAGTGTAATGCAAGCGAGCAATTTACAGTAGTGCAGGCTGGAGGCAAAGTCCTGCTGTTCAGGTTTGCTGGGCACTTGCACCCACTCGTTTGAGGGCAGGTGGCTGGCACCAAAGTGCAGGTGCAGGCACCCCACCCACACCTGCATGGGCCCCGGGCATGGCTGCGCCGTGAGCTGGGCTGGGCCTGGCCTGGCTGGGACACGGCCCTGTGCCTTTTGCAGGCAGGCAGGCTTCCAGCTGGATCAGTCCCACCGGCTGGCTCAGCGTGTGGCTGCACAGAGTACTGCCACAACAGAGGGGAGGGTGCAGGGTGGCCGTGGGGAGTAGCCAAGGACCTGCTGCTAAATGTGCCTTGCACCGTGTCAGGGACCCGTGGCGGAGCTGTGGACCCGCCTAAATGCTGTGAGGGATTGACTCCACAAGGCTCAGGGGGAACTGGGCTCTGGTGGCAGCGGGATAGGCAGGAATTCATGAAATGAGGAAAGACTCTAAGATCCAGTGCTTGTAATTCCATACAGGGGGTTGTAATATGTATTGCACTCTGCTACCTTTCTCTGCGTATTGATTGAATTGTTAATGAGCGGTTGAGCATTAATACAGTTGCAAGCAAACAACGCTGTAAATTGTGTAGATATATTATTATTATTTTCTGTATTCACTAACTCACTTTTTCTTTGGAATGCCATATGCCATTTGAGTGACCTCCACACAGACTGCATGTGCTGGACAGCTGGGGGGCCCTTCTGCAGCACTCTCCCCTGCAAAACTCCCACTGAAACCAGCGAGATTTTGTTCAGACAGGACCTTGCAGGACCAGGGAATGTGTGAGGCTTGGTCCTGCAGAAAGCTGAGCGCTCTCCTTTCCTCCCACTTTGCTAGGAGCTGAATGTGTTGAGCCCTGCTGCTGAACTGAAGCATGACCAGGCTGCACTGAGAATAAACTGGAATTTTATACATAGAAAATTTAATTTACATGTAATAAATGTGAATGAGCATTAATATAGAATGTATTTTATCAAAAAATATTGATTCCTTACTTTGACCAAATACATTTCTGTATTACTGTGTTACTTTTCCATACTTGCCAAATGATGCAAGAGATGTGGAACTGGTTTGGTTGTACCATGAAATGTTTTTATATTTAATTTGTATTTTATTTTTCCCTCCCTCCTACCAGATATTGCAGTTAGTAGCCATTCAATAATTAATCAGGGGTAGCATGACCCAGTGGCTAGGCTGCCAGCCTGAGACACAAGATTTGCCAACACATGCATAAATGCTTGCAAACCTGGGTACTCTGTGAGACGTGGGTTTGTAGCTCTGCCATTGCCTTGCCCTGAGCTTCAGGTGGTTCTCAGTCACTGAAAATTCAGGGCAGGACTCCAGTTATGCATCCAGGCCTCCAGAAAATTTAGCAGGAGCAGGGTAACTCCTTTGAAAGTCCCACCTTAAGCCTTTTGTAAAAGGGACGGTTAGTATTATTTGTCCAGCAGTGTATATAGTGCTTTAGGTCTGTGGGTGAACAGATGCACACACAATCATTGCCTATCCTGAGAGCAAACCAGTAATGAAAGGACACAGAAGGGTCTCCCTTTTCCCTCGGCCTTTCTCGTAGGCATTTCGTTCTCTAACTAAATATAAATACAGCAGAGCAGAGCCTCTTGCAGAACTGGTGTTTCTGAATATGAGTTGCATGAATGCCGTCAGCAGAGTGCTTCTTTGGCGATGAGAAATACATGGGATGCCAGAGGAAAAGGCAGATTTTAGAAATCTGACAGCTGCAGGGGCAAGAGCAAGCAAAGCCCCTTCAGAGAGAGAGATGCTGGGATTTCTGAGACAGCCAAAAACATCCTGCCAAGTATCTGCATATTGAACCCATGCAGTTTATATAAAAGCTCCTCTGGACACTACTGAGGCCTCAAGCTCAGTTGTGTTTTCCTGTTACTGTCCTGCCTGATTAATGCATTAAGATGGTTGAGGGAGGAAGAGATGGAGAAGGCAAACTGAAAAGCCTATTCCTCTTCTCCAGCATTAGGATACTGTGTGAGCAGGTAGGAGCTGCAATCAGGGTGCAGGAAGCTCCTTTTTTAGGTGCATCGTAACATCTCTTAAAAGAACTTGTTCATGAGAGAAAAAATTGTCAGACTGCTACCTTGCAGAAACTGGGGGAATAGCTCACTCCTGAGCACGATGACCTGAACCCCTACCAGACTTCAGCCCCACCCTCTGCCCTGCTCCAGGCTCTTTTCCAGGCAGTTTCCCTCTCTGCATAGTGCTGTACCTTTCAAAGTCTCATGCTTGTAAGAATGCCACTTTTGCTGGGAATGGCCAGAGTTAGTTTTCCTGCATCAGTGAAGTGCACGCCTGCTGCTGCATCTCATCACTGTGTCCCATGTAAGGTGTGCTGTGTGAGATGGTGGCTGGGGGCAGCGGGGAGGAGTTTCTGCTGCAACATTGCTTTAGTAGGTCCCTGCCCTTTCCCCCTCTGCAAGGTGGGACATGAGACTGTGACAGTAAGAGTGGTTGCAATAACATTGTGGACATTGTTTTAGAAAGCTGCCATTCAGGACATATTCCCAGCCTCTTTCAGCATGTTTCCCGATCTTTCTCTGGGATCCAGGGCTGACGTCTATGTCTATTTTACTCAGTGTCAGCTTTAGCAGTGGCAGGAGGCGAGGTTACAACTTCATCCACCTTCACTGTGCATCCATCCTTACCCTGCGCCCATAGTTCTGTCCATCCTTACCATTCTGTTCTTCTCAGTTCTCACTCCCAGAAGAAGGGAAGCATAGGAAGGAGGAGAGAAACACCTCTTATCTCCCACAGCTTGCAGCCAGGCACATCAGTGGAGCTGCAGTTCAGCACGGTGTGAGTCTCACTGTCCTGTCTGTACAGGGGGATGAGGTGACATGGGAGATGTGTTATCCCTTGAGGCCCCGTGAGTGGTCCATGCTGCATAGGGGTTATGCAGGAGACAGCAGTCATTTTAGGTGCCAAACCCAGTATCTTTTCACAGGCAGTGATGTCTAGCCAAATAATCCAGTCTCTGAAAATCATAACCCATTGAGGCTTTCCAGGTTGGGCATCCAGAAAATGAGACTTGTCTGGTTGCCTGGTCACCGGGAGGTCTCTTTCTCAGTGCTGGCTGGTTTTGGTCTGGCCAGAGGACATGGGAAATTGGGAAGGATCCCTTCAGGGGCATTAGCTGGATGCCCCTTTCTGTAAATTGCTGAGCAGAGGCAAATGCTTTGTTTTATGTGTTTAATTCTGGCAGGACCTCCCCTCCTCCCCAGCAGCCTGTCTCTGCAGCCAGCTGCAGCTCTCTTTGTGTGGGACCCAGGCAAGAGTGACTCAGGGCAGCAGCTCCTAGACCCTGTAACAGGCTGGACGTGTGGTAGTTCTTGCAGGGTAACCATGGAGCTGAAGGCTCAGGGGACATCACTTCCAATGTAGGTATTTAAGTAGAGTCCTTAAATTTGGTCCTTAGAGGGAAGACCCTGTCGCTCTGGGTTTTTATTGGACTTCTGAGACTCAGTTGCACTGTTGGTGTCTGATGTCTGTGGCAGGTGTACAGAGGAAACCTCTTCACTTAGCCACATCTACTTGTTCAGTGAGCCAAATTGTCTTTTACGTGATCTGTGACTTTTTTCTCATTGCTGATTTTTATTTTTAAAGAAAGACAATCCCTAAAGGCACATCTGCATTATTGCAAACCCCAGTTCATACAGGGCTGTGTAGCACTGCACTGTCAGTACAAGCTAGGACATTAAAAAAAAAAAACAGATTAACAAAAAAGGGCCTTCATTTGTTTACAAGAAAAAAACACAGAGTTCTTTGAAACTAGTTATTGCTGACTATCGTGAAGCTCACTGGTTTCATGTAAAATACATTGAACTTTGAAATTCCCTTTCTGTACCAACATGCTGTTGCTCATGTAGGCAAAGATCTGTGGTAACACTGCATGTAAAGGAAGCTTTCATCTTCAGGGGTGGTGGTGGTAGAAATGTCAGCTCTGGATTTCAGTCAATGCAATTTTTTTGTCAAGTTTTCCTTTACTAATGCAGGGACTAGTCAGCCCTCAGCACATCAATCGGAAATCATGTTGTGCCCTGCCATGCCAAGGCTGTCTTCGGTGTGGTCTCCACCATTTTTCTGGCTGGAAGATCCCTCTGTCTTTGGGACTACAAAGCTGTGAAAGGAGTCACCAAAAGCAGTTGCCCTTTTGTTCAGCACTTCCAAAGGTATAAGCCTTCAGTGAAGCACTGCCTTCCTTCTGATCCTCCTTCCTCATCCACCACCAAGGTGTCAAATCCAGCAGTGTCATTACACCATGAGCTTGCCATTAAAGAGCTTACCAAACTCTGATGACTGATGGTGTCTTTTCTCTGTGAGCAAAATCAACTCAGTTTTGAACCCGAGGGGCTAAAACACAGCTACAATGTGTGTGGCACAGGCTTGATGTTCCTGGGCACTGCTGGTGCATGGTGGGATAACACAGTGTTTGCCGGCGTAAGGAGGAGAAAATGATGTCATCTGAGCTTGGGCACTGCAAAGCCAGCCTGCTGGACCCAGAATCGTCAGGTGGTTTGGTTTGGCACAGCCTGAGGCAGTGGATTTGCTGTCAGAAGCTGGGAATTGGTGATAATATTTGTGTGTGAGCCAGTACTTCAGACCTCTCAGGTCTTTTTCTGTTTTGCACAGATTAGGGAGACATCTGTTCTAATTAAGAGACATGTAATGATGCTGAAATGAAAATGGTGATTCTGTTCAAATAATTTGTCTCTTTTCTTTAAACACTTCACTCTTAATTGCCGCTTTGACATCTCACCCTGATTTAGTGGAGTCAAGTCAGTTGTTACCTTTTGTCATGAGCCTCTGTGGGTTGACATCTTCCAGCCCATGGAAGAGGCAGTGCTTTAACGTAGCACTTGCCTTGTCTTTTTGGCACTTCCCAGGGCATGAGCACTGAGTAGGAGCACACCAATTACACACCCTCTGCTATGCCCAGAACCCCAAGCGCTGCCTGTAAAGTCATTCCTGTGGCTGGTGGAATGCCTGCCAGGACTGACTCCCTCATATTGGAGCACAATCCCGACAACACGAGCCCCACAGCCTCTTGAGAGACCTTTGCATATGCTGGAAGCCACTGGGATGGTTAGGCTCTGGCTACAGATACAGCTGCCCTTGCAGAAGCAGTGCTGTTCCCAAGCACCTCTGCAGCTGCTTGGAGCCTGCTGCTCTCCCAGGTCTGCTGGGTGAGCTTCTTCCACAAAGTGGTGGCTGCAGCTGGGGACACTGCCATGTGCACAGTTTTATCCCAGTTCAAGTCTGTCCACACTCCAGCTCTCCAAAGTTAGGTCACACCTTCCCCAGATCAAGAAATTGGGATATTCCAGGGCTGTGATAGGCTTTGGCTTTTTATCAAGGCGTACAGGTCCATTAGAGGTGTGCAGTATGTGCTGCCTCTGTTGGCTCCTGCCTAATGCTCTGTCACAGCTGTCCTCGATCAGCCAGATGGCAAATGCTGTTATCCCCTCGGCAGCACCCTGTGCTGTTTTAAGGAGCACATCAGATTTTATGTTTTCTTCATGTTCCCTCTACTCTGTGACAAGGTTCTTGCTTCTGCCACTTGTTTACTGAGTGATGAACTGCCGTAAAAAAGCACATTTAACTTTATTTCCAATGCCTAGGTATATGTGTCCATGCTTTTCGCTGAGTAGTGCTGTACCGTGACGCCAAAGCAAGGCTTTTATACCTTTTATTAGACAAACCGATACCGAAAGCCACAAACTCTCAAACTCCCAAACTCCCAGCGTGCTTCTCCACACTGAAAAGCAGCAATTACATGAGGCAGTCTGATAGCAGGTAATATCTCCCCGACAACCTAACCTTGCTTGTAGACATTTCTTGAGATATTGCTGCCGTAAAGGTGAGATGGAAGAGGCAGTGTTGGAGCCAGGGTTTTATTTACAGCCTCTCGTAGTGCTAAAGGGACCAGGAGTGGGTTGTGTCAGCTGTGTTATCCCCACCACAGGGCTCCTGAGGAGCCTGTGAAGGGCTGTAACGTGCCACGAGCTTTGAAGCCTTTATGTTTTCTGGGTTTGTAGCAGTCCCCTAGAGGTCAGCAGAGCCTACATTTTGAAACAGCTCTAGCTGATGGTAGCTTTGCGGGGATCATAAAAGCAAGTTCGCTGCTGGCCTGTGAGACCCTGCTTTTTCTGTCTGGCAGTTTTGGCTGTTGCTGGAGAAGGGATCAGGCTGGGGAAGAAAAGAATCGGCTCATGAGGCAAGAAGTCGTGCTTTGGAGACGGGCTTTTCCTTTGCAGACAGGCAGGCAGGTTGAGAACCTGAAGCAAGGGGAAGAAGCAGCTGGGAAGATGAGTGCCAGCGTTGTCAAAGCTGCACGGGGCAGTGGCAGCTGGTGCCTACATCTCTTGGCTCCGATGGTACCCATTCCTCCTGGGATCACGGCTGGACTGTACTGCATCAGGAGCAATGTCCCAGCAAGCAAGCTCTGCCCCAGCCATGCTTTGTGTGTGTGCATCTGCGCCCCAGTGCTGCAGTGGTGTGGCTGCTGGTCACACTGCTCTGCTCTCAGTGTTCACCCGTGTCCACCGTGCCATGCTGGCCTCAGACGCGCTGCAGCTGCTGATCAGATGTTACCTCTGCTTGCCCATGCTTGCAATCCCAGCCTATTTCACGCAGGCACTCATTTTACCTGCCACCCTGGCCCAGGACTGGAGGTGGAGCTGAGTTTTCCCTGGACTTTTTCAGCTTCTGGGGTTGGAGCAGCAGTGTAAGGGAGCCGAGCTCTGCCACATTCAAATTACTAGAGGCTGACAAGCAGGTCACAGACAGTCATTCCATGTCCAGTCAGCAGACATTGTCCATGCATTCCACATCCTTGCCTTGCAGCAAGCAGCCCTGTCAGGGGGGAGACCTGAAACCGGTGCCTGCAGGACACTGCCAACATGTGCATCACGTTTGTCAGTAATGAGAAAATGAGTTGCCTTGAGTGGACGTGAGTTTGCATTTGTCCTACACACTGCTCACCCTCTCCCCAGCTACAGCTGCAGGCTAAATAATTGGGAGTGCAGTTGGCAAAATACACCTCTTTCTCCCCAGCTTTCCTCCTGGTCAGCATACTCAGGTCTGTGGCTGCCCTTTTCCCTATCGTTTAGCTGGAAACCCTCCAAGCACAGCTCTCCATTTTCCTCTGCATCCTTAAGGATCATATGCTCAGTTCCAGCAAAGAGCAGAGCCTGGCAGTCTTCATCCAGGAGGACACATAGTGCTAGAAATGCAGCGATTCACACAGAAAATCAGTGCCAGATTTTATGCCCTCACACTGTCTGTTTTGGTTAATAAAAGTTTGGAAATTTTTATTTTGGGTCTTCTTGAAGGTTTTTCTTTTTTATTATCCTATTACTCCCTGTTTACTGTATTTCTTTTTGTTTCTGCAAACCCCTTATCAGGGAAGGTTTTGAGCTGCCTGTGAGTCATGTAGCAGCGATGGGGAGTGGCAGCTCTGGGAGCCGAGCATGTGAGTTTGTGCCCAGCTCCATCGTCTCATGACAAAGGCTGCTGATGTGCCACCCAGCTGTCAATGGCCCTCTTGGCTGCCGTGCCTAGGGTGGTCAACCAAGTGCTGGTCACATCTCTCCTCCTCCATATGCCTCTGGCTATGGAAAGTGAATGCCTTAACCTTGATGAATTCAGCTCTTGTTTTTTGAGCCTTCTGAAGTCAGTGTAGCAGGCTGCAATAAAATTACTTATGCAAAACCTAAATTACAAAGCACAGACCGTGGACCCTTTCTTGCCATCACAAAATATCTGAGCCTGAGGGCATGACAGTTTTATGGATGCAGCAAACCGTGAGCTGCAGATAAAAAGTGGGATAATGAAATGTTTGCTGAGACCTCTCCAACTGTGCATCAGGACCAGTGCATGGGTGTGTGTTTTTTCAGCTCTGCAGGATAGCAGGAGGCACCTTTCTGGGAATCACCAGAGCAAGGCTCTTGCTAAATTCCCTTAGGTTTTGTCAATGTAGTTTTTTTGTTGTGTCATCCAGAAAAAGGGAGGGCACTACCTGCAGAACCGGTAATGTGATCACTAACCAGGGTTCATCAGCACTCCCTGAACCCTCCCAGGCAGAGATGAGCAATTAAGTAGGTAACTGGCCCCATGCAGCATCCCTGCTAAAAGAGAGATTGCAGTGCAGCAGCAGATCAGCAAAGGCCCCAGGAACATGCTTTCGTCCATCAGCACATAAAAGAGCTCAAGAGGGAAACTGGGGATAGACCTGCCGTCTCTGGGTTAGAGTCATAGAATCATTAAGGTTGGAAAAGGCCTCTAATTAATTGAGTCTAGCCTTTTACCTAACACTGCCAGGTCCACCACTAAACAGTCTTCAGAAACATGTAAGAAGTGGTGGAGATAACATCCCAAAACTGGAGTGTTTCTGGAGACAAGAAAAGTTGTCAGTGTGGAACCCAAGCAATGAATGGCAGCCACTGCCCCTCTTCTTCCTCCTCACCAGTCCCCAGTGAGATGCTCTGCACCTGGTCCTGCTCCAGGAGCTGCAGCCAACCTCTGGCCCCCTCCCCTGTCACTTAACTTTTTCAACCTTTGCAAAAAGAGCATTGGCAGCACCCCAAATCCTTATGGCTAAGCACTCTTCTGCTGCCACCATGCTCCACACCCAGCCAGCCAGCACACTGAATGGACATGGCTGTTTGCTGCTCCGTGGGGGAGGCACTGCTGCAGCTCTGAGGCTAAAGTCCTCTGCACGCTTGGCACAGCTTGTCGCCATGTCCGTTTGCACAAACTTGTACATGTTATCACACGTTAGAGCTTTCACCACCAACTGTTCTTTCAGAACAATAAAAATCATGTTTTCCTTCCTAATAAAATCTCTTTCCTCCTACTGGCCCTGCAACAGGGCTGTTTGTACACTGTATGGCAAGCCTTACCCATGGAGAAGGGACCTGCTGAGGCCTACAGGTTGCTTAATGGGATGATGATGCTGAGAGTTACTACAATCAAAGCAAAGTGACCAAGTTTAGCCATTCAGTCATCTGCAGTGACGCTTCCTGTTGTGTATCAGACATTCAGACACGCAAGCAAATTACACAGAAGATGTGAATAGCGTGCTTCTGACTACTGCCACTGAAGCCAGCATGTCTGATGGGCAGCTCATGTGGTCTTGCAGCTCCCTGAACCCCTGCTTGCCTTTGCCTTTGCAGCTGCTCTTTGGCAGAGTAAACCTTCCAGTCAGTGCCTGTCACCTACCCGTCATTTCTCAGAATGCATGCACTCTTTTCCAGCAGTGGTACTTAAATAGTCTCAATCTGCATTCCCAATATCCTATAAAAATGATTCATTAGCCATGATAACAGAGGAGTAGAGCTTCCAAGAAGAAGAAGACTGATAAAATAACCAATATTCATATTAACTATCCTGGCAATGGAGATGGTGGACACTTGTTTCTGAATGGACAACCATACTCAGAATTACGTCTCTACTGACACCTCCACTGTCGTCCCCAAAACGGGTCACAGTTCACAGCCTCTCTGACAAACAGCACAGCCCCTCCTAGCTAAGGTGGGCATTTCTCCATGAAGTCTCCTTTGAAAAGTCCTCTGTCTTCTTCCCCCCTCCTGTCTGCTGTTGCTGATACTGCTACAGCAAGCGGTATCCAATGCAGGGAGTGTTGGAGCAGGGATGTGGCTCACTAAACCACAGCCAGACAGAAGAGTAGGTCAAACGCACAGGCCGGAGCCACTGCCAGCAACCAGTGAGCAGCAGCCTTGCATGTAGAGCTGTCTTGAGCACGACAACACATAGGACTTTGCAAAGTCCCCATCAGTCTTGGAGAGGCAAGAGAAGGTGGGATGGCAAACAGGGCGTGCAGAGGCTGACCCACCAGATCTGTAGTGTGGACCCTCCTGGTTATTTTCTCTTTCATAGCCTATTGGTACCACATGAGAGACTCCATGTGAATCCAGGCTGACTCACCCATGGAAGAAAACCCTGTGGGGGGAGGAAACAACTTGATCTGATGACCAACTCTATGTTTGAAGCAGCAAAAGTCTGGTTTAATTCCCCTCTTCTGCTGTGATTGACCGCATTCCTTCAACTCCACATGATACAATCTTGCATTAATGCCATGAGCGTTACCTCAGAAATCACAGAATCATAGAATTACAGAATCACTAAAGTTGGAAAAGACCTCTCAACTCCAAATGCAAGAACCTTCTTTATTTCTTAAAGGAATACATGTTTTGTGACAAAGTGGAGGGAATGAAAGTATCCCAGGTCTGCAGGCGGGCTGTTACTGGATAAGTAACAGCATAAGTAATGCTGCTGAGTTTGTTTATTGATAAACTTGTTAAGTTGTGAAATGTGTGTGAAAATACACAGTTAAAGCTGATTTTACTGACATAGCTCAGTGGTTACAAGAGCCTCATAAAAGAGTAAAATTCCAGTTTCCTCTTCAGCTTAATCAGTGAATCTCAGAGCTGATTTTCGTCTGGCTCCTGCTCTTTTTGTCCATCAAAACAATTGCTTTATGGCTGCATAGAGAACTTCAAAGGATGTTTTGGTGTTGCCTTTTCCATTCATCTTCAGAATTTTGTGGGTCATGGAGTTCCCTGTCATGCTGCCCTGGCATGTGTCCATGACTTCTAGAGGTGCCTCGGAGGGCAGACAATAGGGATGGACCTTGAATAACCTGGCTGTCATCCAGGAGAACTGGACAGTCCACCTCACAGCCTGGGCAAAGGTGTGGGTGAGAAGCCACGTGCTGACCAAACCCTGCTGGAGTCATCAGCTGGGCGAGCCACAGCTCCGTGAGCCAGTGTTACTGTGCAGAGGTGGCACAGCCATGCACGGTGTGCCAGGGCAGGCACTCTGGCATAACTCCACATCCTTCAGCTCTCCTGCTCCCTCCTACACCAGCATAGGATGTATTTTCCCCAGCCCTTCCCTAATTGTTCATTCCTGGACTCTAGCCACTGTTTGCTGCTCCCAGTGCCTCTGGCACAACTATCTGCAGAGCTGTGAAACGAGCTGGGTTAAAGACCAACAAGGGCAACCGGGTTTCTGGTTTCTTCCCAAGGGGTGATTTAAACCTCAGTCCTGTTAGCAGCTCATTTCTACAGTTGCTTCAATTCAGGGAGCAGGGGATGACAGCACAAGGGACAGGGATGGGGACAGGATGGATGGGAATGTCTTCAGTTGGCTTTGCTGCCAAAGCTGGCAAAGCATCATCCCTACATTTCAGCCCTGCTAGAAGCTCTCTCTACCCTTCACAGGCTCCCATCACTTTGCTGGCAGATCCTACATTGCTTGAAGGATTTACTCCATTTTCCTTTAGGGATTAAATGGTTCACATAGCTTGACATTTATTCTGTCATGGCATATGTGGAACTATCATTAACATTAAAAGGAATGACACATCCATCCAGCAGAGAATAATCTGCTTAATGGCTAAATAGGAAAGCTGTGTACATTAAATTGCAGTCAGCTTCATGATGTAGTTTTCCCTATGACAAAACTGAGACTCATTTCAAAACAGGAAATTAATTTTCCCTCTTTTTATTCATTGGATGCCATAAATACAAACCTGCCCCTTGACAACCTATAGAAGTCTCCACTGTGATGTATTTATATGACCAGATGTGCCATGGATGTCTTAATGTAAAATCAGCTTCTGGTTTTATGGGACTGGTGGCTTTTGAAGTGACAGATAGCCTGGGACAACATCTGTCTCAGCTCATGCCCTGTGCCAACCCGTGAACAACTTTTACAGGCTGAACTTAAGCGTTTGAAGTTTTCTCTTCTGGAAAGCAGGACACAAGGTGATTTTAAAGAAGGCTGAAAAAATTCAGGTGGACAACAGGTCCAAATAGATTTGTAGAGGTATAAGTTCCCACCAAGTATTTAGTTTTCTCAGAAAGGGAGTAAAATCTGCGTTAATTTCATCAGAAAATTCTGACCAATTGTACTTCAGACCACGCTGTTCTTTCAATACCTAAAGTTCTGGCTACAAATTTGCATAAACAAGGATAGAAATTCTTTGTTATGTGCTTTAATGTATGAAATGGAAGTAGAGCTAGAAAAAATGGGAACTAGGGAAGAGTCACTGAGGAACCAACAGCAGCAAGGCTTGGGACTACCACTTGAACTACTGCCTCCTCCGTTACACATTCAGCTCTTCAGTAGATGTAAAGCCGTTGCTGATATTCATATTTAGAGTGCATTTACCACTGCACTGCCCATGCAGATTCTGAAGAGTATGAGCAATAGGCAGGCCCCATGTGCACAGCAGCAGCAGCATGAGCAGGAGGTAGCACCTGGATGGCATGCACACTTCTGGAGGAGGTCTAGCTCAAGTGGGACTTCATTCTGCATTTGCCCCATCATTTCTCTCCGGCCCTGCTCTCTCAGTTGTGTCAGTGAGACGATTTATCAGGACACACAGTAAAGAGGTTGAAAACCTGATTTGTGTTAAAAACAACCTCCATATAGATGAAGTTATTTCTAACCCAGGCTGGTTCACCTTTTGGCCCCAAACCAGGAGCCAATGGAGTAACAAGTGGGGATTCTTAAGGGGTGAGGAACAGCAAGAAAAGAAGCTACAGCTGAAAGCAACATGAGTCAAATGACTGCCTAAGATGGTGGTGTGTCACTTCTTGTGAACGTGCTTCACAGTTGTTTGGCTATGGACCACGATGTTCATCCCAATCCTCAAGTGCTGGCTGAAGGTACATCTAAACCACGAGTGTTCAAGCACTTGAATGCACAACTGTGTTAATTAATGACTATTAAAATATCATCAAAAGTGGAAG
This sequence comes from Pachycephala philippinensis, assembly GCA_013397055.1. Taxonomy (NCBI): domain Eukaryota; kingdom Metazoa; phylum Chordata; class Aves; order Passeriformes; genus Pachycephala; species Pachycephala philippinensis. The sequence goes on along the minus strand of VWZT01003234.1, from coordinate 224,322 downwards.
AACAGACTTGAAGCTCCTTTCACTTGTCTCGAGGTCACAAAAGTACCTGGAGAAATCAGGTTTCCTTCCCTAAAAATTCCCACATCACCCTCCCCTCCATTCCCACTGGATAAGCACTTCTGCTGCTGGCCACTGAGCAGCTCTCAGTTGCTAAAAACCAATTCAATCAGACCAGATGTGGGGGACCTACACCTGGGTTAGAATGATGCCCTCAGCCCCAGCATCTTCCCTGAAGACAGGGGAAAGGTCTGAGGTGGAGTGGAACAAAAAAGAGCTTCCCTGACCCCTCTCCCAGCCCATCTGCAAACCTGGGGGATGGCTCAGGCTTCTTCCCAGCTAAGCTCTGGTTAACTGGAAATGTACCAGACTTGTACTAATGTACAAAGCAACATGCTCAGTACAGGCAAACCAGAAGCCAAAGGAATATCATCCTTGATATTCTCTTTAAACAACAGTTTCCAGTATAAACTACAGCTGTATGTGCTACAGTCCGGTAATTAACAGCTTGTTTATGTCTGGGGTGGATAATAAATACATTGTGTCCTGTCTTCTCTCCCCATCCCAAATAAGTAGGTTCTGTGAGTGCCCTTCAGGGCTGCCATTGGCTCTGAACATGAGCCATCCTTGGCAGAAGGTGTGTTGAGAGGGGATAAGCAATCACCACAAGCGAGTACCTCAGTCCCCTTTCTGGCCCCTTGCCTCCATCTGTCTTTGCAGCCTCTGACACTCCATGGGGGAAGAAGCTGCAGCATAGCTTCTTCCCTCTTTCCCCTATCCTCACTGCTCCCTGGGGGAGCAAGGAGGGAAGCTGGAGCCAGGGTGGTCCCATCCAGCCTCACGGCAGCTGCAGCAGCTGCAGCCCTTCACCCTACGGGGCAAAACTGCTGGATGCTGCAGTGTGAAACCAGGGGAATGGAGGAATTGGTGCCTTGCAACATTTTGTATCAATACATAAGCTGTCTTAGTTGTTTCCCTGCAAATACAATCTCAAAAGCTACCACTTCCATCATCACTTTTGAAGTAAAATATATTTTTTCTGCTTGGCATCAGGATGAGAAGACTCTGCCACAAAGCAGACGCTCTTTAGAGCTTCAGGCTTTGAAGTGGTTGTTCTTAACACAAGCAACAGGCAGCATTCATAAAAAGCCTTAGCACTGGAGCAGGGTCAAACTGAGAAATTAATATTCTGCTGCTTTAAGAGTACTAACCTGGCACAAATTCATCCTGGCTTCTGCAGCTGCCCAGAATGATTTGAAGAGATGAAGAGGGAAAATCTAATGAAGAAGGAATGGAGTTTGGGCTAGTAGATGCACTGGATACAGAGGAGCTTCACAGCTACTGCTCCTTGTTCCCAGAGGAGAAGGAGCTCAGCTGGCTTTGGGCAGTTTGCAATTGCAAGGGATCATATTTTATTTTTCGCTTGTGGCCAAGTCAGCTGCTGTATTAAAAAATGACCGTGGTCAAAATCAGCAGTGGACACGGCTATGATATGAGAGTAAAAACCATGCTGTAGTACATCTGCTCCCCTGGCACACAGCCCAGCACTTCCCCAGGAGTGTTGGGGAAGAGGAGGAGAGAGAAGAAAGAGCTACAGCCTCCAGAGGCTTCCCTGTTCTGGCAGCGAGTCTCTCTAGGGCAAAATCTTCCCATTTTGGGTATGTTTGTGCATCCCTGTGCAGGACACTCTTAAGACATATGATTAAATGTTTTCCTGAATAGGAGCATTCTCAAGTGTAGATTCACAAGCTTTTGTCCTGATCTCTGACTGGGACCCATGAAAGGACAGGGCATAAGAAGCTTGAGGGAGCATGTGGGGGGATGCAGTTACCAGGCTTGCCAGCCTGGGCAGGCATACTGGGAGGCAGCCAAGCGGGACTGGGAGGTCGGTCTGGGAGCTTCTCTGAGGATGCCCTGGGGTTGGCAGCCACAGCACCAGGGCCCTATTATTCTTCTGAGTAACAGCCTGTGTTTGCTGCAGGGAAGCAGATCCCACTGTGCTGCCTCATCCCACTCACCCTACCCAGCTGCTGGAGATTGCAGCAAAGGGAGTCCCAAAGGCAATGATTTGGGGTCAGAAACCTCCTGACCCCCACCTGGCTCTTGCTAGAGTTCTGCAAGCTCTCACACATGCTGCCAGTCCCCAGGGGAATGATAATTGTAGGATGGGGTCTTGCAGTGTAAGTGCTTGGGGAACTATTTCTTTGTCTGGATTTCCCTGCTGCTGCCACAGAGGGGTACTGGTCTCTGCCTAGGAGCCCTGTGTGCAGTCACTGTGTCAATATTTAATCATGGTAATTAGTAACAGGCTGGGTGGCTCAGGAATTCACAGCTCAGCATTTACTTCATTCACCTCACCCATCTTTTGGGCACGTAAGGGATGTGTCTGTGGCAGAGAGAAACAGAGGCTTGTGAAAGTGCAGCTGCCCCATTTTTTTTTGGTAAACATTTTATTTATAGGCTTTTACAAATCCTTTTGCTCTGGTGGCACATGATGCTGTTAAACTAGGAAGAGAGGAATTCATTCCAGGTCAAAAGAAATTCCTTTTGTATCTAACCCATGGGCAGCTACCCTTCGCTATCAGCGTTTTAAGGCTTTTAAAAATCACAGACTGGTGGCAGAGCAGCAAGCTGCCTCTTTCCTCTGAAAACTGGGTTGAAACAAGACCCTGCATGCCTCACAAAGCTCTATCCCTGCACTGTAGCAGAGCAGAACATATATCCAGTTACATCAATCAATGCCCTGCACCTCTCCCAAAGGCATCAGCTACCAGGAGTGGGTCCTCTCTGTTTCAAGGCGTGAGGCTCAGCCAGCAGAGTGGGGCTAACTGCTTCTGAAATCTTTAGGAATTTTTGTTCAGGAGTTACAAATTAAGCTCTCCTTGGAGACATCATAAATCAGATCCAAGGCTGCCTGCTTTGAAGAGGCTTTCCAACACAGCAGAAGGACTCTCACTTGTGGCATACGTGAGCCATGGCTCCAGGATATACCCATTCTTCATCTGTCAAAGTTCAAGTTAATAGCTGTAGGAAAATGAATTAATAGGTGCAGTAAAATCAAAGCCAAATGCAGAGTTGCAAGGGGAATGGGCAATAAAATGGCAGATAAAACTTAACATGGATAAATGTTTCTGGGACTCTTTTTCTTGTAAAAGAGAAAATGCAGAGGGGAGATGCTAAAGGTCTGTGAAGTCATGAGTGATGTGAACATGGAGAACAGGAAAAAGGTTTTAACTTTCTCCTCCAGTATGGGAGGTAGTGGCCACTAAATAAAACTAGCAGAAGGCAGGTTCAATTAAGTTCTTCACCAAAATGTACTCAAGTGCTAGAATACGTTATTTAACACAGGATATGGATTTCCAAAATTTCACTCAACTAGGCATATTTGTGGAAGAACAGATATCTGGGGGGGCAGAAATATCTGTATTGACCTTCCTCCCCTTTTCTTTTTAGCCTATTTTCTTTTCAGTAGCAGCGGCAAAGTGGCATATAGCCATCAGAATGGGAGCTGCATTGAGTCCTGAACTGGAGAGACCTGTCAGACAGGGAAACAAAATTCACAGTTCATATGAGAAAACATACATCTCCATCACATACTGAAACTTCTGTTGTCAGCACTTACTGCACAATGCAAGACAAGTTATTGGGTCAGTGCCTCCTCCTCATCCATCCTTATCCTCTCATATCTTCATCAGGGCACTGATCACACCACATCAGGTGTCTAGGGTATATGACTGATAGGAGATGTAGGTTTGCGCTGGCCACACCACTCACCACCCTCAGCACTCTGCAGAAATATGGATCAGTGGGCCAAGTACTGATAGCAGTGCTCCAAGACATGGGGTAAGCTGTGCTCCTGCTTTTTTCAGAGTGCAAATGCTACAAAATATTGTAAATACAGAGTGATAAGTCTCTCTCCTGTTGCTGGCCTGTGGGACCACAGACTGGGAGAAGGTCTATGACACTGTGGTGTAGCAAAGGGGGCAGCAAGGCAGGGACTATGCATCAGGGCCCAGTGTGAAGGGACCCAGCTACTTGGCTCTCTCTCCTTACACAGCTGTACTGAGCTGTCATCTCTGTGATGCCTGATGAGATCCACCTACCACCGTATCAGCTGCCCACTGCCTGACACAATGCAGGAGATACTCAAGATGTCCTTATCACCTTTCTCTGATGCCTGCGTGCACATGCCGGTGTGTATGCATTAACTACACTCATGTGAACACCTATGCATCTATTTTTATAGAGATATAAACAGGGATTTTGGGTCCGCTGTTTTCCAAGCAGATGAGGACTTGGAAAGGGCCTTTCCATCCCAGAGGAGGCAATTAGGTAGTCTATTTTAATAAGGGCAGTATCCTGTTCTGCCAGTGATCAGTGAGGATGACTGCCACAACAGCCAAGTGGTGCAGCCAGCGAGCATTTGGCTTAATCACTTCTTGACAGGACCTGGTCTCTGTGGAACATTCATAAATAATTATGCTGGGGGCACAGGAGCTGCCTCATTGCTGCAGACCCACAGCAAGACAGCCAACAAAACCCCAACCAAATCCTGAATCTTTTCTAATTATTGGTGTGAGGCTTCCTACTAAACCGAGTTCAGAACAGAGCTTCTTGTTCATGCTGCAGGGGAAAGGGTATGGCATTAGCATCCCTGGGGGCTTCTGAGTGATGAGGAGAGGGAGGGGGGAATATCTGGAATCCCGATGAGCATGGATGGCAGGAGGTGAGTGAATAGGGAGCTTCACTCGGAGAGTGACAGCTGCGAGGCTCCATGTCCCCTCTGCTCCTGACAGCAGTGCCTCCTGGAGCTTTTGTTTCTCTGCAGCCAGGATGACAGCCTTGTGCGACTTTTCACCGGAGTGCGCCTTCCTTCCAGGCATGGATGCTGTGCACATGGGATCGAGCATTGTCAGTGCCTGACAAACAATAGGGCATCAAGGAAAAACAAAAAGGTGGCTTTCTTCAAACACAGACTTTCTCATTTCCAAGCAATCTAGCTTTCAATGAGAGCAGCTTACCTGACTGGACCACTCCAAATAGCCAGGAAATATGCTCTGTGCTGGCGATGATTGGAAAAAAAAGCTGCCTTCTCAATGCAAATGAAAATTAGTAACAAGACAGTGATATGCTCAGAGCTTTCCAGGTTCTGTTTTCTCATTCCCCATCCCGCCACCCTTGCGTGCATCAGTCATCCTTCCTGTGCTCTGACCCTGCACTGGTGCTGTCACCACACTGTGCTGTGACCTCTCTGAATTCAGCACTGCAGCCCCCAACCCAGGGCTGTGTCAGTGAGAGGGAGGGGCTGTGCTGAGCCGAGAGGTGCCACAGTGCTGTGGAGACTGAGTGAGCCTGACACTCCCCTACAGCACCGAGTGTTTGCTTTGCTGGCTGGTTTCACTTCTGAACCGTGCTCTGGCACAGCAGGAAAACACTCATGGAGGACTCCAGGTGTGTATCTGAGTTTGATATTGTATGGCCTTCACCACCTCATGGACCTCTTTAAGGCTGTGAGTGCTAGATTAACTGCTTTGGTTTGTCTGGGGCACACAGGGAAAACTCCAGACTGGGCTGGAATGCAGGAGAGTGGTTTGGGAACTGGCTGCAGCTCTGATGAGGGCTTCCCTCTGAGCCCCTGACACTTGCATTCCCATGTTCTTTCCCTGCTTTCCACACAGTTCTCTAAAACCAACCTCCTCTTGCCTGTTCCCACCCCTGCCTCTGATCTGGAGGGAACTGCTCGAGCCATTTTACTTCTGTAGCTCTTGGTGTTCCTAGCCACCAAAAGCTCTGCAGAAGGACCTAAGGGTGACAGTTTCCAATTTAACATGTATGGATGATAACACACTGTGGTGAAAATATGTGAGAGACACTCGATTCACTCAGGTAAGTGTTATCCATAAGACACTGGGAGCACTACAGATCTGCTGGAGATCTCTATTTGGCATCTAACAGCACACCAAAACAAAAGCACTGGATATATTTCAGTATTCAAAGGAAAGCAATGACCCAGCGGGGTAGGAGTGTCTAAGTAACACTACCAATAGGAAAAGACTGTACAAATGGGCAGTGCTCAGTAAGACCGGAAAGGAAAACAGAAGATTTAGAATAAGGACTGCAGCCCTCAAACATGCTGTTCCTGATGGGCAGGGAATTGTCTTTCCACCACAGGCAGGACAAGGAAAAGTGAACTTAAACTTCAGCAAGGGAGACTTAGACCAGAAAATTAAGTTTCCTAGCTGTAGGCATTTTGAGACACTGGAGGAGATTGCCTGGGTGTTTATTGAGTCTCTGTCACTAAAGGTTTGTAAGAGCAGACTAGAAAAACTCTTGTCAAAAAACTAGTTTACATCTAATTGATTCTATCTTGGAGCAGAAGGATAGACTAGGTGGATACTAAAGGCCTGAGGCAGTCCTATTTCCTGAGGCACTTTTAGATATGCTAATGATCTAAAGAGTTCCTAAGAGCTAGGTATTTGTTTTTAATACTTAGCATAGCTGGTATGTTTGGCATGGTCTTAATCATGATCTGGCTAAAAAGAGAAGCTTCCCTTTCAGTCAACTAGCAATGTTCCAAGCAAATTATCTGTATTCAAAATGCTATTCATGGCACATATTTTAAAAGCAGCATATTCTTCAGCTTGCTGGCCAGCCAGCTTCTGAATATGGAGCACATGAAATCCCTGGGTCACACATTTATGAAACCTGTGTCCCCGTGGGCTCCTTAAGTTACCAAGGATCTGTGATTTATGACAAGAAGCAGCCTTGACTGGATTTGACCAGGGTTAGAAGTGCTTGCACCTGCAGGTAAGGTGTCAGGTCAGAGGGGCTGGGAATCCCCATCACAGGCTGGAACAAGCACCAGGGACACTCCACTCTGGAGACTTCCAGTTACTGTCCAGTACAGCACTTTCCAGTACAGCATGAGCTGGCCTGGCTTGGCTTACTGTGCTCCCCAAAATCACACAGGTTCAGATGGGGCAACATACCAAAATCTACTGCTAATCTGACACCCATGGACAAATGGAGAACAAAAGGATATAAAACAAAGATAAATAAGTACACGTGGGGCACTGCAAAGCCAGCCACCTGCTTGTGCTGCCAGCCCTCTCCCTTCATGTGTGGACCCTGCAGGAATGCCAGGCAGAGAAGCACAACTGGAGGGGAAATTATCTCCCATGCTGGTGATGCAGGGTGAAGAAAGCTCTATCTCCAAACCCATGTGGGGAGTAGGATGGTGCTAAGCTCTGCCTTAAGTCTTCTTTTGTTGGGAAAGTCCTGGCAGGATGGATCAGGGATTCTGTGGCAACCCAATTTAAATATGAAAACATACAGAGTACGTATGAAAATTAATGCACAATTCAGAGCCCTCTGTGCTGGGCTGGGGCTCACTTCTGACAAGATTACACTAAGAAGCAATTAACTTTGGAAATGAGCTGACTGGACGAAGAAAGTGAGGCAAAAATTTTCTGACAGCCATTTCAGGCCAATTTCAGTTCTTTGACACTATTTCAACATGTTCCATTTTTCATCTGCTATTATTGTGGTTTTCCCCAAAACAGTGCACAACCTTAAATTCCCCAGGCTTTGGGGATTTTGGGAGAATATGGATAAACTCATTAGCAGGAGCAAAATGATCACTGAATGAATTAATTTGCATAGACATTTAAATGGCTACTTGCAGACATTTCTTTCACTAAAAGGAGTAGAACAGTTTCTTTTTGAAGTTACTGCCTGAAACTGTCTCATGCTTTGAAGAAAATTTGCTGACAGTTCACATTGAGTTTTCTTCATGTGACGATGGTTAGTTTGAAAATAACCGAGGTAAAGCTTCACCAAATGCCTTGTTCCCAGTCACACTGGCTCCTGAGCTTGTCTCTTGCCAAAAGCTTTTGTTTCTTGGTCTCAGATTTGACATCCCACTTTCTCAGCAAGGTATGGAGACTTTGGCAGTTGTCAAGCACAGAAGTAAGGTAACTATAAGCCTTTGGTAAAGGGAAGGAGACAGATGCATTAGCTACCTGCCAGAATGGAAATTTACCAGGGGTGTGTCTGTCTGACCCAGCTCAGCACCAGGTTGTTTTGTGCCACAGATGTGCAATGTCTGCCTTGGCACTCAAAGCTGGCACACAGTAAGTTATTGTGCAAAGGGTGGAAATAATAAAAAGGTGACAGCAGTTTTAGACACCTTCATCTTCTGGGAGCCCCGGCTATTACAGCAGATGAGCCCTTCTGTCTTGATGACAGCACACCAGGATGAGTCCCCATGAACAGCTCCAGGTTCACTGGTGCTCCTACAGGGTGGTACCCACCATACAGATTCACTAGTCACTGACAGCAATCTGGTCCAGCATCTGGATTGAGCTTTGAGGAATCCCTTGGACAACATGCTCTAATGCCCTCATTAATAAAATTGTAGTTCCTGAATAGGTGCATGTGATATTTCCAGTGGATAAGACACATACTCATCCCCACTGAATACACGTACATTGATTAATAACGTCCTGATAGGTGTACATTGGTTATCCTGTTGATGAGATACACCACGGTTAAGCAGCAAAGGCACAGCATCCTTGACGCTGAGACGTGCACCTGGATGGATAGTCGTGGGCTGGTGAGCAGTCACAGGCTGCTCAGCATACATGGGAAAGCAGCAAACCTGCAGGTTACGCCTCATACAATAACCATAATCCTTGTACAGTCGTTTCTGGGTCCCATGCAACACACACAGAAACAGCTAAGCAAGCAGTTGGTTCTCCATATGAAAATAAAGAAAGTCAAGGAAAAATAAAAATACAACAGCATTAATAAAGCTCCACGTGCTCAAGGGCACTGGGATCAGGCAGCTCTGCGGAAGCGAAAGGCCTTTCATGCCACTTCATGTGTGCGTGCGAACTGCACCCTCGTGAATTGCTAACTTGTCCTTTAGGAGCGAGTTAGATAAATGAGATTCCAATATCAGAGCTAATGCTCCTTTGAAGTGTCTCTTTGCCTTTGTGCACTTCTGTCTTTGCATTATCAAAATGTCTTCCACGAAGCTTTATTATCACTGATAACGTAGAACTAAGAGGCAAAATTTTCTATTCAAGGATTGAGCAGTTAAAAAAAACAATACTTCCCTGGATACTGGAAAATCAAATAGAAGANAAAAAAAAAAAAAAAAGCCTGCTTTACTATGAAAACCCTTGAGGGGAGATAAAAGCTGAAGGGAGGTGCATGCTTGAATAATAAAGCCTTAATGAGTTTGGGTCCGTGTCTAATACAAAGCATTAATTTTGGCTGCTTGATGAAGTTAGCTATTTGATTAGAAAAATTTAATTTTAATGGACACTGCCCACTAAGATCACTCTGTTGGAGAAATCTTTATTGCTGTCATAAGTAACTACTGGTTTTTTTTGAAAAAGAAAAGAGACAGGAGCAAAAAAAAATCCTTTGGGCAATCACTTTGTTTCATACAGCTGGCAGAATTAGTTGTATGTTTTAGCTTCTCTCTTTGCTGTGTCCACTCCTTGTGTGCTTTGTTTGGTTTCTCAGTAGCTCATCGGGACTAGCAGGTGGCTGGAGAAATATAATTTAAAAGATAACAGGAAGATGGGACTGTAAAACATCAGCAAAACATAAAAGCTGTCTATATAGAAGCCAGGGACAGAAGGTATTTCCATGATATTTACACTTTACTTGAAACCGGGCTGTTTCCAGTTTGAGAGTGCCCACTTAAGTGGGCGTGAGTGAGACACATCTTTCTCAGGGAAAATGTTTTGTTTTATTTAGAAAGGACAGGCCATGAGTTTGACTGGGCCGCTGACACACCTCAAGATATTAAGAATAGTGCTCGGCTAGTCTTAATATCTTGAGGTGTTATCTGAGCTTGCGGTTTGAGCTTCCTTTGTAGAAAATGGGAAGAGTGTGAGTCATCTCACCCCGATGCAGACATTTAAGAGAGGGCAGATGACTCATGCCTACAAGTACCTACTTCACTGATGATAAAGGCCAGCTCAGATGGAGACATCTGATGTCAGATGAGATGACTCCCACCTTGACTGGGGAGATTACTGATGCAAAACCTGAAGTTAGACAAAGAACAACAGACACAGACTGCTCAGCACCTGTATGATATGTTACCCTAACTGGGGACTTGGTGAGAAGTCTTGTGTCTGATTGCTTTCTCGCATTGATGTGCACCAGCTAGAGAAGAAAGTAACTCAGGTCTCTCCTGCTATGCTTCTACCTTACAGAAAGGACCACCTGGATGAGTTTAGCAGAGGCAAGGTTGTGGGTTAAACTCTGTGGCCCAGAGTATGCAATCGTTCAGAGAGGTGGCTGTAGTGGTTAATTTTAGTCTGAGCATCTGTGAACCATGCCAGCAGACACATGAGTACATGGTGTAGGAACAGGAATGTCAGTAAGGCAGCAGGTTTTCAGAATAGTTGTTCCCTTTTTGTGATCCCCTGTCTTCAGTCATCAGGCCTTGTCCTCCTCAGAACTGTGACAAATGGTGACAGTGGCCACTGGTTCATCCACAGCAAGTGAGATCCAACTGCAAGGGTCACTGAAGAGATCATCCAGAAACTCCTGTTGGTGACTGTAACACCATCACATGCTTAGGAGGCAATCCCTGTAGCATCACCCAGGAGCTTAGCCTAATCATAAGTATCGACAAAGATGGTTCTTTCCCCAAGGTCACCATCTCCCTGAGGGGCCACCTAAATAGGGGTTGTCAAGTTTATAAATTGTGGCACCATCCCTTCAAATCAGCAGTAAATGCTGCATTCAAAAAGCAGACTTGTCATTTAGTCATCTACAAAGTTGTCTTTGGAATGGATGAAGGATTTGGGGCTCAGCCAAAATGACTGCATGTCTGATGCATGTTATTTCTGCTCTCCTCCCTGGATGGTTATTTTGCGCTCTGCAGAGTTGCCCAACTCAGCTCCCCCACATGCTGCCCATATTGGGTTCTGGGTATGTGTTGCATGGACATGTCATTGACACTGAGATTCTGTCTCAGGCATCTAAGATTCATGTGCCCATCCTGTAGCTCTACACATTCCTTACAGATTGGTGTGTTTTCACATGACTGCACAAAGGGTTGATGCACGTGTGCTAAAATTAGCTACAACACATCTAGGAAATGGGCAGTATAACAACATCCATTAATCATAACAATACTTGTAATACTTCCTCTAGTTTCTGAAACAAAACCTGTTTAACTATTCAAAAATCACAGGGAAATTCTGCTGTTAGGGCTCACCAGCATTACAAAGCAGACCCTGGTGCTGAAGTTTGCTGCAAGTGTTGTCTCATGCAAACACATTGCACTGTCAGCATCAGAACAAATAGATATTGAATTCCTACAGATGTTTGTCCTATTTCCCCTCATTTGCCTCCAGCTACGCCCTCCACAGCACTCCCAGCTTCCGCTCAGCTCATCTGATAAAGTAACAAGGTCTGTGATGCTGTCCCTTCTGAGTCCATGCACTGAAGGAAACTAGGATTAGAGAGAGCTGATCTCTAAATCGCTGATTATCCATATAGTTTGTAATTTCACCACTTGTGGAAGAAGGGCAGGACAAAAGGAAGGGTCAACACATGCAGTTTTGCACTACTGCAGAATCCTCTGTGGTACAAAACAACACTGAAGACACAAAGGCTTTGCCTCAGAGACCGGAGGAGGAAAGGAGTTGTGTGTCAAATTGTCCTTTTTGATATCAATGACAAGTGTTTTGAAATCCTCTCATTTAAAACTACTTTGGTATATTTGTTTTCTCTCTCTCAGGCTTGTTGGTGATGTTCAGTGTTGAAACCAATTCTCAGTTTGCACCTACTACAGGCAAAAGGGTTTAGAGATCCAACTTGTCAAGTCCTACATTGTTCTAGTTCAGGGGCTACCCATTTTTATGAGAACTCACGGATTGTTTAGATCGTTTTTCTTGACTATGCAAGTTCCCAGATAGCAATATTACTTATACCCATCAAGTCTCTCATTAATTCAAATCCTGCCCTCTAACAAAAAAACCATATAATGACTCCTAAGGGAGGAGGTTGCTTCTGAGTCACTGACAGAACAGCATGTTCCCTGGTCTCATGGGCTCCCCAGCATGTCTGGCCTTTATTACCCCCTCTTTCTGGTTTTATGAGTCTTCTCTTGGATTACAATCAGCTGCCAGAGTCCTGCAAGGTGGCAAGAAATGAACAGGAACATCTGGGTATTTCTCTTGGAGCTGCCAATCACTGTCACTACTGCGTAAATGACCTGGTGCTCATTCACACTGCCAAGTAGCATTGAACATGAATTTAGGGCAGCAAAGAAATGTAAAATTATGGATCTGTCCTTATTTTTGTGTTTTGGAGGCTGTTGGTCTGAAGTGATTAGGCATTGGAGTGTGCATGTTATAACACGGCACAATAGCTAGCCATTCAATGACCTAGCTAATGAGGAAAGATGATCTCAGTCTGTTTATGAGAAGCAAAATGCTTCCAGCAGTGTCCAGATGGCAAAACAACTTGGTGTGTGGTAGCATTTCACTTCCACATGACTGGGTGAAATCCTGTGTGAGAAACAATGATGTTGAGCCTTAGTCCTGGAAATCCTCACACGTGCTACGCTCTCACCATACAGACAGTGCCTTTTGAATAAAGAACAGAACTTTGGCCTCGCCTTTAAATGCAGTAGCCAGGCTTGTGATTGCCTACAAAGGCAAGTTACATCCAAAAGCTTCTTGCTGCTGGAACACGAGGACCACAGTGGGCCACTGCTGCTGTGGTGTGAAGATTTACCGTTCTCTTGTGACAGTGATGAGTGTCTCTAATGAACATCAGAGTTGCTCCCCTCCTTAGATGAAGGCAAGAGCAGGCCTGACTAGACGTGTTAGCATCACTGCTCACTTTCTGGCGAGCAGGACATTAACTCATCGTGACAAGGGGAACAGCGAGATTGGGTTTGTAGTTTCTGCTTGTTTGTTTTATTGTTTAAGTTAAGACAACTGTAATGAGATAAAGTACCCTCTAGAAAAAGCTAATTGGATTTGAATAGCTTAATTAATGGAGACGGTCACCTACATAACCCCTTTTTTTTCCCCCCAAGTAATGGGGATCTGCAGTCTGCAAGAAGTAAAAATCAGCACAGTTTATGATACAGTACTCGGGTATTGGTTAATAACAACATTGTTAATGGAATATTTCTTCTGTTTAGGTGGGATATATCTACATTCAAATGTCATGATCCATACAGCAAAATATTCACCACCAAGAACAGGTGAACTTTATAGTTTGGGATTTTTTTCTTTTCGAAAAAAAATACAACCAAGTTATAAATTAGAGTTAAAATATGACAAAATGATGAACAACCAGCAGACATCTACTTCATGGTTGAGTGCTGGTTGAAGGTCTTAATCTGAAATGAAAACATTTCCCATTTAGCCTGAAGAAATTTTCTTGTGATTACTGTTAATATTGATTAAGCTGATGAACTTGCAGTTGTAGCATCCTTGGCCACAATTTAACAACAGTGAAAGGAGAACATTTGTGTCACATTCCTGCTGCCTGTTGGAGCAGGAAAAAGATATAATTCCAGGTAGAAGAGGTATGGCTGTTCTCTAAACTGTCACCTCCCATAGCCTTCAGGAATCACCTGAACCTGGTAATGCTTAGCTGATAGTAAATTTGATAAATGTCTTTCTCAGAGTAAACAGGGGATTTACAGAGCAGGAGCAGAATTTCCCCTCCAGAAATCTCCACAGACTCCACAGGAAAGAGGTATCCGAAAAGAAAGAGTGTTGCTTTAGGCACTTGGGAGGGAGGAGAGAATGATGGTGGGATGGGACACACAAAAGACCCCTGGCTTGGGAAGGACTCCAGAGATGCTGGGAGAAATAGGTTAAGGTACACATTAATGGAAGCTGTAGACTGTGTGAAATTTCCTCTCAGCCTGCCTAAAGGGTGCCCTGCCAGTCTGGAACTGTGATGGACCAAGGGACAGAGTTAAGGTTGTAACACTGACAATTCTAGTGTTCAGTCATGATACTCTGTACCATTTTCTCAATGTTAGGTGGGATGTTTCTATGAAACACAGCTCTTCTGTTAGGTTTCCATATGTTTTCCTTTAAAGTAGAACCACGCTCTTAGCAGAACTTCAACGTACCCAGGACTTTACCTTCTGAAGTCCCTGCTGGCACTAAGGAAGCTTCAACCTGTTGAGTCAACTGGAATGTTCCTGCGTCCTGAGGTATCTCTGACTATGTCCATGATGAGAGATGGCTTTGTAGAGACTCTTGTTTTGGCACTTACATACTGCTAATTGTAGTGCTGACAGACCAGCTCTATCACTATGTGATGAAATCAGGCATGATCTTAATTGTCTTGCAGGATTTAGATTTTTTAAGTGCTCAGTGCTTATACCCTCTGTGGAGGTCTCTGGAGATCAGTTTACAGTGAAGATCAGGATCAGGTCTCCTTTCAAGTGCAAAGTACAAAAACAAGCTACTGTGCAGCAGTGTAAAGGGACATCTCTTCCCGTTGTTTTCCCTTCGATTAAGAGACGAAGGAGTCCATGGCTGAACTTCTGCCACTTGCCAGATGTCCTTTTGGCTACCCTGCTAAACTGCACAGAACACCATGATTTGATTTGCTTCCTCTTTTTTTTTTTCAGTCACAGTGGCCTAATAGTGAGAGGAAATATTTGAACCCTGTTGTTCAGCAGATTTCTGGGCATTCTAACAAACGCTTTCTGAAAAGTCATATTAATCTGATGAGGTGTAATCAAGTGGTCTTAATGTCACTCTAATATTTCAGATTTCTGCAAGTCTGTTGAAACTGTATCGTTCTGCAAACAAGCTCAGAATCCCTTTAACCAATGTTACAGCTTTTTGAGTCAACAGGCACAGCTTCTAACATACATGAAATCTAAGCTTGGCTCCTACTTTTCCTTTTCTTTTTTTCAAATCTCCTTATTCATTTTCACCACCACATTTAATGCATTGGTCCTGAATATCCTTAACAGAGTAAATATGTTAAAGGCCTTGTGCTCTTGAAGCATCCTGTCGCAAAGGGGTTTTCCTTGGAATATAACTGACACCTTCAAATTTGTCTTCTTTACACAACTAAATCTATTCTAATGAGGTCCTTTCTGCCAAGAGCATATTCTGTTCTCCAGTGTTAATCCCCTTGCAGGTCTCTTCAGGCCTTTGGAGCAATCAGGCCCATCATTGTTGGTAATCAGTCACAGCTCCCCTGAGCAAACATGGGCCCTGGTGGCACTCACTCCACAAACCAATGCCAGGCTAATGAGGCAGCATGAGCAGGGCTTTTTTCTTTGATTGAACTTTGGGAATGCAAATTCCCTTCTCACCCTCCTTAAGCAATTTGTTTCTTGACAGATATGGCAGAGAAACTCCGGACCAGAGATACAGCTCTCTTTAAAACACTACTTTTACTTTATCATGAACATTTGCCTACAAGAATGCCCAGGTTTTGTGCTGCAAAGTGTAGTCATAAAAATGGACAATCCATGCTGGGACAAGAAACCCAATTGCACTGTACACAGAAAAGAGATTTAAGACATAAGTGGAGCATGAAGGGGCCAACTGTCTGACCAGGAATTATACAGAGAGTTCCCAGCAGATGTCCATTTCCCAGAGTTAACAGAAAACCTTGGGAAGCAGAAGATAATGTAGTTAGGCCTTGAAGCCCTGTTGTCTTAGAGGGCTGAAAAAATTAAAAATAGAGCTTTTCCCACAACTTCACTCCAGGTATGTAACTCAGTAGGAGGAGAGCACAGTTTTTACTTAGTGCAGGGCCCTATGTTATGTCTGGTCAACAATTTATACATCTTATTTTGCAAACCTACAGTCACAGAGATTAACAAAACCCAGAGGTGACAAAAGTATGTAAATTAAACTCTTCCTCAGCAGCCGCTAACTCTACTGCTTTTCAAATGAAAAGCATAAAAGTATATACTTGACTATGTTTGTGTATAAGAAGAGGTACTATGTCTGCAAAATGTCCATTTACATAACAGCCAACTCTTTTTCCAATAACTTATATCAGGAAACTATTAAAATAAATCACAAAGTAAATTAATAATTTAGAGATCTCATTTGTATGAATCCACTTCATAAAATATGTGTGTGTGTGAAATTGAAGTCAACTGACCATAAAAAAAAGCAAAAAGACATGAGCTCACTGTGGAAGGAAAGCTATTTTTAGTCACATTTTAAAGAAATGCATTCTATTCAAGGCTTCATATCATGCTCTATTAAATTGTAAGAGTGAAAACAGGTTCTGATTTAAGAAGAGAGAGCACAGCAAGATGCGACGTGTCAGAAATGTAATTGTGTACTGTGTGCTGATGTTCTGCTTGTCTTCAATTTGTTGGAGCTGACCAAACAGGCAAGATGATCACAGCCAGGAGAATCTTAACCCTCAAGGGTCCAATCCCACAGCTCTTACATACAGCAGCAATATTTCCCCCTTATGTAATCAATAGGGCAATTATTTAAGAATTCACAGGAAATAAATCCCCCAAAGTACAATTTTAGTCACTGGGGCTGGGAGAGAGAGCTATCTCTGAAAATTAGGCCATAAAGATCAAACCCACAAATAATATGGGCATGGATAGAGTACTCCTCAATGGCAAATGAAGCCATGGTGTCACACAACTAAATACACATTGCAAATCTGGCTCCCAGTGCTGGTAGCACCCATCCCTGTCTTACCATGTTCCAGCAGAATTGGTGAGCCTGGTTACTTCCAAGGAGCTTGACTTGTCCCCAAGACACTCATGACTTCGCTTGTGGCACAGCAGCCTCTTTCAGTCCCAGTCCCACACAGTTCTTTTTGCATCTTGGTTGCCAAAATCTGACATACAGCTTGAGTAGAGGCAAAGAAATGTATGTATAAATAAAAAATGAAAGCTATTTTGGGGTTAAAATGCTGTCTCCAACAGAAGGTTTGACAGCCCTGGGCATTTGAATGAGAGAAAGGAAAGACAAGTTTTGATTTCTGTGATCCAAAATGGCCAACCTTAAGCTTCTTATAGAGTCAGTGGAAAAAGGCAGTGCCCAAGAAACGGAGGTTGCAATACCAAATGAGGGGTTACAGTGGCCAAGCTGGGTCCAGTCTGTGGTGATCATGTCCAAAGTACTAACAAAATTTTATTGTGTAGGAGAACATTCATTTTACCCAAATTTAGTCTTCTAGATACCAAGCATCTACACAAACCTTGACACGGAGCTTATTTATATAGTCTGCGGAGACTGGTTGCCACTAGGGGAAATGATCACATCCTAAAAAAGGAGTGTAAGCTTGGTGGGCTGAAAGGCTTTTGGAAAACACCTACCATCGACCATTGACAAAGTGGAGGATGCCAACCGTTTTCTCCTCAGTCTCAGGACTGATTTTCATTCAGAAGATTGCCTTTCTGACTTAGATTTATAATTCCAGCCTGTACCACAGGATAAATGTACATGTAGAGAAAAGAGAGTACATTGCAAAAGAGGCTTCCTTGCCCAGAATCTTTCAAAATCACCTGAACCACAAGAACTTCAGTTTCTTCTCAAAGTCCCCAATTTTGATGAGGTCCCCAGGTACCTCTGGAGTGAGGAAGGAGAGCTGAGCAGCCTGCTCAAACCTATTCTTCTCTATGGTATCTGAAAAAGGACTCCCACACTGACAGAAAAGTGATTTATTGAAATCCAGTTGCCTCCTTCTCTCGAGGTTCCTTCTGGTGCAGCAGGCACAGGCAGGTGGCAGGAGGTTCAGGCTACAACTTGTCAGCAGAGGCTCTTCTTCTGTTCTCTCTCTGAGGTTAATAACTGCTTATGCCCACAAGTTGTACTGCTTTAGGCATTCCAGCACAAACACAAACGGGCATAGCTAACCTGAAGAGGACATTTAGGACATACATCTATACAGCCCTAAAAAGTATGGAAAAAATACCTAAAATTGCTTTCGGGGTTATTTCTGTGTCTCTTTTCACTGCCAAGTCAGAGAAACAATTCATTTGTTCCCTACTGACAGCAATAAGTGACTTTTCATTGGAAAATGGATGCTCCTGGAGTCTTCTGAGGGTGTTGCAGAAAAATGCTGGAAAACTAAGAAGTCTTTAATATTTGTTCTGATGGTTATAACCATAGTGAAAAGGACCTGAGGGAGACCCTCACTATGCCAAAAAAACTCAGCAACTGTCCACATTGTTCAGAAATTAGGACATCTTGTGTCTAGAGAGGAGTTGAATAATGGACTCAATAAGCTTCAATTCATAATGCTTTGCTCCTGAGCTGCAGTGCTCAGGAGTGAAACTGTTCTGGAAAAGCCGGCCAGAAGAGCCAGCATGTGGTTCCAAAGTACTCCTATTTACCAAGACAACTATTACAAGACGACTATTCTGAATAGGTAGCAAATCCAAAGGCAACAGGAAAAATGGGAAAAGAAGGAAAGGAGCCGAGCACTTAACTTGATAAACATCTCAGGAGGCTTGCCTGAGATTAGTTGACAAATACATGGGCTGCCTGGCAGTGTACTTACGTCAACCCTTGCTTTTCTTCTAGGCTTTTCCTCTTAACCCATAATATGACAGGGTCATATTTATTTGGTGTTGCCCACAAGGCTAAAGGGCATTTGATGATGAGTAAAAGAGAGAGAGAAAATCTCAATAAATGCCATTTGCAATCTGAGGGAGGGAATAACAAGAGTGACTCATTTTGAGAACAGTGAGCATTCTGAGCCGCGGTATCCATTTACCTGGAGGTCTGATGTAGCTGATGTTTGCTCCAGAATTTTGTCTGTGGTGGGTTCTGACTTGCAGAGGTCTGGGAAAATAAATCGGAGGGAAAAAAAAATCATGTGGTTTTCCTCTGTTGCATCCATGATGCCAAAGGAAAATACAAGCAAAACCTGCAAAAACTGACTGGAGACGTGTTTCCCTTCAAATTGCTCTGTGCTTAGCACTGGTGTTTTTCTGCAAGTTGTCTGTTGCATATGACTAGGTCATTTCATCACAAGCATGTGTTTTACTTGCCATAAAATAAAATTTTTAGCTCCCTTGAATTTCTTACTTGTCCAAAGCTTTGCTTTTCCTTTAGAATTGCTCACGTGCTTTGAATGCAGAGTGCCCTGTGTCTGACTTCACTACTCCATTAGACATAGAGAGGGCAAATCTAGGGATGTAACGGGGCAACAGATTGGCCAGCATGTGCTCAGGTTTGTAATTGCCTGTTCCTGGCTCCTCTGGAAACAATGGAGGAGCAGAAGCAGCTGGTCTGCAGAGGAGATGAGGCGTGACATCTCCCTGGGAGCACCGCCTGCCCAAGCACCTCTGGCCCTGCCAGTCCTGGGCTGTCCTGCCAGTCCTGGCCAGGGCAGGCCAGCTCAGAGGGCTGCTTTGAGGCTCTAGTCTGTTCCTGTCTGGCTGCCATTTGTCACCATTGCCCAGCACGGGCATCTTGCTGCAATCTGCTGCACTTCTCCATGTGCTGGTTCTGAAAGGAGCAGCAATGATGCTGATAGGGTTGGCCACTGGACAACCTTGGAAAATGAGTTCGGCCCTTAGTGTGTTACAAGGGGAAAACAAACAGCATAGAAAGCACCAAAATGTGGCTTAAACAAAAAGGCTTGCTAAAGACATGTCTTTCTCCATGTCCCCAGCTGGACTTGCTGAGTTCATTGGTTTTAATGGAGTTATTCCAGCCTACCTAGCTGAGATTACAGCCCATTAGACGATGTATTGCCATGTAAAATTCCGGTGAGTGGTACAGTTTATTTTCTCATTTGTTGGTTCTGCCATCTGGCACAGCCTTCTTATATCCTGTTCTATTCACTATCCTGTGAAAACATATTTTGTCTTCTCTATAGACTGTCACTTTTCCCTTGCCAAATATTAGCTTCGTAACTGAACACTTCTGATTCTTTTTGAAATCACAACATCACTTTTTTCCCCCTGACAATACCCTCAGGTGTCTACTATGAGACGTTGGATTGTGTTGCCAGGTGCACTATGAGTTAAAAGAATACAGCTCCAGTTTGGCAAACATTTGTGCAGCTTCACAGCTTTAATGGGTCCTGGCGACTATAAATAATAAAGGGAAACTAAATAATACACTACTTCCTGTAAGTCACATGTAGATTGGCTCCATTTCTGAATTCACCTCCTGAGAGAAGAAGGTTTGCCTCCATTTTAGGACAGAAAGGAATCATCCTGTGATGGCACTGCAGGGTCAGACTGTAGTTGATGAAAAGTCGTGGATGTCACATACACCAGAATGAGACATTTAAACTGTAAACTCTTGTGATTGATACAAAACACATTCTCCCAAAAAGGCTTGTGCTCACCTACTGAGGGGTGGGATTTGGAATTTTCATGCAAATATCCCCACATTTAATTTCCTTTGACTGGATAGCTACAAGAGGTTGTTCTAAATATGAAAAAGTGCTGCTGAGCTTTTCTCTCTTTGAGACACACCTGAAGAAATGCATTGGTCTGGTTGGTACCTGTCAGCTGATGCTTAGCAAACAGGAAAGGTGGGAAGCAGATGCATCAGGGTGAAGCCTCTCAGTCCTGCTCTGCCAGAAGAGTTAAGGTACAGCACAGGGGGTTACTTTGAGCCTTCAGTTCTCATGGAAGTGGGAAGTGTTCAGCAATTCTTGGGTGGTCCTCGGAGTGTTTCAAGGCCAGGTCTTTTTTTCAGGACATTATGTATGGGTTGAACCACTTAGAGTGGATAAACAGCAATTTAAAAATAAATTGTGAATATAATATTCGGGGTAGGTGACCTCTGACGGCAAATAAAGCAGAACTTTTTCTGCCCTGGAGGGTGTCCTTTGATTCAGTCTGTGTTTGTAAAATAATTAGAGAAAATGAGATATATTTTAAAAGATCAGGAGCAGCAAGAACCAAACACAAGAGAAAACATTTAAACACAAAGGCAGGGTGGCAGAAGGGCCATACACAGAGAGAGAGAGCTCTTCTGCATTTCACTGCTGCTTCTTTCACACTTGCAAATACACCACTGAGAGATTGACTGAATGAAGTAAAAGCAAGGATGGGCTGCAAAAAAAGAGAAGCTGTGATTCCTTAATAACTGACTGGCAAGCTGGTGTAGTGGATCAGTGAATGCCATGAATCATTTGCAGACCAAGATCAAAGAGTAAAGGGGACACAGTTCACCCAGCTGGGCATTTGTGCAGGGCTTTGACTACCTGAAGCATTCAGAAAACCATTGTTTTTTCTCTTCTCATCTCTAACCTCTTTTCACCTCTGTTCCTTGCAGACTCAGCCATGTACTTGTTAGTCTACCTTGCCTAGTTCTTACTTTATTTCATCATGTTAATGGAGAAGCTGAATTTCAGCTCATTTCAGTTGTTTTTTACCAAGAGGAAATCACGCCTAAGGATTTCTATCACATTCTGTTCCATTTCTTCCAAGTGCTGAACCTTTTATTGAATGAAATAGAAAAAAATATCACATTTTGGGAAAAATAAGCATTGACTGGTGCTGTGCCTGATCTTATTTCATATTTTGTCTCCATCTGATTGTAGCATCTTGTAATTGGAAGACCTATGGAACTTGCAATCAAATTATTCTGGTGTATATGGAGTTCATATCCAGACAGTCAGATATAGGCATCATATAAACATAAATCAAATAAATCTGTAGAGCAGGAGAAATTTGTCTTATCCAGATATCCAGAGCTGTCTGAGACCTCTCCAAAAATCAAAGTGTGATGCATAGCAAACAGCTTGGAGGAAGAGTAGCAATCAATACATCAAAGACAAGAAATGGAAAACAGGGCTGTAAATTTAAGCATCCCTAATGCCACAGTACTTCTGAAGCAAGTTTGACAGACCTCTCGTGCTTTTATGGATACAGCAAAGTCATGCCTGAGATTTTCAAAATCCCCACCTGAGTCTGCAGTTCTGTCAGAGTCTGAGCTGCCCAAGGTTGCTGTTACCTCTTGACTACCTGCCCCTCTGCCCCACAACACTGCTGACTGGATTTTTTGCCTCTCCTTCACACTGGTAAAAACCATACCTAATCCTGCAGTGAGTTGGAGAGCTAAACTGTAAGGAAATGCTTCTTTTCCCCTCTGCACCCCTCATGAAATGAGTTTCTAATTTCTCCCCCTTAACTGGCTCACTGTATGATCACACAAATATGAGAGAAGAATGGAGAGAGCATGTAAGGAAAGGCAGAGGGCAACCCTGCTTTAGATTAGATACTAAACTTCTGTGGAATTACAGCTTTAAGAACACAACCCCACTCCCAGTCATGCATATGTGTGTATGTGGATGTTCCAAAAGGCCTGCCCATTCACTTCACTGCAGTGGCATATGTTTACTTTGGTACAGGATTCTTGAAACACTGGGTCACCTTGATTCATGAGTTAACCATATGGAACCACCATATTCTTTGGCATTTAGACTTCCATTAAAGTACAAAAATTGCTCTTATCCATCATGGTTGTTCAGGAAATCCTCCTAGTAGGTCCAAACTGTGTAGTGTTTCCTTTCTGCAGTCCAAAAATAGTCTGAAATTATACTGATGAGATATAAATGCTGCCCAATTTGCTTGTTTCAATTCAGGCTTTGACTCAAAACCTTATTGACAACATTATAAATGTCAACATTTGATACATAATACATGAATACATTTTAGCAGATGGAGAGGAATAGAAATGAAGCCAAGATGCAGTTGAGGCTGGGCTTGGAATTGCTGGAAGGAGAAGGATGAAGAAAGGAGAGATGCCAAGAAGGAAGTAGAGCAGAAACAGAGAAAGGAAGAGGGGAAGGAAGGGAAGAGAAATCACTCCTACTGAGTTCCACTGTATCAAATACTAAAAGAGTGAAGGGATAATAAACAGTTTATTACCTTCTGCAGCAAAAGGTGAGGCTTTGCCTTTGCTCATTCTATGAAGCTCTCTTGGAGACAAGTAGGAGTTGTGCTATGGACAGAAGGCAGTATGCTCGTCCATACTCATACCATAGCCCATTCTCCATATCCAGGCGTGGAGTTTGTTCTCTTCCACAGGATGAACAGGATACCCCCATGGTCAGAGACAGCTCAATGGGTGAAACAGCCTGTTAACCACCAATTTTAGATTAGCAAAGTAATCCACTGCCTAGAACCAATAGCTTATATGAATATTACTAACTGCACCAAGCTTCTGGAAGGGTTTTGCCATAACAAAAAAATTATGATCATTCTAGATTAAACAGATATGGGGTGCTACCATTCATCACTCAGTCTGTAAAAAAATTCAAACTATTTTAAAAGGCTAATTGCTGTGCAGCAGAAACATGTGGCATAGGGATGAACTGCCTGCAAAACAGTCGCTGCAATCTGCCAATGCTAACTATACTTTTAGGGGCTAATAAAAAGATGCCAGAGGACAAGATGAGAAACTATATGAAAGTAAAAGGTAAACTTATGATTTCGCATTCTGGGGACCACATTACGAAGAACTATTATCACTACCTGTGCATCAAACAGGCACAGAAAGCAGTTTTCAGAAACCCTTTAACATTTCTAAAAAGGAGCTCCCGTGAATCTTCTCCTTTCCTCTTTTTCCCATGTTGTTTATGTGCTGAATATTCACACTTCTTTACTTAGACAGACAGTTGATTTGTCCCAAAGTGTCTGCATTTAAAATATAAGTGTATTAATTCTGATATTCACTATTCCCATGCTTTTCTTTCTCAAAATATAAAAGAACAATGCAATACTCAGAGGAAATTTCCCTAGGAAAACAAGGAATCTTTTCTATTCTAGATCCTTGGTAGTTCCATTTTCATAGAGCAGATCAGTTTGTCTGCTTTCGGTCTCAGAATTGCTTTTCTAGCCTTCAGCAAGTGCAATGCACAAGTATAAGTCTGACAAACTTGATTTATGTTAAGAAATAATTTTTCTGTTGTCATAGAAACCACTGCAAGATGATCCAGACATGAGTAAAAAGTAACAACGAAAAGCGGGTTGCTGGTTTTGCCAGTGAAATTCCCCTCGTTGTTGATGTCCCATCAGTAATTTCCTCACCCTCTAATGCAAAAAGGGCAAAAAGATGGTATCTGGAAAGTTGGCTGAGAGGGAAAATTTGCCTAGAGGGAGGGTTCATTGTCATGAGACAGGTACATGTCTCAGCCCAGAAGGGGGTGTGCAGCCAGCCCAACTTCTCCTGCAAGGCTGCAGCAGGGGAAGCAAAGTAAATGTTCTTTCCAATAGGGAGCAAAGCCAGACTAGAAATCCCTCAAGCCTGTTACAGAGACATGCCATGGTGGAAAGAAATAGAATAATTTCCTTCTCTTATGCCATGGGTTTGCTTCCATTGGCAGGAATTAATCATATCCACATTTCAATGTTTGCATGGCTCTTGGCACTGCGCTATGCATAAACAATTTCTGCTTCAATAAGAGGAAGCATTCACCTGGACAGCAACAAATACGAGGGAGTAAAAGAATCAATGAATGCTGATCATCATGACATGTTCACGTAGAAGCATCTGCACCCACCCCAGCACTGCCTGCCCACGAGCTCTGTGACACAGCGTAGGCAATTCCACCCTGCCCAATAGAAATGATCATTCATTGCCATTTTTGCACAATGAGAGCGCAGGAATGTACACTGTGTACTACAACACCTACACTCTACTCAGTCTCCACCATCAGTCATTGACATGTTAGGGGTGTTTATCCCCAAGATTTACAAGGGCAATGAACATTGCTAGTACTTGCCACTACAGCTGTCAGACTGACTTGACATTATTTCCCAAGGGAAATCTGTTTCTGCATCTGCTACTGTTGGTTCAGTTTACAACAGGCTTTCAGCTAAAGGGCTGTTGCTGTAGATCCCTGGCCTCACAAAAAGGCAGAAGGACGAAAGTATTACTGTAAAAAAGTCAGAAAACCTGCAACATTTTGTGCAGCCTTTGAGTTCCTTCAAGTAGAAAAGCCAGGGGATTTCAGTCCAGAATGCTCCTCTGCTGAAATTAGTACTGGGAACGGTTCAAAAAGAGGAGGACATGGATAGATTATCACCTTTTTTTGCCTCTCATGCTGAGTAGTTGCTGTATGTCAATAATTAGAAAAGAGTTTCATGAACCAATATGACCTCTTTTTCAGCTGGTACACTGTCTAGACAGTATTCTTTCCCACCTCTTATTTATCATTTGAAAATATCTGCCAGACAATCTCTCAAAGTCCTTTCTGAGATGAGGCTTACTGGTATTAATTTTGCAAGTGTAAGAAACAGAGGCAGGTCTGGCATTGGTTCTGATTCCTGATAAAGTGAAAGCAGCTTCTAGCACTGGGTGTGCCATGGATTGTGAAAAGGGAATTCTGAATTGATATTTGCCAATATTCTCTGTAAAATGCATTTTTGTAGGGTTTCCATGCAGCATTCTCCTTTTTAATAAAGAAAAAAATACAGAATACAAGGGGCAGGAAGAGAGATGACATAAACTTGTCTGATGATATAAGTGGATATTAGTGGAGACTTTTGACAGGGCTCACTGGACTCTAGTTACAAGAATCTGAATAGAAAGCCTCATTTGCTCTTGGTCATTTGCTCATCGCAAAAGACCACTTGCAATTTGGTAATTTGCTTCTTTTCTCAAGAAACACAAAAGTGCATGGAGGATGGAAAATTAAAACAGAACTCAGTTATTGTCATGATTATTGTCGCCAGATTATAAGGAAGTGCCTATCTGCCACTTCTCCCGTATGTGCACATGTACATGTCTCTTTTTATGTTCACTGCCTGTCCACAGCTTGTCTCATACATGCATCTCGTTATGTCTCATTATCACATTTCATTCCCATGCTCTTTACAGAGCAAAACAAGGTGTGTATTTGGCTATGAAAATGCTGGAGGGGGTTGAGGGCGTGTTTGCATGGGAGATGATGTATTACCATGTCAATCACTGCTCCTTCTCTTCCTTAGTCTTTGCAGACAAATCCTGGATGAGCCTCAGCTGGGATGCTTCTGGCACTGGGGAAGCTGAGATTTAGATAGCAGGTTCTCAGCCCAGGCCCTCTGGCATGTGATTCACACGCTGTTACCAAACGTGCACTGAGGGCCCTGAAGGTTTCCTCCCATCCTGCTGAACGCCAGGTTTAGACCTCAGCATAATTTATGGGTTGCTGGGGGAAGATGGTGTTTCCCAGTGAACTCCTTCACTCTAGGCCTACATATAATCCTTTTATTTTTTTTCCCAGAGGGAGGGCTGTTGCCTATTAACCAGCCTAGCTACCAAAAAGGGAGTAGGGGAGGGAGACCACAGGCTTTTTCTCCAGCATTATGGTATCCACGGATGCTGGCTGGGCATGCCATTCCCACCTGTCTTCCAGGCTCCTGCTTCAGCTTTTCCCCTGTGAATGTGAGTACTGATGAACCTTCTGCTGCTGCTGGTCTGCTTCCTGCTTTCTCTTCTGATGCGAGCTGTGTGTTTTGACCTGTGTTCAGCAGGGGATGCCATTAAACATCAGGACCTGAAGGCTGCCACGGTCTCTCGGAGGAAGCTTTCTTTTCTTGGAGGCGGCAGGGCATGCAGAGGGACTATAGCGGGAAAGACCGGGGCACCTTCCCCACGGGAGGGGAGTAGGAATGGGTGGAGGCAGAACTGCAAAAGCAGCATGCTTAGAAACAGTAAAACAAAACCCAGTCAGCTGGAATTGCAAAGGCTGCTGAGCAATGGTGGTTGCTGTGACCTGAGCTGTGGGCATCGTGCTCAACTGCATAACCTACACTCCCCAGAAGAAAGGGATCCCTGAAAATGAGTGCTTAAGTCACCTGTGTGCTCAGATAGCACAGCCTGGACTGCTGCATCCTGGGGCAACTGTAGATCCATCACACTCATCAGCTGTTGGTAGGGACTCTCTTCCAGAGAGATGGGACAGAGAATGGTTGTGGAGACGTGGAAAAGGACAATGCTTGCAGTAATAGAAGAGTAGCAGCAGCAGGCAGGTTGGTGGGAAAGAAGGTGTTGCATTTGCTGGGATATGGATATAAAATGCACAGCTGCCAAATCATACCGTTCCCCTTGTTTGTTTCCTTTTTTTTTTTTTTTTAAACGAATAACCAGTGACTTAAAGACAGAAAAATATAATAGTATGCCCTCCTTTATATTCCAGAGCGTCCCCCTTCTCCCTGCTGTTTGGCATCGCGCCCATTTCCAGCAGGCACTTTCAGATGCAGATTTCTCCCTGAATAGGTACGGCGGGGCTCTTTGTCCTCGTCTCGCCTACCTTCATTAGCGGCTCTGCTGCTGGGGGCCTGGCTCAGCTATCGGAGGGACCAGGGCCGGGCAAGGGGCAGAGCAGAAAAGGCCCCCTCAATACCGATTCATTACCATACAAATGGAGGAACACCCCAGCTATGCAGAGGGCGGTATCTTTATAAAACATGCGTAAATAGCACACAAAACAATGATTACACAGCGCTTATGCACCAGTTAAAATTCACCCTGGGTAGGCTGGATAACGCATATCCATATACGCTTAAAATGGATTCGCTTTGGATCTGCAAATGGTTCATAGATGTCTCTTGAGATAGGGGCACTGCCTGGGGCACGGTGGACGTATGTGGGTAGTAACCTATCGGCAGGGCAGCAAGCCGTGACAAGAAGACAGATGAGGAGAGGAGACGATTCCCCGTTTGTCTGTTGCCCTGGTTCAGCCTAAATGTTGAAAGATGAGACATCTGTGTACGAGGCATCTGTGTACGTGTGGCTCAAAGGCCAGTCATCCAACATAAATGGTGTTTGGAGGTTTGTGTCAAGGAAGAAGATTCTCAATTATCAAGATTTGCTTTGGGTAGGAGAGAAAAAATGCTGGGTAGTGTTCAAGAACTGAAAACCAAACCTGGTTTTAAAGTGCTTTTGGTGAAATGTAATCTGACCTTGTGCTTGGTGAAAATAATATACTGAAACACGGTGAAAAATCCATTTTATATGAATATATTAATTCTGTAGCTTTATTGATATGTGAATAGTAACAGCATATAGAAAAAAAAAGGATTGACTGGTCAGGCAGAGTATTTCTCTTGGATGAACATGAGATGGGATGTGACACATGCAAGACAAGGAATTGTAAGGAAGAAAGATTGATTTCCTCAGGCCATTTGGGATATGTTCCCTCTCCACTGGAAGTTAAACACTTCTCCATCAAGACTGCTAATCTCTAAATTTCCTGAAGTTACTTAAACTTACACTTCTGAAGTTGTAAATATCAGGGTCATGTTTGGGAGGAAATAAAAAGTGAAAGCAGATCTGACAGAAAGAGAGGTCAGGCGACAAATGGGGATAATGAAAGAGCTGTCCATACTCCAGAAACTGGGGAGCTTCTCACCTGGGCTGTTTAAATCCAGCACTTCTGGCTTTCAGAAGGAAGAAGATATTGAGGCAAAGCCTGTGAACCTCCAACTGCCCTTAAAGGTTTGCAGAAAACAGGTCAGAGTGGGAAAAGCCACGCGTGCCTTTGGGGTCAAACCCCTCATACACCTAAAGGACCATTGCAGCCAGATGTTGATAAGTTAGTATTGCCAGAAGAAATGGTGTCAGTCTCTCTGTGGATATCTTGTCAGTACTGAGGGCCCAACCACTCCAGAGGGTGGTTGGACACTGGAACAGGCTCCCCAGGGCAGTGGTTGTGTCCCCAAGCCTGCCAGAGGTCAAGGAGCATTTGGACAACACTCTCAGGGACATGGTGGCATTGTTGAGGTGTGCTGTGCAGGGATAGGAGTTGCACTTGATGGTCCTGTGGGTCCCTTCCAACTCAGCATATTCTGTGATCCCTGAGGATTCACTCAGGGTCCTGGGACCATAGCTGCCCAAATGTGACAACAAATACAGAGCAGCTCATCCAAGTGTTTTCTTTGCACTGCACTAGGCTGGGTTATAGCCCTAAATCCGTCTGCTGTCAACAGTCACAGTAGCAACGTGGGGAGGGCCACTTTGCACGAAAAACATTTTAAATGAGCGTTTTCTAGTTATGGCCCAAGATTCATTGGAAACAAATGACAGAACAGCTTGGGTTAGTATAATGCTGAGAGCTGTGGGATATACCCAGAGCAGCTCTGACACCAAACACAAATGATAACCAAAGTGCTTGTACAGTTCTTCCACCTCTGCTCTCCTGCCCTCCTCTCTCACAGGAAGGGGCACAAGGATGGGGATGGGTGATGGCACTGGAATGCAGCCCTGCAGCGTGGCTGCACAGGCTCTGGCTGGGTCTGCTGCTCACTTGAATTAGACCTGGAGTTGAGACAGATCCTGAGGGGCTAAACCTGAACAATCTGGCCTGGGAAAACCTGGTTCATCAATTCCAACTCTTTTCTTGCCACTATCAAAACATTTTCTGGAAGCATTTGTAATGTCTGCCTACACCAATAGCCACACAGCATGCTGGATTTGTAACCATATAATTACACCTTCCAAAATAATATATTCTTGCCCTCTAAAGAACTGAACAGGTAGGTAATAAACACTTTTTTGGCAAGTACTCTGGAAGGCCTTCAAAAGGACGGTTTGCTGTGGAGAAGAAGAACAAATCACCCTTTCTATAACCTCTTTGATTTACGGAGGGGAAAAAAAACCTTAAAATCCACCACGTTTCTTTGAAAACCAGAATAAGGCAATACTGTCTACGGAAATCTGCTTTATGTCCTTTCAGGTTCTCACTTTCCAGGTGTATTTGCTGGTATGTGAAACACATGTAAACCTCTCAGGAACAGCTATGCTTTCAGGTCTTTATTAACCAATAGAACTGGGAGGCTGGCATATCCCCGATCTGGAAGAGGAGGATAGGGAAAAGATCTTCTGAGCTCTATGAAAACTGAAATTTGGAATATAATTCAGGATTTCTTGCAAATATTGATCAATTGACCTGTACCTTCGATGTGAGCCAGGCTGTAGTCTCATTAAGAGATTCCAGATTAATCATATGCCTCTGAAAGAGGTGTCTTAGTGAGATTTTTCTGCAAAGACTATTGATGTAATTGCAGGTATGTTTAATTCTGGTAAATATAAAGGCAGATTTTTTAGCATGTGTGTTACAGAAAGAGGTGAAGAGGTATGTCAGGCTAGTTTAACCACAATTTCAGCACCAGTCTGGTTAAATCTGTTTCTAAATCAATCTAGCTCTGCTACCTCTGTAACCAAACCACACACAGAAAGGCCTTAAAAACTGAAGCGATAAACCGCCAAGGAACAGCAGTTTATAATGAAAACAACAGGGATGATAATTAAACTTCCACCAGCGGTCTGAATTGGCAGTCAGCTCAGTTAGCAAACAGTAATAAAGAGACAGCCCAAATTCTTTACTGCCTGCTTGTGGGACAGATTAGCCTTGACAATGTTTCACCCTACCTCTCTGAAATGGGGTGAAAGACTATTC
This sequence comes from Pachycephala philippinensis, assembly GCA_013397055.1. Classification (NCBI taxonomy): domain Eukaryota; kingdom Metazoa; phylum Chordata; class Aves; order Passeriformes; genus Pachycephala; species Pachycephala philippinensis. The sequence goes on along the minus strand of VWZT01003234.1, from coordinate 193,953 downwards.
AGGCAACAGGCAAAGCTGTTTCCATCTGGCATACTCCTCCTTTCTCATGAGTTTTCACCTACTGTTTATTAAGAAGTTGTTCTATAAAGGCGTCCCCACCCCATTTGCCTCTGGACTCCCAGCTAAGTCTTGTCTCATTACTTCTGTTTTGATGCCTACAAGACTTTTTAATAAGAATGAATTTCTTACCTGAGAAAGCCCTAATAGGTACCATACAGCAATATTAGTGAAAAACAGTAGATTCTGTACCATCTGATTTCTGAGATTTTGTGATTAATTGTGGCTGCAGCACAGACAGTAAATACATTTGGTTTATGTCAGCTGCTGATCAGAAGAAATATTTATCTATTTTCTTCCAGCATAGGTCATATCTATAAATCACCAGGTGGATTCAAAAGTGGCTTCTCAGGCCACTACAATCTCTACATGACAATGTATTTCTCTGACTGATTTTTTTCAGATTTATCCTGCTGCATATGAACTTACAAGGTATTTTTTCAGAAATATTTATTGCATGTTCTGTGCTTGATGGCTCTTCTTAGCAGGTGAGCATTAGTGACATGGGTTTTTTGTGACTAGCATTTGCATAACTTGGATACAACGAGATCTCTAAAAGTTCTGTGTTTCCAAAGCTCTTCTTATCATAAGGATCTAGTACAAAATGTATTGACCTTCTGTGCTTATTAACATGCTTTTACTTACTCTTTGAGCTCCTTGCAATTTGTAATGTGTTTTATCCTGACAAAATGATAAAGAGGTAGAGAGTAGAAAGGGAGGAACTGAATCAGCTAGAGACTAGACCGACTTATAAGTTGCTCAAATAATTAAGCCAGATAGCTGAAAAACAAGGACAGGTTTTCTTCTGACCTATGCTGCTACTCTTCAAGCATTGTACCCTCTTTCCTTTTCTTTTTCTTCTGGGAAAATATACTGTCTTTCCAGTTTTTTTCCACTGGGAAGATACTCTTCATGTAAATAATTTTTCATTTAACAACATATTTTTAACAGTTTTTAGAATCGTTATTCAGTTTGACTTTTTCTCTTCCCTTTGCAAAATGCCCTTCATAAAAATGGAATTGCATTTACATTTCTCCTTCAGCCTCCACTGCAAATAGGGACCTGAATCGAAGCCCTGGTTTGAACACTATTAGTAGAGGCACATCAGTTCAGGTGGGTTACAGCTGTTGAAAACTGCACTGTAATATTGTCAGACAGAGCAAACTATCAGATCGTCAAATATGATTTCAAATGAAGTCTGAAGTCTGAAAGGATTCTAGAAAGAACCATTTTCAGATAAAGGCAAGGAGAATTACTCCAAATATAATGAAGGAGCTGAAAAAAAAACCCGGCTCCTCAGTTCTAGGGGTTTTACTATATATTTGTGAATTTTCTAAAGCATACTTTTCCTCCACTGTCTCTGCCTAACACACGGCACTGCATAACTGTCACTGTGCATTTACACTTTTCATTGTTGCTGAGGACAGCCAGCTTGAATTAGAAGCTGTTCATAGCCAAATTTTGAAGTATCAGGATATTAACTCGGATGTGGCAATGGATTAAAGCAGGGCTGTCCCACCCCTTCTCCCAGCCTCGCAGGGGAGGGTGTTGATGGGTCACACAGCTGCTCCTGAACTGCCACTGTTCCTGACTGACATATTTTTTGCTTTCCTCTAACATGTCAAGCTGTCTGTATCCTTCTGTCAGCTCCAGGCAAGGATGCCAGCCTCTAAGATAAGGGCAGCATGATCAGGCAAGGTTGGTGCTTGTGTCAGCCACCCCAGCTTGATCTGCTGCTGCTTGTGTCTGCACACTGCCAAAACTCTGTCACTCCTGTCTTGTGGGCAGCAACTGTTTGTAAAACCAAACTACTACTTTACAAAAGTTATTCTTGCACCCCAGACTGGGGATTTGTCAAAGTCCCAAGTCACCGAGAGGCCCCACAGAGGCTCTCTGACCTGGGTTATGGGTGTAGCCCCAAATCACACTGTTCGTATGAACAGGACTGTTCCCTTCACTGAACCCCACTCCTAAGCAGACGGGAAAGAAGCAAGTGGGGGATTTAATGTTAAGCACCGAACACTAAATTATTACCATTCAACCTAACTCACTGCCTCCCCACAAATATTTGAAATTAAAACAGATCGTGTTCTGCACAAAGCAAGCCAGTGCTTAGTTGGGAATGTATCTGTTATTGCCTTGTACCACACTGAAAAAACATTGATTTCCACACATTCTGAATGTTCCTAAAGGCTTAGGAACTAATGTCAGCTGACTGTGTTTGTACCGGATGCTCAGTCACTGCACCAAATATGCTCTGCAAACTAGTCACCTTTAAAACGATAGTGCACCTTCTTGAATCTGCCACCAGATTGCATGTCCTTTGGGTTTTCTTGGGAGCAGAAAGGGGAAAGGATGGATGGGAACATGATATGATGACAGTAACGTTGAAGTGGTTTAAGTCAATGTTATTAATATACATTTGGAATTTCTTCCCATGTTTTTAAATTTCCTCAGGGAAATTTCCTGCATTCTTTTCTTGGCATTTCTTTTAGTCTTTTGTTCTCTTTTCCTTTCCTCTTTCCACCATCCCCTTCCTCTCCTTTTCCTTCACCTGTTTCTGTTCTTTTTCCTTCTTTTTCTTTTCTACTCTAGTCTATTCTACATTCTTGGCTTTACTATTCTATTACTTTTTATTTCAAGAAAATTCTAGACATGATGGAGTTTTGCGTGCTTTTGCTCCTAATAAAATTATGGGTCAAATTTTGCACTCTATAAATTTGGATGGATAAAGTTGGTGCAATTCTACCCATATTAATGGAATTTTAACTGACATCAGACTCTAACCTGACATTTTAATGATTGATTTGCATGGTCTCAGCTGCGAGACAATTTGTCTTAAGCCCCCATTAAATCAGAAAACGACTGTTTCTGACTGAATATGCCAATCACTCTAGCTTATCTAGTGAGAGATGCCACATGCTTTCTCCTGCTTTAGCCTTATTTTTTGACAGCTACTTATGCTATTTATTGTCTAATTGGGTCTGCCAATCCTCCCTGCACATCCCAATCTGTCCGGCCCAGACACAAAAGTCTGAAACATTTCTAAAATCTGCATACTGTTGTTGATTACAAGATAGGGAGGCAAAAAATGCAGCCTAGATGTGACAACATGCTTACTTCTGTATCATTATTTCCCAGAAGAAATAAAAAAAATTGCAAAAACTGACAGAAGAAATTATGTCTGAGTACATGGGCTTTCTGATTACAAGGGGAGGAAGGGTGCTATGTACAGGACAAAACCACATTTTTTTCCTGGGGCTTTCACACTCGCAAGGCAGTAAGGGCCAAATCCTGCCAGTCATTTCTTGCTGTGCTCTGAAGGAGGAGGAGGAAGGAGCTGCTCCCCAGGCAGTACCAGATAGCAGGAGATGCAGCTTGCTGGTGTGCCTCAGTGTGTGTCTGAAGGAAGAGGATGCCCTCACACACAGCAGCCACTGGTAGGGTAGGGCTTGCCTTGCCTCCATGCAGAGACAAGAACTCCCCCGTGCTGGGTCCCGCTGTGAAATCCTGCTCATCAACACCAGGGTTCTCTCCATGAAGGATACATCTGCCAACTGCTGCTCGACCTCACAGCTGTGCCTTGCCAAACAGCACACTAGCATTTGGACTACAGTTTCTCAGTGGGGTTGGCAGAGCTCTGACATCCGCCGGGACCTGATCCAAAGCTCATGGGATTTAATGGGGGAAAAAAAAGTCCATTGATCTTGGTGGCTTTGGATCTGTCCTTTTGCTCGTCTCCTTTGATGATTTATACAACACTGACATGCATATTTCACTTCTGAAGCATACAGAGCACATGGTTTTAATCTCACCATTTCCCTGGTGACAGGGAAGGAACTGTGCTGGCAGCTAAGACACTGAAAAACATTCATTATTCTGTATATTATTATTACTTTTTACTTCCCCATGGAAGGTAGAAATTGCAATTTATAAAATCACAAATATTTTGTTTTACAATCTTTGCCTGCCTTTAAAGGCACACTCAAATATTGTAAAGTACAAATTTGTGTGTGTGTGTAAAAATGATGAGAATGTTTTGTATGGAAATGGGAGGTAAGAGAACATCAAGGACTAAAAGCCACTGCAACCAAAAAAAAAAAAAAAAGCCCCTCTTCTTCCCTAGAAACAGCTTAGAGAGGGAATCTTTCCAAAGTACCAGGAAATCCTCTTCTCAGGTTGGAAGGTGAGAACATTTCAATCTTGTGAAGTCTTTGTTTGTAACATCAAGATTACTGGGCCATTGGCAGCAGTTCTCTATTAGTTACTGTAGGACCAAGTCCTACAGTAGCAGTGGCTACAAAACAAAGCTAAAGTAAGTCACAACTCAAGATTCCTCATGACCTCAAGAGCTGTTTTCAGCAGCAGCCAGGGCTTGCTATGTTGTCTGGCTGTCAGACCCAGCATCCCGTGCATTTCTCCAAGGAATTCTTCCCCAGCACCCAAGTTCATGAAGACAGAGCACGTCCTGCCCACAGGACACACCCACAAACCACCAGACATTTTCATAAAGCAGGAGGGATCCTTTGCTATATTTTTGGATTTTTCATTCCAGTCCAACACCTCTTTCCTTCTTTGTTTCCTCACTGGCTAGTGCAATTTTTTCAGCACTAGATGTCAGTGTGGACTTGCAATACCAGATTGCTCTGTAAGTTTTCTTTAACAAGAGAGGAAGAATTGCTATCCAGAATGAATCCAAGCCTCTCCAGCCTCATTATATGCTTCCTACAAAACAGGTCTTTTGTTTACTGTTTAAACTCCACATGGAAAGTGTAGAACTGCATTCTGTCCTTGACTGGGATTAATATGGCCGCAAAAGGACCCTATCTATTTTGTGATCATATCATGACTGAGTTAAAGAGGAGTTACCATGAGTCCAGAGGAAAAGCTTTGTTTAGAAAATAATAGAGGAAAAGAAATGGTTCTGAATTACCTTGATAATTTGTGACCCTGCTAAAACAGCATTGCACAAGTGCTCCCTGGGGATGGTTAATCCTGCAACTAAGAGTACTCATCTCAACAAGGACCTACTGACAAGACCAAGTCTTTGCATTCCTGCTGCCTAGAAAGATACTGCATCATCTTGAAGTGTTTTGCTACACCAGGCCGTTACAAGGACAACTGTTCTAACTTGAACTTGATTTACTGTTTGCCTGGCATTTTCTGAATATGGAACTGAAACCAGCTTGGGGCAGCGCAACCAGCCAAAGTGTATGTTGGCTTTCTGAAGTGGTGAAATGACTGGTTTCTACCGCTCTTCAGAAAACATTTTGTTTCTTTAAGAAATTTAAGTCCCTCAGTCTAAATTGTGAGCCTTCCCTGTTTTATTATGGGAAGGCTGAGGAAGATGCATGAATGCTGACTCCCCTCATCTTGCAAGCAACAATCTAAAACAAGACACAGGTCCTCTTGCTCCTGGAGAAGTACAAACTGGGGAAAGGCAAAGAGGAGAGAGGAGGAAGTGGGTTCACAATTCTGATTTCTCATCTCTTACTTTCATGGGTTTTGGCTTCTGTCAAGTGGATCTGAGCCAACACGACAGATGGAGCCTTTTACACCACCCTCGTGCTTGGTTTACACCAGGCGTGATGCACAGAAGCCGAGGCAGAAAACGTTTCTGGCAGAGAGCGTGGAGCTCTCTGACATCCTCCCGACTCGGTACTGTTGTAGCTGTGATCTAGGCCTTCAGAAAAATCCAGTTACATGCTTTTGTATGCTTCACTATGCATCAGCTAATAAAGTATTATCCTGATATGTACGTTAGTATGCCTCGCTTTTATTGTACTTTATGGTTGTTACTGTCCCTTTGACTGCTGCTGCACAAAGTCACTGCAACACATGTGACTGCCCAAGCAGCTGTGCTTAACATTCCTGTGGGTAACTACCTAGTGTGGTTTTGTTTCTCATTATCAGGCTTATCAGTAGCAGACTGCGAGTAGGGGGCTATAGAATATTAATTAATAATTCATAGAAAATATTAGCAAATACTATGCAAAAATAAGGACAAAGGCATTTTTTCTTCTGGATTCTGAGAAGGTAATATTTGGCAGATAATACAGAACCTGAGAGAATACAAATTGTACTTGGCAAATCTAATGTCACATGGCTCTACCACCTGCTCCCATTCCTACATTTTTCACTGTTATTTTTCTGTAAATGCTGTTTTCCGTCTATTTACCTCTTTCTACAGATGTCTGGCATTCAAAGAATTAGTATCAATAATGAAAGATATATCCTGTTAGAGAGCTTTGCCTGCAACCAGCTTCTGAAGACGGATTTACCTGTGCAATACTCACTGTGTCATGACTTGAAGTCTCTTCCTTATTATTAACTATCATGAACTGCTCTAGATAAAGCTGTCTGTAAAGCCAGCTGCCTCTCTAAGTGCAGAAGGGTTTTGTGGTCCCACCCTGCCTAGAAAAGCAAATTAGTGTAATTCAGGGATATACCTCGAAAGACTACCATTATTTCCCCATCCTAAGTAAAGGAAGCTAAGGTGATCAATAGTCCTCCCCCAACTCCCGAATCCACATTCAGCTTGCATTGCTGAGTACTGACACACGAGGTCTGAAAACAAGAGAGAGTAAACATGCTTCCCATCTGTTAGTTTGTCCTCCACCCCCTCTTGGAAGTGACAGAAACAGAAAAATGAGCTGGATGGGACCCTTATATGCCAGCTTGTATGCCCCGGACTCGCATACCCACAGATGTGTGTATCAGACCTTGCCCGATTAACATGCATTGATGTCACTTCATTAATGAAATGGTGCAGATGCCTCCCGTGTAGAAATGGGCATAGCCTAAGCAGCTATTTGTCTTCTGTTGTTTCTTGAGCATGTAATAAAAACGATCTGCACAGTAGCTTCTGAAGAAAGATAGAGTTGGGGAGGCTATAGTACATGAAAGATCAGGACACTACACAGAGAGGTGGTTGATGCAAAACTGGTAATAAAAAAAAACCCTCCAACAAGTAAAACTAATACAGTTTATGGGAGAACCAGTAACAGTACTGGCCTGATCATGTACCAAAAAGGCAAATTCATATGAATAGCATTTGGTCTTGCCTCTGGTTACCTATCTAGGTACTCAGCAGCTATGATAATACAACTGTGAATGTAGGACAGCATAGAAATTATTAGGGTGAATACCCTTTCCTATGAAAAATCTTAGACTGAAGTATATTTCTCAAAGTAACTACTTTATAGCATGTGGTAATGAAGTGCACAGCACAAATTGCCATTTCATCAAGTATGTTATTTACAAGTATTTCTTCCTGTACAAAATGGTCAATCAATAAGTCCAGTCAAAATGTCAGTTTCTTTTTAAGATTAAGTTATCATCTCTGTGAACTTCAGTTTTCTCTATGGGCAACTCTAGAGAACAAAATACAGTGTATTGTTTGCAGTGTGATAGAAACTTCAGAAAAACATAAACTTCAAACAAAAGATAGAAGGCTTTAAACAGAATTTTTATAAAGCAAGGGTGAACTTCCTTACCCTTGTGAGCCTCAGCACACATTTCCAGAATAATTTTAGAAACCAAATCTTGAGTTTGTCAAGCGGCTTGGTTTTTTTATTCCATGAAGATTGATCACACGTTGCAGAATTTTTCTTCATACATCAGTGTAAGCATATGCCTAAATATTTGTATGATTAAAGTCTATATGTGTAAGGAGCTATTCAATGCAAATAAAAATCTAAGACACTGGATAATAGGGTCTCCTGCATCTTACTGTACACCAGACACCAGCTGGAGAGTCACTGACACCAAAATCTATCTAAAGAGATTCCTACAATAGGTTTATGTATTGTTTGTAGTCACACTGAGAGGGATTATATGGGACCTATTTCCCTCAGCGTACAGATGTGAACATAGAACAGCCTCGTCTGCTGGATGGCTTACTCTAGCTACAGATGTAAGGCATGTGCATTTTACACATCTTATTTCAGGGGGATAAAACAGTTCTGTTTTGCTTTCCCTATGAGCAACTGAACATATCAGAAGTCTCTATCTTCTCTTATCTGTGCAGAAGTGGTGTGCAGAGCTGTTTCTTTTAAACAGATGGAATACACAGTAATGTAAAAACTGCACTGACCTCTTCCTGTCACAATGTGCACTTCTAGCTTGGTACCTGCTCAGAAAATCTAGTTGGCCAAACCTTTTTAGAAGCCCACACTAGCTATTATAAAATTAAGCTGTGTGTTATGAGGGTATGCCATTACTTTTTAAATCTTTCTCCTTTAGAAAAGAGTGTCTGATCAGTTCTGAACAGAATGAAACTGGCTGGCTTTATTAGTTCAGGGTCAGATGCTTCTGTCAGAAATGAAACTTTGCTTAAATCCTTGTTTCAGTGTCCCTTTAAAAGCCATCAAAGAAGCGGGCAGGAGGGGAGAGGGGAAATGATCTGTCTGCATAGCTCACTGTCGAGCAAAATGCGGGCCCCTGTTCCACTTATCAGCACACATTTTCCAAAATGTGCAACATTATGAATTTGCACCTAATTTTGTATGCTTAGGGGACACCTGCCACCCGGTATGTTCAAGGAAACTGGTCAAGAATCAAGTTCATTATTTTCACTTGCTGATAGACAAGGTGGTGTAACCAGAACTGAAGTGGAGGTATGCAGCTTATAACAAAGAACAGTGAGTATATTGCCTGTCTAAACCAGTTTTTTCCCACTATCCTGGACAAGGAACAAGTAGTGCTTATTTAAGTATGAATACAATTGCCTAGATACGTTTCTACAGGAATAAAAGCAGCATTCCCCCATATAGGCCTATAGGAGTTAATTTTTATATAACTATCTGCTTTTCCACTGAGTCCTTGAAAGCTGTGAAGTACGGTCAGCAGCAAGATGTTCTACTTTCTCTCTGCAATGCTTCTTCTCATCACTAGTTACTTTCTTCTGTAACTTATGAAGTTTTTATGCAAACTGCTTCTGGAGAGTAGTAATGAACAAATGTGTGGAGGTTACAGTGCCAGGTACTTGCCTCTACAAGACTAAACAGCTAATAGACATTTGTTAGAAGAAATGTTAGCTTGAAAACCTAACTGTACTGTTGCTTATATAAAGTGAATTTTCATACGTAGAAAAATTTCTATTCAAGCATTTTTTCAGAGAGACCAGGAAGAACTGAGGGGAGAAAGCTGGCTCAGAGGCACAGCATTTTTTTTTTTCTGAAGATGTACGTGTTATTTGAGAGCTGTGTCTTGTTTAGACTCACACTTGATAGTGAGAGAGCTGCAAATATGTCCTAGATGCAAAACAAAAACTGAAAAGAAAAAAAAAAGAAATAAAGAAAATCACATTGCACTGGGAGCAGCCATGCTCTCTGAGAAGGGAACACAGGCTGTCCTGTTGTTGTGATTTCTTTTCTCTGAAATATCCTATGCTGTTAAATATAATTTTCTGACTGTAAGACTGAGTAACTGGATGCCTTTTCTGTATGGCTTTTTTTCCACCATAGGCTTTATAACTTAATCCTAAATTGAATAAAATGTTATTCACAGTCAAATATGATCTGTATTTAATTCCTAAATCAATTTCTAAATCCGCTGTAAAAAAAAAAAATACAGAAAGTACTGTGATACTGTGTAGCAATGTACTATTTTCAAAATGCTGTTTATTCTAGCAGCTGAACAGCTCTACTAGCACTCAGTAGTGGAAATTTTAAAAACTCCATAAAACTCTGAGCATGCTCCCTCTAACCCTGCTCCAATAGGGCTCAACATGCCACAGGCATTCTGTGAGCAGCAGAAATTATGAGTCATGTTTGCAACATCCTTTGCCCAAGCAGATTCCTGGAATCTAGCAGGATAGGAATTCCGATGTTAGCTTTCCTTTCTGTGGGAACATTAGAATCTCTTCTACATAACCACTTATTTTCTCTACTGCTAACGTCTCTGAGACATTTCACTGAAGCTGGACAAGGATTTAAAAAGTAACCAGTAGCAGACCAGGCAGCACATGCACGCTGATTTTCTTTCTGCAGGGAATTGAACTAGAAAGTGCTCATGATTGATCTACTTTGGAGTATCTACCACTGCTAGCAGAGAGTGCAGCTTATAATTCACAAGTGGGGATGACATAGCTTGGGACGGCAGATTATCGACCCCAGCTGTCTGCCCAACACCCAGCACACAAAAGACTCTTCATGAGACAGCTGTGGAATCACTGCCTTTTGCTGAAACAGGCAAACAGTTTACACCAGCATTCTCTAAATGGGGTTCAGAGCACTCACAGAGTGTCTCAGCTATCCAGAAAAGTGGTGTTGGAATGAAGAGCTAGGGCTAGTAACCTCCTGTGCCACCCCCAACGATGGTACCTCTTCTTGCAGACCCAGCTGTGCGCTGCAGTGATGCCAGAATGTGACCACATGCAGTTGTAACAGAGACAGCAAAAGGAGGCCTTTCGCATCTGGGAAGGAGCATCAAAGATGCCACAAGTGTTCATGTAATGCTCCATAATACTTTGTATTTTAATTAAGGTTTGGATCAGTTTTACTGTATTAATTATAAAATAGCTTGGATATTGTGCCATTGTGACATAGGCAGGAATGTAGCTGGAATCCCTACTAAGACAGTATGATAGAGAGTCCTGAAGCACTGCTTCATGGTAACATATCCTATCTTAGAGCAGACAATAATCCATTAAAAAAAGCAGTTTTCCTCAGATGACCGACTGTAGAAATCACGTTTATATAAATTCAGTGTATGTGACACTCAATATCAAACAAGGAACAAAACATTTTTATGTCTCTGAAATGTTTTGTCATGAGCAAACTAAGCCTGCTATCCACATGGGTATTATTCACTGGGATAAAATTTTCAGTTTAGTTAACCCTCGTGTAAAAAACGTGACTTTGAATGAAAGACTGAGGTATACAGGATTTTCCTGTATCACCTGTGAACCAAAAATGTCAGAGATTTTCATCCGTCTTGTCCCGCTTCCCCATACGTCCACTTGTCTCCCGGTATGTCCACATACTCGGAGAGCAGAGACTCGCAGCAAACCGTCCAGGTTAGGAGTCGCGGACCCGGGAGAGCTCCCGAGGGGCGCAAGCGGCCCTTACACCCAGTGCCCCGCCGAGCCAGGCGGGCAGCTGGGAGCCGCCCCAGGCGCCGAGGTCGGGCATCCGGGCGTTTGCTGGAACCGCAGTGGCGGAGAACCGAGCGGCGGCGCGGCAGGAGGGCACAGGAGGGCACCGCGGCCCCGCCACC